>SNQJ01S0008469.1:76237-129272 GCA_010110895.2 Picea sitchensis | reverse complement strand
ATTGTGTATGAGCAACCAGAAGCAGCGGGTCCCACTGTCCCTGAAACGGATATTTTTTACGGGATCACCATTCTGGAGGAGGATCATAGAGATAAGGGTCAGCCCCTTTTTGATGAATATTATAGTGATGATGAGCAACACGCTTATCCTACATTCGATCACTATAAACATACTGAAGAGACAGTCAGCAAGAAGAATCACCCCATGGTCCCTATTTATGATGAATATGAATCGGACCTGGAGGAGAGCAAACAAGAAGAGGAAAAAGAACCAGAGGGGAAGTCTTCTCTTTGTTCAGAGCCAGTCAGCGAGAAGCCACCACCCGAGAGCAGCGAGCCTACGTCAGTTGTCCACCATCAACCTGTGCTTATCAGAGATATTCAGCTGCAGGTGAACAACTGTGTAGCAGAAGAGGTCGTATGTCGCCAATTTCCTGGAATTGGCCACTCATTTGATGACTCTGTCAGCGAATACATGGAGTGGCATTTCCCTTATGCTTTGGAGCCGCCCTATTTCATCTCAACTCCAGCCTATAAGGAGGAGTTGAAGAGTGTAACCGTTCTGCTGTCACGGTTACACCATTTGCTGGTGATCATCGACAGGAGGAAGGAGCTTCTATCCAGGAAGCTGCTTGAATGGCTATGGTGGAAGTTTTCTTTCACCTAGCCCATGTAAAGTGTTTCATTAGTTTAGTATTGTATATAAATAAGCTCTTTGAGCATGTATCTTTGTTTTGTTGCTTTTACTTTTCGGCATATATTTTCAGCAGCGGGATGTTTTGAGCATGACTCCATAGCCCAATAGCAAGGCACTGAAGCTGTGGAAGGAGTTCTTAGAGCATCGCAGGCACGACTCTATCCCCCATGGAGCCTAATGTTAGCGATATTTCTTGTCTCGGGACAAGAAATAGAAACAAAACAATGAAAGTCCTGAATCCCCGAGAGTTAATAGGGACCGCCCATCTGGAAAGGACGCGTGGCAGGAGATCAACGTAATCGGGGAGGGTCCCGACAGGGAAGCGTCCATCGGAGTTGAAGCCATCGGGATATCGGGGTTCTTGGAGGGTCAAGAACTCTTGACAACGGGGAACGCGAAACCCCGAAACCCGATACAGAGTCGGGGAAAAGTCACGGTGAAGTACAGAAGACCGTGAGGAAAGAAGAAGAGACATGTGGACTGGGTCGGGTTTTCATCAGGGATTCCACTCGGGGATCTAAAGAGCCACTTCGGCTCAGCAGAAAAGGAGAAAGAGGGTGGGTGAAGCCTCGCGTCACCCATTTATTGCAGAGTATGGAGATCCCGGCTGAAATTTACCCAGGAGTGTCCCTTGTACTGGTTCTTTTCAGGAAGGCCACGCCGAGTCTCCAACTCACCAGAGGAACCTGCACACGCCAGTTCAATATTCAAAGGGCTCAGCTACCCCCTGGTGCGAGCCATGCTGAATTAAGGAGGCGTATGACAGGGGAGCAGAGGACAGATTTGATTGAGGCAGACTGACAACCCATCCTGATAGAGAAGCTCCTCAACGTCAAGCATTGAATTCATGATATGATCGCGCCTTCAGCGCCTGAGTCAGTTCCAAGTATATGTAGGCGTTTTCGCCATTTTGTAAAGGATCGATGGTTGAGCAGAGCTCCCTATTGTAATGTTTAGAAGCTATTTCAGTTTCCATCTTATGTAGCTGTATATGAGATTTCTTGTTCTATGACAGACAGTTCTTCTTTACCCATCTAGTTTTTCATCTTATGCTAGGAAAGTTTGTGATTGACTGAGTTGCGCGAATTGTTGCATTTATGTTATGATAAATGATTTATCATGGCATTATTGTATTTTCTGGTGCTTTGTATTTAAATGCAGGAAGATCTTGTGTTTGGATGCCTTCTTCTATAGTCTGTTAGGAACCTGTTGTTTATAACAGACCTTCACACTCTTCTCCATAAGTCTTCCGCCTGTTCACCCTTTACTACAACTCATTGTCTGAAATTTACGCAAGACCTCACTTGCTCATGCATACCTGGCCTATTTTCAGAGTTGGAACACTACTGTTTCGAGTTTCCTTCCATTTGATCACCCATCTATGAACAATCGTGACATAAAACTGATGGGCGTCGGGCTCTGCTCTTACTAGCAGTCCAGGAGTGACTTCCATCGCCAACACTAGGTGCATTAAATGAGCATCTACCAAAGAACACAAATATATTGTTTCCTAAGTTTCATTCAAACAAGTGAGGACCTCTGAAAGATCACATCAGAAAATTTATCCAAGTTATTTGATTAATTAATGTGAGACACAAATATGCAATATGTCAGTACCTCTTATTTTCTTATACATTTGAGAATAAAGCATCTACATGGTATTATAACTTGGTTGTTGGCTCTAGCACAAGTTAGACATGTTTCAAAACCTTGTTTACATAATTATGTTTGGTGATAAAAGAACCCTTGTTGCTCTATTCCTACAATTGTTAAGAATGAAGATGGAGACAAAGGAAAGGATAAAATATTTTAATTAGAGATTCACCTCTTTGCAAAATAAAATTTCACAACTTCAAAGTTAACTGAAGATACACCAATATAGTTCTATTCCACTACTATCTCGTTGTCTATTGCTATGTTTTTCAAGAAAGAAGGAAAGGATACATTGGCAGCTACTTTTGAACAAGCTCACAAAGTGGAGAAGGAAATGGCAAGTTTGAAGGGAAACCTAGATTTGGGAGAAAGGAAGAATGCTCCCACTGCAAATCCAAAAAAAATCTTGTTATTGACAAAGCCAAATACAAAGTCTAGGGACAAGGATTAAAGTATGGACATGGAAAATTTGCAATGAGGGATTCAAAAAATGTAAAATGAAATTATCGATTTGAAGAAGAAAATGGGAGAAAAAACTTTAGGGGAAAAGACTTTCAAGCCTTTTATAAATTAACAATAGTTGTGTCTGAACCACTACAAATATCTACAATGAACAACCGTGTAAAAGTAAAAGACATAGCAATGGATCATTTGTGTCACATCCATCAAACATACCATTTAGAGAATACTTGTCTAGAATTCACAAATGTCATTGGTGACATCTTCAATGAAGGTACACAAAGATGTTGCAACTAGAAGCTGTAAAATAATAAGTTGAGGAAGAAAGTGAATTAGCAATGGTGCTATGGGACATGATTTCAAAAATGATATAGAGGTTGATGAAGAAGAAGAGATTCTAGAATAAAGTTACACTACACAGACTATAGAGAAATATTATCCTCTTAAAAGGAATCAAAACATAGCATCTATTAATTCACCTTCTTCTCCTATAGTGGTGGAAACAACCACTACTGCTCCTTCAACACCTTCAACCAACACTTTTTCAACTTCATTTATGGAGTATAACATTGTTGATGACAATAAGAAGATAAAAGAAGATATCTCTCTATATGATTTATTAAGTATTGGCCAACATCATAAATTATTACTAAAGATATTGAATGATCCTATTATTGCAAAGAAGGACGCATTAGTAAATGTTGCCAAATCTGAAACCCCACCTTTCTTTTGACCTTTGAGATTTTTAACCATAACATGCATAATTGCTTGGTTGATTTAGGGGCACCATCTAACATCATGATGTACTGGATGTGTAAAATGTTGAATGCAAAACCCCTTAAGTCTTCCATGCATATCATTCAACTCGATCATTTAAAGGTAAAGGTAGCATGTGAGTTAAAAGATGTATTAATTAGAGTTGTTTCTAATACCCACATTCACCAAGTTGTAGACATTGTCATGCTTGATATTCTTGAAGTTTGCAATCTTTTGTTAAGTACAGACTGGTCACATAATTGCGGGGATACTTCGCAACTCACTAGTATTATTTGTGGCTACCTTCAAAGTGAAAACCTAATTAGATCATAATAGATCGGGAAATGCACATGAAATTGATGGTCATGGAACCTGAGAGAAATAATGAACACATTGTGTTTTTGGAAGCTAGCTTTGGATACTATTTCTAGATTCACCCTATCCATCAAATAAACAGTGTGATCTCCTTTATACAACTCAAACTAATGTTTCTCATTGTAACATAGTATAATTAGATGATGTTAAGAATAGATGTAAGTACTAACATTTGGAATTTGTATTCTGGTGGTTCTAAATTGTAGGAACACGTGGGTGCCAATTATTTTCTTGTTAGTTTGAAGGGTAGGCACACCTTGATTTCCTATAGGCTTGAGTTTGATTACACCAATAATACTACCAAGTATGAGTCCTTGGTCTTAGAACTCAAGAAGGTCCTTGACCTTAATGTTAAATGCGTGGAGGTATTTGGTGATTCAAAAATCATTGTGATGTAGGTAAGAAATTCTATTCATTGCCATTCACCTCATTTGAAAGGTTACTAGCAGGAGGTACAAAATTTAATTTCCAAGTTTGAAGCTTTTAACATAAATTATGTTTCGTGTAGAGAGAATGCAAATGTTGATGCATTAGCTAATGTTGCTTCTCATTTATCCCCATTCGAAGATATCTTAACTAAAAAATTCTTTGTTGAACTTGTTTTCAGACTTTTGGTACTGGATAATGTTACAAGCTAGAAGGTGTTTAATGAAGATCAACATATCATTGAGTTTTTGGCCAATGAGAGCACATTTATGGACACCATTGTTGATGATAAAGAACATGTGAAATATTTGGGTGAACAAAGATGGGATGATCAATCTAAAGACACATAAGATGCTCAAGAATGCAATAACACTTGAGAAGTTGTTTAACCTATAATACCAATTCAAAAAATTTGCAAATGTAAGACAAACAACTCATCCATGCAATATGAGGTGGTTAATCTTGGGACCGAAGAGGATTTGCAAACTATCAATCTAGGTTATCGTTGTACATAAGTTGAAAGACAAACTTATAATAAGTTATTCAAGTAATAAAAAGATGTATTTTCTCGGGCATATTAATACTTGAAGGTGTACGATACAAGAATTACTCAACATGTGATATCCTTGAAGCAAGAGACTAAGTCCTTTCATTAGAAACTGTGAAAGAATCAGCAGTCACTAGAACCATTTACACAAAAGGAGTTGAAGAAGTTACTAGATACAAATATTATCTTTCCAATGCGACACTCATCATGGACTGCGAACCTTGTTCATGTTAGAAAGAAAAGTGTTGAAATAAGGCTATGTGTGGATTTTAGAAACCTTTATCATGCATTAAAAAAAAAGGTAACTACCATGTTCCACCTATGGAGCATATTTTATAGCTTGTAACGGGTTCTGAAATGCTCTTCCTCCTAGATGGATTTTCAAGGTATAATCAAGTTCTTGTTTTGGATGAAGATATATTGAAAACTACTTTCAAGAACAAATGGGGTACTTATGCATATAGAGAATGCCTTTTGGATTGATGAATGTTGGTACCACTTTCCAATGTGTGTTGAATATAGCTTTTAGGGGCTTATAAATCAAAGTGTGGTTATCCATATGGATGATATCACAATATACTTAAAGAGGTGATCTACTCATCTGCAAAATCTAAAACAAATTCTTGATAGATGCATAAAATATAGTATAGCATTGAATCCCAAGAACAACATTTTCATAGTTATAGAAGGAAAGTTACTTGAGCATATCATTTTGAAAGACATGGTACTAGTAGATCCATAAGGAATGGAAACCATAAAACAAATCACATTTCCACGCAATGATAAATCTATGTAATCATTTTTTGGGAAGATCAATTTTAGAAGGTGAATCACCTTTGATTTTGATGAAATCATTAAACCCTTACAAATGAAAGTCTTCCAATGGATTGAGGTTGGGAAAGAAACCTTTGAAAAATTCAAGGTGGCCATTTTTGTTGCTCTGGTCTCAAGCAATCCATATTTCAATAAATATTTTTACCACTATAGTTTGCATCCAATCACTCCCTCGTTGTCATGCTCACTAAAAGGATGAAGAGGGGAGTGAATTTATAATCTCATTACATAGGAATACAAGGTGCTAAACTAAACTATCCTATGATTGAAAATCAAGCATATGCCATAGTTGAAGATTTGAAAATGTTTAGACCTTGCAAACTGAAGAGCCACACTAACATCATTATCCCACATTCAATTGTTAGTTCTCTATTTATCCAGAAGGAACTTGGCAAAAGGTGCACAAACTATATGACTATTATCTAAGAACACACACACACACACACACATATTTATTTGTTTATTTCCAGGTTACAAAGCCCAGGGAAAACCCTCGAGTACTTCCCCTCATTTCAAGGATGGTATCAAGGGTAAACCCTAGAATCTTCAGGGCACAAGGTAGATCAACAACAAGGCTCAAAGCCATTACAACAATATACTTGTTAATATCTCAATATGCCACTTACGTGAATTGAATCTGGGTGAGGAGGATAACAATAATTCCTCCCAACCACTCAAGCTAAACCTAATTGACAATTACGTGTGTCTGTGTTGACAATTGTCTGTGTGTGTGTGTGTGCACACACACACACACATACACATACATCCAAGTTACAAATATCAGGGAAAACCCCCAAGTGTTTCCCCTTATTTTGAGGATGGTACCGAAGGTAAACCCTAGAGTCTTCAAGGCACAAGGTCGGTCAACAACAGGGCTTGAAGCCATTACAATAATATCCTCGTTCAAACCTCAACATGTCACTTGTGGGAATTGAACCTAGGTGGGGAGCATAACAATCATTCCTCCCAACCACCCATATTAAACCCAATTGACACACACACACACACACACACATTGTTGTTGTGTGTGTGTGTAGACATACATATATGTTTTGTATTAAAATTAGTTGTAGTTAGTTGCAACATAATCATACAGTGTGTCAATACAACAATAGGGAGGCAAAGCTTCAAATATTGTTTCTAAAAGCAACAAAACTGCAAATTGAACTATTTTCTTGGATGCTCCTTGAATACTACAACTATTTCCGAAAGTCTTTACAAGAGTATTGCCTAACACATTGATTTAACATTAATAAAAACTTACAAAATATATCAAACTATCAATAAAATTTAAGCTTCATCGTCCCACTTGGGGTTTCCTTCTAGACATTGACCTAGGAAATTGCAAGCTTGTTTACTCTGTCAAATTCCATGATACCTCCCAATGCACATTCCTACTAGACCGTTGTTTCCTCCATGCCAATGTCAGGCTCATTTTGAAATGAGCCAACATATTGGCTAGGTGGAGATACTCTTAATTATATGAGTCTCTTTATCGCTTTCTTATTATCTATTAGATGCAACAACATGCCATGTAGTGCCTCTAATCTGCACTCAAGATCTTCATTTTTTTGTTTCTCCTCTTCATGGCTACTTCTATGCCTTTTTCTTTTTCCTTAGTTCTTTCAAATTGTAGGGAAGTTCCAATAATATGCCCACTAGATTGTTGGGCCTCAATATCAACTTCGTATTCCCATTCCTCAAGCCATTTGTCCCACTATCTAATCATCATTACCGAGGCATCCTGAATCTCTGTTATCTATCACAAATTTCTTTTAACCCCCCTCCTTAACTCTACCATCTTGCATCGTGAGCATAGGTTCGAATTCTGGTTATAGTTTGGCATTCTTCATCTAGTGTTGATACAAACATGATAATTCCTTTTCGATCGCCCAGAGGTGGACTTCTAGCTCACTAGATTTGGTCTATCTCAACCTTCCAACGTTGCCTCTCTCACTGAGGCCATAGAAAACAACTATACTAGAGAACCTACTCCCAAGGATGTGAAATAATTATGCCAAAGTGAAAATCCTGCTATCCTGATCATGAATTATACCAAATTCAAATTCCCTTCCCATCACTTCAGAGTTGTTACTGTGACACAGTTCCTAGGTCAACCATGGTATCGTTGCTCGCTTGAGCTTTATGAGCATTCTTGTCTCAGCTTAAGCGTCATGCCATTTTTCCATCCACCT
The DNA here is from genome assembly GCA_010110895.2 of Picea sitchensis. Taxonomy (NCBI): domain Eukaryota; kingdom Viridiplantae; phylum Streptophyta; class Pinopsida; order Pinales; family Pinaceae; genus Picea; species Picea sitchensis. Next base: position 121,331 of record SNQJ01S0008469.1, on the reverse strand, counting down.
CGATTATATGTGATTAAGAGTTGAGTTGGTCAAAGCCTCTAAGCATATGTTCATGGGAGATAAGATACATAATCCCCCCCCACCTTTTATGCTTAGCATTGCCTCACTTAATCTCATAGCTTCATTGGCTTGACGATCTACCTAAGAATTCTAAGCTCTAAGAACATGAAAAAACTCAATCTCCCTTAGTCCTTCAACTATTTCTTAAGATCTTTGGATTAATCTTCTTAACCTAATATTTATAGGGATTGATCTATAACACATATGTCTAACAACTATTGTTAAATCCCCAATCACAATGAATTGGCCGATCCCTTTATTAAGTATCAATGTTAATCCTTGGAGGAGGACCAATGCCTTTGCCTCATTGTTCATTGATTTACCCAGACCCCAAGAGAAGGTTAGTTCTTCATTTCCTCCAAGGTTTATAAGGACCCCCCTGCACCTAACTCCTTGAATGTGACCTAGATATTAAGCCCACAACCTACTAGAATTTCTTAAAAAATGGCTTTTAATGCAAATTTAGAAATTCCACCTTGACCTCGAGGTTTCTCATATCTATTTTATATGTATTTTTAGTGTTAGTGTTCAATTAGAAATATAAATTATAACAATATATATTTCACTTATGTCCAACCAATTACACAAAGTAACCCAAGAAAATAAACATTGAACAAATGTACTTCAAGGGAAATATTTTTTCAGCACTTAGGACACTACTCCTAACATACAACATATTTGAAAATTACTTATTATAGTACATTTATTATAGCTATAAATTTTTCCACTCAACATATATATGTTTGTTAGATCGCTCAACAAAATATGTTCTTTGTTATGTTAAATCAACGTACATAACTAACACTATAAACTACTCAATTACCACGAGAACATAAATTGAAAATCATATTTAGAAGTGCAGTTTGAACACTTGAGAGCAGTTCTCACACACACACATAAAATTACTAAACACAAGCAAAATGTTACTTTTAACATTGAATACTTTTAATGGTCAAAGATAAATAAATAATAATGTCAACATTACATTTATCTTCAATTAAGTTTCTTACTTTTTAGATTGTCTTGTATCTCTGATCACTCTATGCATACCACACAAATATAATTTATTTCAGTTTTTTCCTTTACAACACTTTTATTAATTTCTTTATTATAGTCAAAATTCTTATTAGATGGTATTTTTTAAAATCTAAAGTCTAAGTATCAATGCCAAATTTCTTAGTGAAAACCTTTCTTGAGAAGCAGCGAAAGAAGAAAGGAGATTTTATATTCGTAGAAGTTACTCCAAGATGCCACAAGATAGGTGTATCCCACCGCTCACATTCTTGTTATTATTCATGCACAGATGCACACAAGTCATACGGAAGATAGAAGGAAAGACCGAGCAAACAAACATAATCACCTTACAACCAATCAACCATTATATTAGTAGAAGTGTCAAATAGTTATCAAATTTGAAGCGTTGGTCGTAACTTCAATTTGGAGGGTAATATAATCATCCAATCCTTCAAATATTAAAAGTTGATAAAAACCCGCACTTCATTTGATAACATCAAACTAACTACACACTTCATAAAAAACAATTGCTAAATAAAATACTATCCTTCTAACTTCTAGAAGATTGATAATTAACCAATCAAGAGATTCGTGGTAAATATAGATTTATACCAGTATTTATTGTTATGTATGATTCTAAAAAACTTAGTTTTTATAGATAGTAATGATATCAATTCGTGATAAATATAGATTTATACTAGTATTTATTGTTATGTATGATTCTAAAAAACTTAATTTTTATAGATAGTAATGACATCACGATGTTATTAATCTTGCAAGGCCTTTTGAAAATCTTAAGCTATTTTATATCATTCGTAATTCATATTGAAATGAACACAACCAAGACTTTTAAGAATGCTTAACAAAAGAATTTAGGTTACATTGACACTGCTATGAGAATACTTTCACAATTGCAAGAAATAACAATTTAATTTATTTTTCATATAATTTACCACATAATTCATTTCATCAATATCTGAAAAAACAAAATAATTTTTGCTTCAAACTACATGCAACAACACACGAAGAAACCAAATAAACCTAACGTCCAAACAACCAAATCACAATACTTGACATATCAAGCAAATGAACCCACGGTCTCTGATGATCTACCACTTAATACATGACTTCCTCCTTGATGATCTACCACTTAATACATGACTTCCTCCTGTTATGGATTTTAGGTTATTTATGGGCCTTGGAATATTTTAAGTTATTATTATTTGAACAATTTACAAATTCTTGATATATATTTTTATGTGTTAAAGGCTAATATTAACATGATCTACCACTTAATACATGACTTCCTCCTATTATGGACTTTAGGTTATTTTTTTTTGGGCCTGGAATATTTTAAGTTATTATTATTTAGACAATTTACAAACTCTTGATATAGGCTTCCTCTTCTTATGGACTTTAGGTTATTTATGGGTTTTGGAATATTTTAAGTTATTATTATTTAGACAATTTACAAACCCTTGATATATATTTTTATGTGTTAAAGGCTAATATTAAGAGAGTGAGTGTTTTGGGATGGTGAATCATTTTTTTAATCAAAATCTTATATTGCATCTTTGCTTATATATTTATAGTTAAAGGAAACTTTTTATTAAAAAAATCTAATAATATTAATCGTTATCAAAATTTAAATGTGATCAATATTGAGCTAGTAACAACTTTTAAAACTTTTGATTACATATTAACCTAAAACATTATTAAACTAATATTGCTTCGAATACATAATCATTAACCCAAATAATATTGATCATTAGATTTTAAAGCTCTAATAATATAACCAATATCTCTCCCATTCTCATTAACCCATTCCTTACTAACCATTTAATCTTAATTGATCACGCTTATATTCAACTTTCCATTATATAAAAAACAACCTCAATTGTGTAACTAAACGAAAAATGGTTCATAAGCATGACACAACATATTAAAAGGATTTATTGAGGATTCAAGGTAGAGCACCTTCTAGCGAAAATGAAGAAATGTGAAGGAATAATTCATACTTATGATATGATGAAATTATGTTCATGAAAGTAGACTTATTCTAGAAGTCTACGTATGATGAGAGATGAGGACAATAAGTGAAGTTAGGGATAGAGATCACATAGAGATTTATGGAGATATTGTGGAGATTGTTATGCTATATTGGACATCTCGTTATGAGCACCTCAATGCTATATTATGAGGCCTCACATATGTATTGAAGTGTAAGATAGTGATGTATCATTATTGTACATTAATACAATGTGATTATTGAGGATATTTGTTGTTCTTATGTGACTTTTATATGTGTATTATTTATTTCCTATTGCTCTTGAAACCAACATTTGGTATCAGAGCACGTGGTTGTGGTCCATGGCATTCTTGGTAGTGTGTATGAAGAAGTGTACGTGTGTACATAATGAGGCTAAGATAAAAGAGAAGAGTCTCTACTCAAAAAGCCGAAATGTTATTAAGATAAAAGAGAAGTGTCTCTACTCAAAACACCTTTTGTGCAGAAAGTGTATGCGTGTGCATGTTTGCTAAGATAAGTGCTCATATTCACCGTGTTCAATTTTGTTGAATGTTGAGTTTAATTGACGTGCATTTCACTCTGAAGTTTTATCTTATTTATTGTCAATTGTTGTGAGTGAATGTTGCATTTGAACTTGTGTTTTATGTGATTGAATGCCACATCGTGTGTGCTTAATTATTAATGCGCATGCTCAAACGATTGCAATTGTGTTTTTAGTTATTATAGACAATTGCATGAGCTTGCATGACATGTTGTTTATTTCTTCGCGTTTAATTTGGTATTCAAATTGTAGTTAGTCATTTTTAGTAATAACGAGACCCAACCCACGTTAATTTCTCTAAAATCAACTAACTAAGCAAACACATCAGATCTAAATACTTTGCTGAAATTATTAACTCTTGCATGCAGTGGAAAACGGGAAAAGCGATCACACATGTACACAATTTTTCTACTCTTTAAGATCAGTTTTTCATTCAAATAACTTTGGAACCTACAAGAGCTCCCCTCACAGGGAAAATGGCTCTGCGAAATAAAACTACAAACCAAATCTGCAAACCTGTATCCACGGTGTTGTCTCAATTTGTGTGTTGTTGAATCTCCGAGGTTGTTCGTATGAACTTGTAGGATTTGTACAATTTTTTTGTTCTTGTAATAAATGCAACTTCCTTGGGAAGCATGCGACCTACTGCAATTAATGCAGGTTGTTGCCCATACGTGCGACCTATGCTGTATGGATTTGTTGTCTTAGGATGCGTGCAACCTCCTTGGGAAGCATGTTGCCTCCTTGGGATGTGTGCGACATGTTCTTCTTTCTCGCCAATGTTAGAAATATCAAATCTGATTTTTCCTCTCCTTCATCTCATGTGGCTTGTGAAAATAAATTATCCTCGCGTCTTTTTCCTTTGCCCTCTCTGTCTTTTGTATTTTTGACTTGAGCCATTTACCTAATCTCAATGATCAATATTAGATCATGAGATCAACAACTCTCTTTTAATTAAATCATTAGGTGACTTTAGCTTAGTCACTTTAATAAAAAGATGTTCACTTTATTAATAAATTAACAAAGTGAACTCTAGGAAAGGTATAAGATACATTTAATGAGGATTTCCCCAAGTAGACACCCTTAAGGAAATACTTGTATGAGATACAAACAATAATACTCCCTCTTAGCAAGGAATGTATTCTCCACCATTCCAAGCTTGTCTCAAAAGAAGACAAACTTTCCCTTGACCAAGGCCTTGGTGAAAATGTCTACCAACTACTCCTTTGTCAAAATGCACTGGAGCTTGACTGCACCCTTCAAGATCTTGTCTCTGATGAAGTGGTATTTGATCTCAATGTGCTCTGACCTATCATGAAACACTCGATTCTCCAAGAGTTTTATGCAACTCTCGTTGTCACAGTGAATCATTATCAGCTCTAACTCCTCATCAAATAGTCGTGTGAGTAGCTTGCAAAGCTAGATGGCTTCACAACTAGCTAGGCTTGCTACCATGTACTCAAATTTTGTTGAACCGAGTGCTACTGAGGCCTGTTTCCTGCTGAACCAGGAAATCACTGCTGACCCCGAGCTAAAACAACACCTTGAGGTGCTCTTTTGATCTGTATCACTCCTTGCCCAATCTGATACTGAGTATCCCTACAACTTCACCCCATCTCGGCCAAGGTACCTCAAGCCATATCCAACTATGCCTTGCAAATATCTGAGCATGTGCTTTGCTCCTATCTAATGAACCTACCTCAAATCCGCCATGTACTGACTCAAGGTGTTAACAACAAAGCAAATGTCTAGTCAAGTGTTGACTAGATACATCAATGAGTTAATCAACTGCCTATACTACCTGGAATTTGCCAACTTTGAATATGAAGAATCCACCTTCTTCAAGTTGTTCACCATTGGAGTGGCCATAGGTCTACTTTCCTCCATCATGAATCTCTTCAGGATCTATAAGGTGTGCTTCCCGTGTCCAAGGAAGATCTTAACCAACCTTTGCCATACCTCTAGTCCCAAAAAGTAGTGCATCAACCCAATGTCCTTCATCTCAAATTTTGACGCCAAGTCTGACTTGCATCCTGCAGTCAGCTTCTCTGCCCCTATTAGAATAAGATCATCCACATAGAGCACCAAGATGAGGGGCTTTGATCCAACAAGTAAGAAATACAAGTTGAGATCTACCTCACTCTTGGTGAAGCCCATGCTCTGCAAATAGCTGTCGATCATGGAGTACCAATCCCTTAGCGCATGTTTGAGTCCATACAAGGCTTTCTTAATCCTGCATACATATGACTATCTGTCATGAACCTCAAACCCATGTGGCTACTTGATGTAGACCTCTTCCTTAATGATCCCGTTGAGGAAGGTTGTCTTCACATCCATTTGGTGGATCCTCCATCCCATCTCTGAAGCAATAGAAATCATTGCTCAGATAGAGGAGTATATGGATATAGGTGCAAAAGTCTCCTTGTAGTCTACTCCCTCTTTCCGAGAGAATCCTCGAGCCACGAATCTCACCTTGTACTTCTCCACACTGCCATCTGCTGCATGCTTGATCTTGTACAACTATCTGGAGGTCACCACTGACTTTCTCACTGGTCTCGATAGAATCTCCCATAAATCATTCTTCATAATGGATTTATGCTCTTCCACCATGGCATCTCTCCAAACTTGTTGGTTGGATGTTTCCTCAAAGATGGAAGGCTTTGAGTCTAAGATGTTGACCATCAAAGCCATATAAGTCGAAAACTTTCATAGAGGTTTGCTCTCCTTGAATGTGGTCTTGGGAGCCTTATCATGCTCCTGAGCATCTCTCAAAGTTTGCTCAAACCACCCGGGCCTCCTGGCTGACTTTGAGGGAACCAACTGCTCCTCCTCCCCTAAAGGCTCCCCCCGCACTAGAAGTCTCTCCGCTCTGCTCATCCTTAGGATCCACTTGCTGTGTATCCTCTACAATTATAGGAATCTCATGAGATTTCCTTAATGCCAAGATTTCCTTTGATACCATGTTAATTTCTCTAAAATAAGCTAACTAAGCAAACATATTAGATCTAAATACTTTGTTGAAATTATCAACACTTGCATGCAATGGAAAACGAGAAAAGCAATCACACACAATACACAATTTTTCTGCTCTTCAAGATCAATTCTTCATTCAAATAACTTAGGAACATACAAGAGCTCCCCTCACAGGGAAAATGGCTATGCAAAATAAAACCACAAACCAAATATGCAAGCATGTCACCACAACACTGCCTCGATTCACGTGTTGTTGAATTTATGAGGCTGTCCGTATGGATTTGTACAGACCTGTACAAATATGTATGGATTTTTTTGTTGTTGTAATAAATGCAACTGCCTTGGGAAGCATGCGACCTACTGCAATTAATGCAGCCTACTGCCCACACATGGGACCTATGTTGTATGGATTTGTTGCCTTGGGAAGTGTACTCCTCCTTGGGATGCGTGCAACCTAATCTTCTTTCTTGCCAATGTTGGAAAAATCAGATCTGATTTTTCCTCTCCTTCAGCTCACGTGACTTGTGAAAAGGAATTCTCCTCGTGTCTTTTTCTTTTACCCTCTCTGTCTTTTGTTTTTTTGACCTGAGCCATTTGCCTAATCTCAACGGTCAAGATTAGATCGTGAGATCAACAACTCTCTTTTAATTAAATCATTAAGTGACTTCAGCTAGTCACTTTATTAATTAAAAGTCACTTTGATAAAAAGACATTCACTTTATTAATAAATTAATAAATGAACTCTAAGAAAGGTATAAGATACATTTAATGACGATTTCCCTAAGTAGACACCCTTGAGGAAATACCTGTCTGAGCTACAAACACTAACAACCTGGAGGCTGGGCACACTACACTATGATGGCCATTTTGTATAATGTTTTATGATAGGATATGACATTAATTTCATATCTTACCAATTTGTATTTGAATTTGTTCTTATGGGTTTGTCCACATTTTGTCTTAGTTTTAATGGCAAATAATTGTGGTCATTGCATATGATTCATGACACTTCTGTATATGAAATAAAACAAATATAATACAAAAATAAACACCATTCAAATGAGAAATGAATAAGCCAACCTATACTATTGACATTGCGAAAAGAAACATACATCCTCCTTGAATTCTTGCATGAAGTTTTCCTCAGAAGGCCTTCAAACTCCATATTTCCCAAAACAAGGAGACAAAAGAGGTGGAAAATAAAACAATAGAGTTGACAGTGTTTACAAGGAAGAAGTTTGAGATTTAGTCACTTGGATCAAGGGTAAACAAATCTTATCCTCCACTCATCTCCAGAAAAAACCTTTGTATTACCTATTGTGACTCTAGATGATCCAAAGGGTAAACAAATCTTATCCTCCATTCATCTCGAGAAAAAACCTCCATATTACCTATTGTGACTCTAGATGATCCAAAGACAACAATGGTACCGAGTATGTGTGTTGTTGTCAAAATTGACAATGGAAGTGTCTAGTAATGATCAATATGATGTTGATGGATAAAGGAGTTGATAAAAAATGGTTTATTTTTAACTTTTATAATATTTATTTATCTTCTTTACCTACAAATAAATTTAAAATTTAATTTAATTTTTTTAACATTACCATTATAACATTACCTCGGATGGGGTGTTAGTGACGCGATAGGGGAACATCCGAGTGCCTCCGAGATCCACGCCAGTAGGAACGTGGCTAGCATCGTGCTAACTAACCCTGCATGGTCGCATGTCATTAAATTTGGAAATGAAGGTAGGTTCGTGTGACAACTCTCGGTGGATTTGGGATCATCACTATGTCTTGAATCCTTTGTACTTCACAACTATGGTGGATATGACTAGACCTAATGGTAATCAATCCGGTGTGAGGGTGGCCAATTTCATAATGGAGTATTCAGTGGGAGGACAACATTCTCATTCGACGTGAATTATGACTCTGAGTGGAAGGGATTTCTCATTGCTGTGTTATAGAGGTAAGGAAAAACATACCTACGCTCTTCTCTATAGTGGCCTTGGTATCATCCATAGTGCGTCACTTCAGTTCTTGTGTTTTAATTTGAAGTTATGCCTCCAACCTGTGGATACTTGCATGGGTACAGGTGGGGTCACCGACATCCCCCAGACCCCTCTTCTTCCAACAACATAAGCCCATAGCCTCCCAGCCCGAGAGTTATGCTCTCGACTCAGGAAGCTGCTAGAGAATTTTGACAAGGAACCCCCCCTAGATTCAGGAGAATCTAAAGATAGTGGAGGCAAAAGTTAGACAAGAACAAACTTCCCTCCATGACTGGGAGGTGGATGCAAAGATATGTGATTTGGTTCCAGACATGGGGGCATCAAGAGCAGAGATAGAGAGTATCTTAAAACCGTTGATATTTATTGGCACATTAAAACGTTCTTGGGCATAATTCTTCTAAACAATGAAGACGAACAAGAAGCTATGCAAGACCTAAGCTATGAAGACCTCAGAACCTCAGAACTCGCCTGGACGCTTAGGACCGCCTAACTGTCAATCAACAAGGCGACGCTTCTCAACTGCAGGATCTGGATCGACAAGAGGGGGCAAGTGGCCTGTCTCCCACCTAGTCTGGCTTGAATGCTTTTCATTTTGGGTTTTTTAGAAAGCCCTTTTTACAGTCGAGGAAAAGATAATGTCAGGATAGTTAAAACTTTGGTCTCATTTCATGGTTTTGCAAGTTTGTTTCTGTTAAAAAACTTGGAGCAGACAATATGGTCTGATAGTCTTTTACACTGCTAGTAGTCTAGTTTTCCCAGTGACAAACCAACAACATTGTGGTTTTTGTGTACATCTTAATTAGATATATCAAATAATTTGCTTTGTTTGCGAATAGAAAAAAACATTACCATTAAAACATTAATTTGAACATATTGAAATAACCAAAATGATTCAATTTTCATGATTACATTGTCAAGTTGGAAGGGGAGGGAATTGAAGTAGCACTTGCAAGGGAAATTGAACTACCATTCAAGATGGGTTTGAACATATTGAAAACATCGGGACGGGTTGGATTTTCATTAGTGCAATGCCAAGTTGCGAGAATAGACTACTTTTTTATTACCACCATAGGAAAGAGTACTTTTTGTTACTACCATACACGAGAGGATTTCACGTCACGTCTTTGCAAAACGAGTACAACTCAAAGGTGTAAACAAATAATGCCACCACCTACAAATATTGCAAAACGTTTAAGTGCAATGAACAACTGTAGGAGGAGGTAGCGTGGTTTGTTCAGTTGATGTTCAATGTTTTGGGGTTTCGAGAGGGAGGAGTAGCAGCAGCCATGGTGGAGTGGGGAGCGTTGCACGCTCTGTGGGAGAAATGGGCATCAGCTTGCGTTGGCTACTCTGGTATGTATCTCTGTCCATCGCATTTCTTCACACACCTCGCCTCTTTTAGATATTTATTTTGTTGGTGATGCGAACACCCATTCTATTCCTTCACAGACGCTGGTGAACCGCTGAAGGCGGCTATTCTACTTAACAACAACTGTGATTTGGAAGTCTCTGCCTCTTCACGCCACCTTCCTGTCATGTAAGTATTAGCAATAGCAATAGTAATAGTAACAGCAATATCCTTTCCTTTCCAGATGCTACAACAATTATATTTTAGCTTTCCTCTACTATATTCCTCTACAATTAACATTTTAGTAGTCTTCCCTGCATTGCATGAATATATCTATTACTATATATTTCTCCTGTAAAACACATGAATGGTTTATAACTGGTAATCGTTTCAATAAGAAAGATATATCTCCTTCCGGAAGGTTTGAACCAGGGACCAACTTTTGGCAATCCCAATCCCGGGTGGCCATTAAACGGGATGGAATTCACTTCCAGTTCTACGATTAAGTAGCTCACCCAACACCCTATACTCAATACCCAGTACCCAATACCCAATACTCGACCCAGTTCTATAGATCAGTTTATCTACGACTCTTCTCTAATTAGGGTTTTTTCTTCTTCCTCCAACTCCCCTTTTCCCTCCCCTCGCTCTTCTGAAGTGAATTCACTGCGGAGGATTTTTGCACTCTATTCTGCGGGAAAGGCGTAAGGTTGTTTTTGGGCATACATTTGGAAATGAATTCAGGGTTGATTTTCTGTATGGTCGGATAATGCAGTTTCTTTCGTTTTTAACAATTTCTGTTATTCAGGTGGGTTTTCTGTGGTAATATTTGCGTTGTATATAGAGTTTTTTGGCTAAAGGTATATTAGGCTGTAGGTAGTATCATGCTTTATGATACTTTTTGCCGAAGTCTAATTTGTGCAATGACCATGACTGATCGTTCTGCAAATCGAATTTTGTAAGTAGCGGAAAATGTTTGTTTTCGCATTCTAATAAAACTGTCAAAAGTTAAGAAGGAAACTTTTAGATACTTACTTCAACTATTAGTGCCGTCCAAACAATGCTGGGGTGGAAAGCTGACGGCACTAGGGGCCATGAACTTTGTTCATCGCCTACACCTGGCCAGTAGGTGGCCATGGCAGCCCCCCTTTTTGGAGGGGCCAAACATGACACTCACTCGGAGGGGATTGAAATCTGGTGTAGGGGAATGCCACTACCCCCAGTTGACCAACCAGTCAAGCCCCCGCTGACCTTAAAACTGTCACAAGATGACTGGTAAGCCAATTGTGTGGAGTCCTTTAACTCGCTGACATGATACTCTTTGGGCACATTTCCTATTACTTTTTCCCTCAAAAGTTTGACACCGTTCTAGCACATATTATTGACAAACTTGTCAGAAATAACTCAGATAAGGGGCCAGTGACCATCTTTTCACTATTTTTCGTATGTTTGGCAACACTCATCTTTGAAACTTTTCTGCTTGAGTCACTGTTTTCATTAGCCTCTTTGTCCATGTTGTGCCAGCATGCTTTGATCAAATATTCTTTTCAAATTTCAAGTATATCAGGAGATCAACAAAAGACATTACCAAGAGTGATATCTAGAGTTTCAACTAACATAAACGGTTTTCTCTATTCACTAGAGTAGAGAGGAAATGAAACATACAACATCTAGAGATGAGTATGGATATTATGTTTGCATGAAATGCTTAATAGAGTGGGTTCCTCTCCCATAGCAATTACTGTTTTGATTTTGAGCTTGAGAGGCTTAGGTCTCAAATGTAACGATGTGCTTGTTAGGCACCCATGTACTCCCTAAGGCTTGGGAGGTCTACGTTGACCACTTATGAGGATTCCGTGTTTTGGTCTCATCAACATGGGGCATGCTCAATTTATTGAAGGACACCAAAGTGTCAGCTACACAACCATAAATAAAACATGGCTATTATATGGTACACAACTTTAGCAATGTGATGAAATAATACCTTTTAATAACATGTTGTCATCTTAGACTAGACACCAACTAGTTCGACCAATAAATTTAAACATGGCTTTAAAAAGGGATGTTGAGATAAAGATAGAATTTGGAGAAGTGAAGTATAGACTAGCACTTTTGTCGCATTAGTAGAAGCCTACCTTCCCAATTTTTCAAGTAGTGATTTGGTTGAAGAAGTTACCGTCACAACTCCTCTTGCATACCTCCCCCCTCCCTCCCATCAAATCTTCCTCGTTTATATTATGCATTATTTGAAAATTATACTATTTGGTGACAACTTAGTGGTGCTTATCATAAATGTGTTAATATTATTTTAGATATGGTTCTTTCTTCAATTGAAAACTTACCTTAGAATCTATAAGGGATTAAAGTGAAGAAAGGAAGAAAATATTTTTGATGTCCATAGATTACCAAATAGGTCAATGGGACTATGAAGTACAACACGTCATATTGGCAATGTGGCAGTGCTGAACGCAACTCTTTGGCCCAAAAATAAGTACAAATAAATATAAAGACTACAAAGAGGTAAACTCAAGAGGCAAACCCTAGAAAATAAATAGAAATAGGTATTTCTCTATGCAAGAAGAGAATCACTACTTTGCACGAAAAACATAAGAGGAGCTAGCATTGTTGTCATCAACTATCATGAAGCTATCGATATAGAGTTTGAGAATATCCTTTGGGGAATGGCCCAAATTGAGTGGACTAGGTTGGATAATTGTTGAGTCCTACCTGTTGGAGTTCCCTTAACATTCGAGGATGATGAGAGATGTAACAAACTTGTTTTCAAACCCCGAACTAGTGATGTGTATTGTAAATGTAATGTATGGCCGTGGGCCAAGTGATGTAACATGTGAATGATATAAATTGAATATAATAAATAAAATGTATCACCAACTGCAGATGGAAAAGGACGAAGATTTGGGGGGCTTAGTTTCCACAAGAGAGGGAAGGGGTCCAAGGGGGAGAGTTTACCCATGTCTATTAAACACAAACCATTTCTTTCTAAATTATCCTTACCATGAACCTTCCATTTTCTGATCGAGTGTTCCCAAAGCCAATCATTGAATTCATGTAAGTAGGTGGGTGTGAGAAATCACCCATAGTTATTGAGAGCATGGGGGTTGAGTACAAACAACTTGGGGAAGAGTGTAAGTCAAGGAAGCAAGAGAAAGAGAGAAATTCGTATGGGGAGAGGGGGCAGAATGAGAGAGTTTCGTTTTCGCATGGAGAGCAGTTTTTAGATGGAGATTTTTGGACAACAAGGGAGTTCAAAGTGCTGAAGTTTGAAGGAAGCCATAGTGGGCATGTATGGTAGCTGTTTGGAACTGTAATTTCATGGGAAGAGAGGCTGTGGGCATATGAGTAATATTCAGTTATGGATTTATCAAAAGAAGCAAGTGTTTTGCTGCTGTGAGACATTCTCCAACTTACAAACTTGTGAGATGTGGATCATTGCAGCTATGTGAGACCATAGTTTTAAAAATCGGAACCGGCACCGACACCGGAACCGGTCGAGGGTCCAACCTGAACCGGAACCGGTAATGAACCGTTCGAACCAGTTTCAATGAACTGGTCGAATCGGTTTCAATGAACCGGTTTTTAAAAAAATACATAAAATATTTAAATTTTAACGAAAAAAAAATATTTTTAAGATTTTAAATCATGTTTCCAAAGCATTAGAGACAATTAGAGACAACATATCCAAAGTATGCTCATGAATATATCAAAACGACACCAAGTGCAATACATATCTAGAGATCAGAACATAAATACATAATCAAGGAGGTTCTAAATGGCCTCTACAACATCAAATAACATACTAAGTTAGAGTCACTGATATTATAGGTGGGAATGCCAATGACAAATACAAAATAGCCATAGGGTAGATACTAGAACTGTAGATGGAAGAATCTCATAGCTCATGAGTCGTGACTGTCAGTAGTCCTCCATGTCATAATCATCAAGATTGGCATCAATACCACTGCTCTCTCCTCCATCCTCCTCCTCCTCCCCTATATCCAATGTAATCCGTGCATTTGTTGATGTGTATATCCAATGTAATCCGCATTTGTTGATGTGGACTCGAGGATGACCCTCAAGAGGATCACCATCATCAAAGTGACCGACTCTCTAGCACTAGTTCATTAAGATCCCCGTTGGCTAATGCCAACTCAACACTCAAGGTTGTTCAAACCCATATCATCTAGAAAACACATCCCACATCTTTGTCTTTCCATAAATAAGACATAGGTTGATGTGCACATACACCACAAAGTCACCTGACACGACGACAAATAGAAGAGTTCAATAGAAGAGTTTATACTTGGAGGAAGGTTACATTTTCATCGGGCTCGGATCGAAGAGTTCAACAACCAATGCCACCAACATCGAGGTACATAAAGGGCTTGGTTCTCTTGATTAAATGTCACTCCCATACCCTCATACATGATAAAAACCAATGGAAACGTTGCAATCCTAAAATCCTGAAAAATCGTTAAGTCTACTGAATTTTAGGTCCCATTCAAAATTCCTACTTTCCATATGAAGTCCAATGGAGGTTGGAACCACTCTCAAACACTCAAAACAATTAATGGTAATGCTGCAATTTAAGTAAAGACAAAATGAAAGATAAAAGAGAATGCCACTTTTAATTTCTTACTAGGGTGGGTGAAATGGAGGGGGTGGGGACCTCTTTAAATAACATTAGTAAGGAAAAATAACCCTCAGTTGCACACCAAAACACCTTACAACTCCAACTTGCATGAGAAAACATGAGCCAAGTACTTCTCTATTACTTAGGTTTTAGGTTTTAGGGGGTTTAAGGTTTTAGGGACCAAACTGACCAGTTTATGACCAAACCGGTCGGTTTGGTCATAAACCGACCGACCCGTTCGGTTTATTGGCCGGTTTGAACCGGTCGACCATCAAACCGGTAAAACCGGCGGGTTCCGATTCCGGTTCATCGATTTTTAAAACAAGGTGTGAGACATTCTCCAGCTTACAAACATGAGAGACAGCCCATGAGAAGGGTGTGTGGTTCCTATCTGAGACAGAGCTAGAACGTAGAGATGACCTCCTCCATACAGAGAGTTGAGAAGAACTCCAGATGATTCTCCTGTGTAATACAGTGAGAAAGGTGATCTGCAGAGTTGGACATGCCTGTGGCTGAGCACAAGGTGAACGCGTGAAATCCCAAAGTGCTGGGTGCATCGTCATGAGAATAGAAATGAAGATGATGTATTAGCCTCCTCTGAGCAGAAGAGTTGACGAGAAACTCCAGATGACTCTTCTGTGTAATGCAGTGGGAAAGAAGATTTGTTGAGTGGACGTGCCTGTGGATGAGCACAGGTGAACGTGATCCTAGTGGCTAAGCGCTAGTGAAGAAGTGGTTCATCTGTGTAATGCAGTGAGATGGAGATATGGACATTCCTATGGATGTGCCCCTAGCGGATGAGCACTAGTGGGTGTATCAGATCCCTTGCTATATTGTTCACGAGTCAGACCTGCCTGTAACCCTAATTGTAATGTAAAGGGTACATGTCGGCCCCACCTTAATGTGACTGGTAATTAATGTAAAAGATAATTAATCTGGTTAATATTAATTATATTATAAGCTAGTGAGGTTGGCCCTGTTGTGCCAATAGACACTTCTGTTGACAGGTTCAGGTTAGTATAAGCAAAGGTAAATTCCCCATTGAGGAATCATATCTTTCACATGAGTTTGGAAATTTCAGCAATTACATCTTCTTGGGAAAAGTGCACACCTCTCTTGGGCGCTAGTCTTCTAGGGTTTGAGCACCCTCTTGTGTGCTAGGTCTTATTGGCGGTGAAGGTCTTTCTCTTGAAGAATATAGCAAAGGATTTGGCTGGGTTTTCTTCCCTTGTTGAGAAGGGTTTCCCAGGATACTTCTTGTGTTCTTGTGCATGGTGTTTCTTCTTGTGATCTTGGTTGCTGCAACATTGTTGTTTATGGTTAAGACAAATGCAAAATTGGAATGAACTACATGCTTAACCTAGCTTATTGAAAAATCAACAGGCATGTATGGTAGCTATTTGAAACTGTAATTTTATGGGAAGAGAGGTTGTGGGCCTATGAGTCATATTCAATTATGAATTTATCAAAAGAAGCAAGTGTTTTGCTGCTGTGAGAGTTCTTGTTGTAGCTGTAGAATTCCTGAGGTCCCAACAAAGAAATTTCTTGTCCAACCTGTGCTGGAAGCCCTGGAGGGGAGTGGGAAGGCCCGAGGGACTGTGAGTAGTGAAGGGAAATCCCATCCCTGAATTGTGCAGGTTGTGGGGAAGAGAGTTGGTGGACGCAAATTAGTTGTGGGAATTTGACTGCTGAGAGGGGGACTTTAGAAGTTTATCCAACCTTAGGGACCACAACACTTATGGATTCATAGCCCCATCTTGGGGGTGACTTGCCATTGAGAACTGGAACAATAAGTCTATGGTTGGGAGGAACGTCCATCCTCTGCAATGGGTTGCATATTTCATAAGATAAGTGTTCTTATTGCTGTGTTTGTTTATGTTAAATGCTGATATAGCTGCTAAGCGTTTTAGTCTTGAGTTATCTTGTTCATTGCTGCTTGCTGTGAGTAGATTGATGCATTTGAATCTCTATTTATGTGGTTAAATGTTGCTGTGTGTGTTCGCTGTTGTTGTGCACATCTAAAATATTGCATTTACATTTTTATTTAGCATCAATGAGTGCATGAGCTAGAATGTCATGTTGTGTGTTATTTCCGCATCTAAAATTGATATAATTTTTTTTTTATTTGGTCGTTTTCAGCAATAGCATGACCCAACTTGGCGTCGAGTGCATTACAGAGTGGTATTAGAGCTCTGGTTGCAATATTGGGCTTATATGGGCTAGGATCAACGTGAAGTTGGAAAAATTCATTGTTACAGATTTTGGGTCTGTGTCAAATTTGGGGAAATTGGTGAACCCAGAGTAAAATCCACAAATCTATTAACAAATTTAATTTTAAATTACCCTCAGATTTGTTGAGGAGATGATCAAGGCGTTAATCTGCAGGTTGCAAAGCTCTTGAAGGTCGAAATTTAAGTTTTAATGGCAACTGAAGAAGTTAGGTGAAGTTGATGGATCGACGGTTGAGATCGTGTTTGATTTTGAGATCAATGACCTAGATTCGTCGTAGATTGACCAAAAACGTATAAGTATTTTAGAGTTTTGCAAAAAGAAGAGAATCGACGGTCAGGATTTATTTTCGTAGATTGGCGAAGTTAAATAATTGACGACCAGGATTCATTTTCAAAGGTTTGGAAAAAGGAAGTAGATCGATGACCTTGATTCATTTTCGTAGTTTTGGAAAATGGAGCAAATTGACGATTGAGATTCATTGGTAGATTTGGGCGAGGCGTAGTGGATTAATGGTGAAGATCATTTTGCCTTGGAGATTGACGGTCAAGATTCATCTTGTATTATGGTCGAAAATTTCTAAGTGTTTGGTTCGGCCAAAAGAAATCGTTGATTATTGATGGTCGCGTCGACGGAATTGGAAAAGTGTTTTGATCAACTAAGAGAAATTGTCGATTGTCAATGACCAATGATTTGGGGTCGACAGAAATTGGCAAAAGGTTTCATGCGTCCAAAGGAAATTGTTGGTCGTCGATGGCCGATGGTCGGGGGTTGGAAAAATTGGCGAGGTGTTCAATTCGTCCAAAAGAAATTGTCGATCACCGATGAAAGGAAAGAGGAGGATGATGTGTCTTGCTAGGTCAACATCCACGTGTCATGCCATGCCAACCAGAGTGCCTTGTCAGCATCCATGTGTCATGCCACATCAACAAGATTGCCATGTTAGCATCAAGTGTCATGCCACATCAACTAGAGTGCCATGTCAACATCCACGTGTCATGCCATGTCAACATCTACCTGTCATGCCACATCAGCCAAGAGATGGCCTATGATCGGGGTTTGACGAAATTTGTAAACAAGTTGGTTGTCAAGGGAATTAATCGATGACCGATCGCTAATGATTGGAGTTCGACAAGATTTGCGGGCAAAAACTGGTTTGCAAAGAGAAACGACCAATGGCCGATGATCGGGGTTTGGGGAAATCGATGAGCAAGTTTGGTTTACCAAAGGAATTAGCTGATCGCCGCTGTAGTGTTGGAAAATCAAAGGTCCAGATTGCTTCGAGTTGGCGATTGATGATGGAGACTCATCCACGGGCCCGAGGAAGGTTTAGCGGATCAATGGTTGAGATTTCTCTTGATTTTGTGATCAACGGTGCAGATTAAAAGACTGTTATAACAATAAAACAATGAATTTTCTACGAAAGTTTTCAGATTTTGAAGGTTATGAAGTTGCAGGGGCATTTGAGGCCCTAAACAACATTTTTAGGGGGTGGAAAACCCCGAGCATTGTGTGTACCTTTGGTACACATAGTCTTTGCATCTTAAATGAAAGAACCCGAAAAGAGCTTTCCAACAAGCTATTTTGAGTGCAAAACAGAGATCGTATGAGAAGTTACAGCTGAAACTGTAGAGGGTATATTTTCGGCACTAGTTTACTTCTGGAGGGCACAACTCCTTGCTCGAAGGTCTGTTTGGGGAATAGGAGAAATCTATGGAAAGCCCATAGACCCTAGAAGACAACTATGGAGCCAAATTTGGAATCTGGGTACATAGAATTGTATAAGAAGAGGAAGAAGACACATGTAGCATACAAGGCTAAAATGAGAAAATAGTCTAAACTTCTTCAGACCATAACTTTAAGATCAGAGCTCAGATTTGAGCAAATGACTAGTCGCTGGAAAGGTCTCGAGGAGGAGAAACCCCATCTATCAACCCAAAATTTGGATTAATGCATTTGTGTTCTTCATAATTTGAAATGAAGAATGAATTATGTTCTAATTAATAAATCTTTTGCAATATGCTTAATTCTAACAACTATTGTTGCATGAACATTCTTGCAAAATTAGAGATACTGGAAAATAGACCCTAGTTCTTATATGAGAACTAGAGATATGGAAGATACCCAAAGGTCTTACAACCATGATGAGGAGGTGAGAGGTCTGCATGTCAACATGGGAAATGGGAAATGTTGAAACGAAGTCCAATGGAAGAAGAGGCAGGGAAGAGCTTGTAACCATGAGAAGCCTGGAAAGAGAAGTGCAGAGCTATAGGGCCGATAATGAAAGGATCAGGAAAGCTTAGGAGGAGATACTTCAGAGCTTGAATATGTTGCAGAAGCAAGCCAACAAAGATTCTGGCACAAAACAAGAGGCTAGTGCAAGGTAAGTAGAAGTATCTAGATCTCATGATAGGAGGGATGATCATGGAGGATTTAGAAAATCAAGGAGTGTTAACAGACATCATCAACATCATTCCCAAGGGCACTCGACTAGAAGAGCATATGCACGTTCAAGGTTAGAAAGCAACCCAAGTATGTCTCCTGTCAGACATCAGAGGAGGAGAAACGGGTCAGATATCTTGCAAGGGGAGCTCAGAAAGATCAAGCCACCATCATTTGATGGAGAGAATAGGAAGGGAGAAGATGTAGAAACATTGTTGTTGGGAATGAGGAAATATTTCTAGTTACATGATTACTCATCGAATATAGAAGCCAGAATTGCAACCTACCATATTCAAGGAAAGGTATCTATGTGGTGGGATCAGCTTAAGCAGGTTAAGCACCTTGATGAGAAGAGAATTTCTTGGAAGCAGTTCAAGAAATATTTCCAACAACAATACTTGTCAGAGTAATATTATGACAAGAAGATGCAAGAGTTCTTTGAACTCAAACTTGGGAACATGACCATGGATGAATATGAGAGGAAATTCTTGGAACTTCTCAGGTATGTGAGTTTCATCAGGGATGAGAAGGTCAAAATTCAGAGGTTCATGAGTGGATTGCCATCCTTTTACAAGGATAAAATTTAGTTTGAAGAGCCCAAGAATTTAGAGGAAGCCATAAGAAAGGCTAAGTATTTATATGAGTAGAAGAGAGGAAGGCCATATTTCCAAAAGGCTTGGGATGACAAAAAAAAAGCAAGATGGATCAGAGGAAGAAATGATTCAAGCCACCTTTCATCAAGAATAAATCTCAAGCATATCAACAAGGGAAACCATCTCAAGGTGAAAAGAAAATGATAGACTCCTTGGGAAAGAGGCCAAGACAACAACCTATAAAGTGTTGGGGATGTGAAGGAGATCACGTGTATAAAGATTGTCCCCATTGGGGAGATAAGATGAGCACTGTGCATAGCATCAAGCAAGAGGAGACATTAAAGGACGTGGGCAGAAGCATGCCAAGGATCTATGCATCCTTTCAGAGAAGGTATGGACACTATGAATTTGTGGTGGTGCCTTTAGGGTTGACAAATGCATCCGCTACATTTATGTGTCTGATGAATGGGGTGTTAAGAGATTTCCTGGACAAGTTTGTTATTGTATTCTTGGATGATATTCTTATCTATTCCAAGGCAGAGGAGGAGCATGAACAACGTTTGAGGATGGTGCTACAAGTGTTGAGAGAGCACCAATTGTATGCCAAGTTGAGTAAATGCACTTTTTATCAAAAAGTAGATCCATTATTTGGGTCACATTGTTTCAGAAGATGGTATAGCAGTGGATCTGGGAAAGATTGAAGCAATCAAAAGTTGGCCAACGCCAACAAACATTTCAGAGGTTAGATCATTTATGGGTCTAGCTGGTTATTACAGGAGATTCATTGCGGGATTCTCCAAGATACACACCCAATAACAACTTTGCAAAAGAAAGGAGTAAAATTTGAATAGAGTGCCAAGTGTGAAGAAAATTTCCAACGCTTAAAGGATTTATTAATCAGTGCACCCATTTTAAAAGTTATAGATCCATTTGAGGATTTTGTTGTGTGCACAAATGCATGCAAGGAAGGGCTCGATGGAGTCCTTA
This sequence comes from Picea sitchensis, assembly GCA_010110895.2. Classification (NCBI taxonomy): domain Eukaryota; kingdom Viridiplantae; phylum Streptophyta; class Pinopsida; order Pinales; family Pinaceae; genus Picea; species Picea sitchensis. Next base: position 100,453 of record SNQJ01S0008469.1, on the reverse strand, counting down.
CACAAAATGGACATGTAATTTGTTATGAGTCCAAAAAATTGAAGGAGCATGAAATAAATTATGCCACACATGAAGCTAGACCATAGTGGTTTGAAATACTTGTTTGAACAACCAACACTAAATGCCAGACAAACTAGATGGCTGAATTTTTTTAGTGAATATGACTTTGACATCAAGCGCATAAAGGGAAAAGAAAACAATGTGGCTGATGCACTCAGCAGAAGGGTGCATGAAATGCATGCTACAACCATTAACATGTACATGATATATTTAAAAAACAAAATTCTAGAGGCTGTAACAACATACCAACATTATGTGCAAGTTTAAGAAAGCTTACAACAGAAAAATGCACAATAGAAATATAAGAATTACAAGCTAGAAGAGGATGTAATCCTCTTATTTAGGAACATGATTTATGTTCCCAATTCTCAGGAATTGAGAAATTCTGTTTTAAAGGAGATGCACAATGTGCCATACGCTGGACACCTAGGATATCGGAAAACTATTACAGTTGTAAGAGGCCAATATTTTTGGCCTGATATGAAGAGGGATGTCACTGATTATTTGGCTAGATGCATGGAATGTCAAAAGGTAATGGCTGAGCACAAACATCTAGCGGGATTGCTGCAACCCCATTCCTGATTGGGAAGTTGTTACTATTGATTTCATTACTAAATTGCCCAGGACAACAAGGCAACATGATTCCATCATGGTAGTGGTGGAAAAGCTTATAGATGCTGCACATTTCATTCCGGTAAAAGTAACGCACAAGGCAACCAATATTGCAGAAATTTATATGAAGAAATTGCTAGGCTACATGGTGTGCCTAAGGAAAAAGTGTCGGATTGAGATCCCAAGTTCACTTCCAATTTTTGGAAGGGGTTATTTAAAGGATTTGGGACCAATTTGAATTTCAGTACAACATCACCCAGAGTCAGATGGGTAGACAGATACGAGAATATAATTTTATTAATGTTCAACTAATGAGCACAAAAGTAGGTCAAAGGGACTGCTGATTACAATGATGTCATTACAAAGCAGGAGTACCAAAAGGTCTCCTATAAAAGGCAAGATGTGGAAAGTAAAGTAAAGCAAGGTAGAGTAGAGAGTGAAATCTAAGTTGAGTCATGAACAACCCTCGACTCCAAGCCCATAAACTTGCTCTGAAGTGGAGATGTACAGCAAGAGAAGAACTAGGAACAAGAAGAACCAAAAGTACCAAAAGTAATGGGATAGGTCCGTCATGGAATAGACCCATCTCTCCTATCATCCGAGGACGAATGGAAGAAATTGAGTATAGTATGATATCAAGAGGGAGAGCTGGTGGGATGCCTGGATCGTCCACTGTGTTGTTGAATGGAAGAAGTAGTTCGCCACTGAGGCCTGGGGGATCTCTTCCGTCACCTGGGGAGGGATTTGATGTGGTCATGTCGCTGAAATCTCGTGGAAGGGGAGGAGGTCCCACGGGTCTGCACTGATCTGGAATCTAGAGCTGTGCTGATATTGGTCTCTCTCTCAGTGCCCCCTCCCTGAGGGTAGCACTGTGAAGAAGAAAGTGATCCGCTAGGTAGAGCCTGGTCTAGTATGAGGTTGAAGGATATGGGCTTGGAGCCCGAGATCCTCCTGCATGTATAAGGTTAAGCACCTCTGGTTGGGGTATCTGAAGAAGCCAGTGAGGGTTTGAATCCCCCTGAATAGGCAATGGAACATGTCCTCTGACTGATTGTGGAGAGGAATCTGGAGGGATTTGGTGCGAGAGTTGACGTCACCTATAAGGATAACCTCCCAAACTGCTAAGTATTGTGTAATGCTAGCATACTGATCTATAAAATGGTCCCCATCGGGCCCATTATGAATAGCATACGATAAAGAAGCTAGAGGGAAGTAACATACTGCAATATAAATGTCCCCCGGGAGAGGGGAAACACCTGTAATCCATACCCACATAAACCTGGCAAACTCATTCGCGGTCGCCAAAGATATCCTGTTTCAGAGGGAGTCCCAAGCGAAACAAGCAACTCCGCCTGAACCTCTGATACCACCTGAGCTCCTCGTCTCCTATTTGTAGGCTGAAAATTGATGGTATCCTGTGATGTCCAAGAGAGGTCGAACATGGCTCCCATGCATCTAATTGATTGGATAATTGAAGATATGTTGAGAATGACGTAATGGACAAGCCTTCTAGGTGGGAGGACTATATCCATTTAGTTGAATTTGCTTACAATAATGGGTATTAGGAATCATTGAAAATGAGCCCATTTGAAGCATTGTATGGCAGAAAATGCAACACACCGGTAAGTTGGGATAACCCAGCAGACAGAGTCGTAATTGGGCCATAATTGTTAAGGGAAATGGAAGAATAGATGGTAAAGATCAGGCATAATTTGAAATTTGCACAAGACAAGCAGAAGAGCTATGCCGATAAAAGAAGAACACGTAGAGAATTCAAAGTACGAGAGCATGAGTTTCTAAAATTTTAAGCTTAGAGAAACTCACTGAAATTGGGAAGTTGCCCAAAGTTAGCAGTGAGATACTGTGGACCATTTGAAGTTCTAGAAAGGATAGGTCATGTTACTCCCACATGCCTAGGGATAACTAGAGGAGATCATGTCTCATGGCTCGCAATGGAGAGCATGATCTCGAGCATGATGATGATCAACATGTCCACAGATGGCAACCCAACAACCCCCTTCATTCACCTTTACAGATACAGGTCAACCAAGGCTCATCACATCCAAGCAACCCAGTGTATGGGAGATGGTAAACCATTGTAACCATGAGTTATGTTAGTCCTTTCATGCAAAGTGATGTGCTTAATTTGTTGGGCATGTGGATGAGGATCTTTGGTTGAAGTTGGATAATGGATCACTGGCTTAGGAAAATGTGTCAGTTGCCTTGTTTCACCTTGGTGGTAAGCTTCTATGCCCTAGTCTCGTGTTGTCACCGCCCAGGGAAAAGGGGTACTACTAGGGGGCCCTCACAAGGGTAACGTTCCGTTCTCTGCCATACTTAACACTTTCCATCCTGGAGCCTCTCATAGTGTACTAAACTTTGGTAATGGGTCATGGTCCATTTTCTCATGAGAAGAGGGGATGAAGGCCTAGAGGTTGATTGCAGTTGCGACTAAAAGAATAAGAAAATGATGCTAATGAAAGGAAGAAATGATAGCAAAGGACTCCCAAAAGCCAATCCAAACTTGAGCTCTACCCGTTTAGTGCTCACCCCGGTCCCAAATAGCAATGCTATAGCTTGAAACCTATAAAAGGGGACTTACAAATATGATAAGCGGACTAGTAAGATGGCAGATAAAGGGGGATTGGAAAAAATAATGCTTAAGAATGTGGTAACTCAAGCAAGCGCACCCTCCACAAAGGCGCTTGTTATCCCCCATTTCTAGGGATAACTAAGGAGATGATGTCTCGAGGCCCTCAGGTTGCAGACATGGAGTACCGAGAGACAGACCAGCAGGCAAATCCCTACATCACACCACGCATCACCATGAGATTGATGGCTGCACCATTCACCATACCATCTTGGCTCACAAAGGACAGCAGGTCTTGGTCCATGAGGTAACAATTCCGGTGTCGTGGTAAGTGTCATTTTAACAAATGAAGCATTTGAATATGTTGCAAACGGTCTTTCCTTGATTTTGAAAACGTTTGCTTGGAAATTATGCTCTTTGCCTTGTTTCACCTTGGTGGTTGACATTGTGTCCTAGTAAGTGGTCACCCTCGGGAAGGGTTGCTACTGGGAGGTCTCCTTGATGAGTCATCATACCATTCCTGATCATACTTATCACTTTCCATACTTCTTCCCTTTTTGTCCCCCCATCTTTTGGGATTTTCGGGTGTGCTGACCCAAGAAGGGATTGTACCTCATTTCATGGGAAGAAGGGGCTGAAGGCCCAGAGGGAAATGTAGCTGGCAAAAGATAAAAGCCGAATCATAACCTTCTAGATGCTTGCCCAAAGAGGTGTTGAGGACAATGAAACGTTTCTCCTAAAAAGGTTTGAAGACCTGCAAAAGCAATGTAATATTCCCTCTTAGAATTTTTTTTGAATTCCCTTAGTCTGTTGTGTAGATACTCTGTCAAACAGTTTGCTATTGTGAATATTTTATAGGTGTAGCTGATGTTATAGATTGTACAAACAGTTTGCAGCAATTGGAAATGTGTGTGGCATATAACAATAACCAACGGTGCTAGAATGACAAGAACAAAATCAACACAAACATATCAAAATGAATCTGACTGCTCATTTATTTTCTTGGTTCTGGGCTGATATGTCAAAGAAACAGTTCACAGTATGATCTTCACATTTCACAGCATGTAATAGAAATAACTTCTGACCTGATTATTGATTGTAGAGCTGGCTGTAAGTAAATGAAGAGTACAACAGTAATACAAGAGAAAACAAGCCTGTAATTATGAGTGTATGCATCAACGAAATCAATAATGGAATATCTGAGAAGTAACACTGATAAGTCCAACTCTCTACACTGCAAGTGCACCCAATACAGTCAGCAAATCATCCCCCACAAACTCTGGTTCTGTTGTAAGGAAATCGACCTTTATGAAGGGAGAATCGACCCAACGTGTCAACTCGTACAGATCTGGAGGGTGTTAGCAGCCACAAATGAAGCACATTTCCCACTCTAAAACTGTCTACAAGGAAGAAATATCGATCCTCTAACAAGGAACTTGCTCCCACACAGAAATAACTCGAACCATAGTAATATAGCGCTGCCTTTCACAAGAATACGCGCCCAGCTATTACAGAATGCGCCCAGGATGAGAATACTCAGCCCCCACACAGAGATTTCACCCTTCTTTAAGCAAGTCGTCCTATATAAGTCCCAAACTCAGCCGCCACCTTAGAAAACAGTCATACATGAAGAAAAACTCTGCTACTGAATATAAATCTGCTAACAATGAAGCATGATGAAGAAACCTGGATGATCTCTTTGCTAAATAACTAGCTAGGGTGGATATGTTGCACCATCGAAACCAATCTCTGAATTTTTTCTCTTAGGGTTCCTGCCCCAAGAGTTCACAAAGCCCACAAAGAGCTCTCTCAAATGAGTTTTAGAAAATAACTAGCAAGAATGAGAGAGGGCGCCCTCCTTTCCCCCCTTTATTCTTTAGTTGACTCTTTTTGCGACCATTTTACCTTTTAATAAGTTTAAGTGGCTTTTCATATTCCCATAGTCACTTAGGCGCTTTTTTTCCACTTACTCAATGTCACCTTTTGAAATTACTTTAATTCCCGCTCCGGTGACATTAAATAATCAATTAATTCCCTTTTTTCATACTGACTATAGCCTACGTGAATTAGTTAGGCTATTTCGTCAATCTCCTAGATGACTCATCTGGAAAGGGACATTACAATCCTCCCTTCCCGAGATTGCTTCTCCTCAAGCAACTACAAATTTGCATGCTGTAATATCTGGTCACTCTCCCACGTGGCATCCTATGTTGGTAAATCTCTCCATCTGATGAGGTACTCTCAGATCACCCTATTTCTCAACCTTCTCTCCTTGACCTCCAATACCTCCTCGGGAACCAACACTAGTTGTCCCTTGTCATCTAAAGGAGGTAATTCTGCCGAAGTCGTGACCTGTTGTCCCAATGCCGTTTTGAGGCGTGAAACATGAAACACATTGTGAATTTTGTTTCCCTCCGGCAACTCCAATTTATAAGCCACCTTGCCAACTCTTCGAATCACCTTGTAAGGTCCATAAAAATGTGGCTTAAGCTTCTTTGCTCTACTTTTCTTCAGGGAAGACTGTCTATATGGCTGTAGCCTCAAGAATACCAATCCCCCACTTCGAAAGTGCGCTCGACCCTGTGCCTGTTTGCATATACCTTCTGCTGATTCTGGGCTGTCTGTAGATTGTCCTTGAGAGCTTTGAGTATTTCTTGGCTCTCCTGGATCCAGTCCTTTGCTTTGGGAGCCTTTCTATCCCCAAACGCCAGGTCAACAAAAGGAGGAGGATTATAACCATATAATGCTCGGAATGGTGCCATGCCAATGGACATATGATAAGTGGTGTTATAGCAGTGTTCCCCCAAATGCAACCACTTAACCCATGCTTTCTGCTGCTCGGACACATAGTTATGTAAGTACCCTACTAGCCATTTGTTCACAATCTTTATTTGTCCATCCGTTTGAGGGTGGTAACTAGTGCTGGGAGTCAATTCTGTGCTAGCCAGTCTGAACAGCTCTTGCCAGAATGCACTAAGAAACCTACTGTCACTGTCAGTCATAGTATACCTCGACAACTCGTGGAGTTTGAATACTTCTCTGAAAAACAACTCCGCTACCTGTGTTGCCTTATACTCGGAGGATATGGAAAAGAAATGTGCAAATTTGGTCAATCTGTCGACCACTACATATATACAGTCTCTACCTTGGATCTTCGGTAAACCAATGATAAAGTCCATAGATATGCTTTCCCACTTCTGCTTTGGAATGGGGAATGGCTGTAATAATCCAGTAGGATGGGTCTGCTCTGACTCGTTCTCCTGACAAGTCACACACTCTCTCATGTGCTTCAGTACATCTCCCTAATCTTCCTGTAGGTTTTGAAGTATCTCGGATGCCCTGTCAGTGGTGCATCATGCATAGCCACCATGATCTTCTCCTTTAGTGTAGATTCTGGGACTAAGTATATACCGTCTTTGTAGTAGATGATGTCATCCACCACTTTGTAACTGTCTTCTTGTACACTGCAGTCCATCACCTCACAAGCAAATTTGTTCTTGGAATATTCCACCAAGAGATGAGATTTCCAATCAGCCGAATCCTCTGCAAGTGAAAACACCTCTGGTTTTCTGGAGAGAGCATCTGCAACCGCATTCTTCTTTCCCTTTACATACTCAATGTCGAAATCATAGGCCTGTAGTTTGCTAACCCATTTTTGTTGCCTTTCATTCAAGTCCTTCTGCCCTAGAAAGTGCCTCAAGTTGTTGTGGTCTATCTTAACCACAAATTTTCCACATACCAGGTATTGCCTAAACTTTGCCAAGGCATGCATGATAGCGAGCATTTCCTTGTCGTAGATGGAGTAGAGTCTCTCCGACTCTGTGAGCTTTCTGCTCTCGTATGCTATCGGATGCCTCTGTTGCATCAATACTACTCCTATCCCCTCACCCGATGCATCACACTCAAGCAGAAAGGGTTGAGTGAAGTCATGAAGTGCTAAAACTGGGCAAGTGCTCATCACTTCCTTCATTTGATCGAACGTCTTTTGAGCCTCTTCGGTCCACTTGAATGTCCCTTTCTTTGTTAGATCTGTGAGTGGTGCGGCAACTGTGAAAATCCCTTAACAAATCGCCTGTAGTAGCTGCAAATCCCGAAGAACCCGCGTAAGTGTTAAATATTTTTGGGTGGTGGCCAATCCAGTATAGCTTGTATCTTTTCCCTATGCACTTGTACTCCATGAGCATTGACCACGTGTCCCAAGTATAAGATTTATGTCATGCCAAATTCACACTTCAATTCTTTGGCATACAAACGACTGTTCCTCCATAATGCTCATGATCTCCTCCAAATGTGCCAAGTGTTCCTCCCATATCCGGTTATATATCAGGAGATCATCAAAAAATACCATTAGAAACTTCCTCAGCTGCTTTTTGAAGATGTGATTCTTGCAGGATTGGAAAGTAGCTGGTGCGTTGGTTAGACCAAATTGCATGACCAAAAATTCGTAACGCCTATAATGGCATCTGAAAGCAGTTTTTGGAATGTCCTGCTCTTTGACTCAGATCTGGTGGTATCCCGATCGAAGATCAATCTTTGAAAAATATACTGCCCCGTGTAACTCATCCAGTAGCTCATCTATCCTGGGGATTGGGTACATGTTTTTTATCGTTTTCTTATTCAATGCCCTGTAATCAATGCACATTTGTATTGTACCATCCTTCTTCTTCACCAACACTACAGAAGAAGCGAATGGACTCGAACTCGGTCTAATATGCCCCATCTTCTACAACTCCTTAATGGCCTTTTCGATCTCATCCTTAAATTGCTTAGGATGTCTGTAGGGAGTGGTGATCACTGGTTTGGCTCCCTCCTCCAATTCAATAGTGTGCTTGAATCCCCTATCGGGTGGTCTCCCTGGGGGTATTTGCCCAAAGACTTGGTCAAGTTTACTCAACAATGTCTGTATGTTTGTACGATACTGATGGCTGTTGTTTGAAGGTTTCTCAGTAGTAATCAAACACTTTGTTGCACAGGTGACATCCCCATGTCTGAAAATACCCTCCATCCGTTTAGCTGAGACGATACTGGGAGCATCATTTGACATGCCCCTCAAAACTACCTTCTTACCATCTGCTGCCTTGAATTCCAACTCCATATCTTGGTAATCCACCGAGTGTTTGCCTTTGGAAACAAGCCATTGGACTCCCAATATGACATTGGTGTCTAGCAATTTCATTACATAGAAGTCATCGATGACTGTGTGGTTGCCCAACACAATTCGTAACTGTGGGATCTTTTGTGTGCAAGGCATAATGCGCCCACCAACTACTACTACATCAAACTCCTCAAAATCCACAGTAGGGATGCCTCTCTTAGCCACCCAGGCTGAGTCGTTAAAGTTGTGGGTTGCCCCACCATCAATCAGTACCGTGACTCGCTGACCTTGTACAACACCCTTGATCCTGAAGGTGTGAAATCTAGGGACACTCGATAGAGTGGCGATAGCTTTACTCTTGGCATCCTCATGTGGCTGCTCCTCAATTGATTTGTCCTGCTCAAAATCCTGTGCATGCTTTGCTTCGTCCTCCTCACTGTCTGAAATCACTTCTATGTAATGTGCTTTGCCCTTGCCCATACATCTGTGCCCAGGTTCCCATGGGTCCTTGCAGTTGAAGCAAAGCTTCTTCCTCCTTAACTCATTATGAGTTGCCTCATCCATCTTCTCTTTACCCATTCCTTCTTTCTGAAAGGGCTTCTTATCTTTGTTCTTTTGGGGAATGAATGGTTTGGAGAAAGCTTTTGTCTTTGGGACCGCATCCTCCATGTCCCATGTCCGTATAATAGCATCCTGTAGTCTTCATATTGACTATAGCCCACAAGAATTACTTGGCTATTTTGTCAATCTACTAGAGGACTCATTTGGAAAGGGACATTACAAGCAAACTCACATTATATAGATTTCCCACTTGTTGAGGTGTGTACACTTATGCGGTGTCCCTTTCTTTCCATGCATATGGCACTCTGTGTACCTCTAGCTTCATGTGACGTTGCGGTAGTCTTTTCTTTCCATGTCTTATAGTACCCAATTGTTTTGGACTTTAATTAATTAATGGCAATAAATGGGCTTGGAAAAAGGTTGCATTGAAAACGAAGGTGCAACACACCCTATACAAAGGCACCCATAAATGAGATAATATGAACCCTTGTATGTCATGAACCCCATGCCCATAAGTTTTACCCCCCATCCACTTCATACACTTTACATGATTTAGAGAGGGTCCACCTGGAAAACACTCCTTAACTTGGGGAATGATTCACCCAATAGGTCACCATGACAACCCTCCCATACCTAAACTTGGCAAGTTGCATAGGGTCTTTATCATTTGTTTATTTTGAGAGGGGGGATTTGATGCGCATGTTTAGGTGGTTCTTTTATTATATATGGCTTACTTGACATGATGCTTGTAACTTGTGAGCCCTTGGAGGGCAAATTTGCTTGTCTTTGCAGGGTCTTGACAGGTGGAAGACATTTCGTGAAGGCACAAGGTCACTTGGACTTTCACTTGGGGCATGAAGCCCACAGGATGGATGTTGTGCCCCCTCTCCTTGGACAATTGGATGATAGACGTTGCCTTTGTAGGCATGAGAGGACACCTTGGAGAAGCAGAGCTAGCCCCCCCTTGCCCAACGTTTGACCCCAGAGGGCCAAAACGTCACTTTTGAGGGCATGACGTCACACTTGGGGCTAGGGTTTTGGTGATGGTGGTGATGATTGACCATGACTTGGCATGTTGTAATGGAGGAAGACCCTTGCACCATGGATACTAGGCCTTTGGACGCCCAACGACTTCCTCAACTTGCTCAACGACTTGCCAAAAATGCCAAAACATTACCCCTTTAGGGCATGGCGTCATCATCTAGGGCTTTTACTTTTTGTTATTTTGAATTTAAACTTGTAAAGGGGCAACTAGAGGAGGTCGGCCTCCCTAATTGTGTTTTACCCTAAAGATAAGTGGACAAACTTTGTGTAGTTGACCTTGTATAAATAAAGGGAATTTCATTTCATTTTAACACAAGAATCTCACTTGAGAATTACATTTACATGGCTGAAATTTTCGTTTGTCTTGGGAAATCACATGTCTCTCTCTTTGATGCTATTTGGTGCTTGATACTTGTCTTGTGGAGCTAAAGTGGTGCACTATCTCTTGGATGCTTGTCTTTTGCTATGGTGATGGAATATACTTGGTAGATAAGGGTTTATCTTGCATATCTCTTGGAATTGGTAAGGAATTTCTGCATGTTGTTGGTTTTTCTTTCTTGTTTCATGGTTGTTCTTGCCTAGACCCTTGGATGAGTATAAGGGCATACACCCAAGTCTATCATTATTGTTAAGTGGATAAGCTATTTGCAAAGGTTGCTAGGAGGAGTAAAAGGGCTTACACCCTCCTAGATTTACCTTGTTGGATTTGCTTGCTCTAGGGAGTAAAAGGGCTTACACCCCTAGAGAAGTAGTAGATCTAACCTTACACAAGAACTCCATAACCCATTGACAAGACACTAATCTTAAATTTCATTGGAGAAATAAAATCATTGCATTGGTATACGTGAAATTGAAAGATATTGTATTTGTTCAAGTCGGAATATTTTCTTAGTGTCATAAGCTTGCTTGTGCCCTAAGGGCGTCTAGCTTAGCCTAGTAATTCTCTTGCTGCAATTAACTAAATGGTACAGCCATTAGGGCTGCAGAAAAACTCATTTTCTTTTATCTATTACTCACTTTTCCACCGCTGAAATTTACTTGTGAACCTATATTACTGTTCTACTGCTCATTGGCTATCTTTTTGACGGTTTACTTGTTGATTTCTGTGGTTGGAATTTGCTGCTGTAGCATTTATTTGCTACAGCCACTTGGCTGTAATAACAACTTGCTGATAACTCCTAATAAACAACCCTAAATGCCATTAAAGTCTTGTTCTTTTCAGTAGAAGTTAAACTAGACATTGCTAGCTTAGTTTCTAATATCTTTTACTTGACTTTTGACAACATATTTTGCAGCCATTTGCTTATTTACTTTGCTGATATAAATCTGATATACCGCTGCAAATTTAGGACAACAAACTTTCCTTGCTTGTACCCTTGATATAGGCTTGGTCTTAAGATCATTTGTCTTGTTCCGGGCAGGTCTAACATTATCTTGCAGTTACCCAACACTTTGACAAGCTCCTTTCTGAAATATCCCTGATCCCGCCGATCGAGATATTTGCCACTGATCTACTATTCTGTCTTGCAGATCTGATACACTGGGGGTTTTTGGATGCATTTCAGTTGCGTGTTTCAGATCTTAATGGTTATTGCAGGTGCATGTGGGTTATTGCATGTGCATGTTGGTTATTACATGTGCATGTTGCATGTTTAAGGTTTAAACAACATATAAAGGATGCATGCAAAAGTAGAGAACATCAACTGCCCAATATCATGTACAACATATAAAGGATGCATGCAAAAGTAGAGAATATCAACTGCCCAATATCATATAAAATAAATACCATCACAGGCTAACAGCTCTACTGGAAATATAGAGTCTAGACGTCTGTCAGATCTCCTGGATCTGTATCGGAATACAATCAAATAACATAAAATACCTGATCAAAAGATGATAGTAGATCTGATGCATGCAAGGATAAATCGGCAAAAAATGTGCGATTCCAGAGAAATACTTCAGAACCAAGTACTAACCGGAAACTCGTCCGGAAGAATGGATCGTCAGAATGCGCCGAAAACTGCTCTTGGCCAGAAGCCTGCCTCTAGACCTAAATGGATGAGTATCGACGCGGGATCCGCCCTAAGGCACTGGACTGGGACCCCCTCGGGGTTTGCGCACCTCCTGAGCATTGATTTCCAAAAGGGATTCCACCAACGGAATTTGCCGCTATATGGCTCAAAACGCTCGCCTCGCCAAATAAGGAAATGGGTTAGAAGGATCTGGCCGATCTGCTCTGAAACTCGCATGCAACACCAAATGTCTCACCGGAAGAGCCGGGCGCGTTTCCAAATGGTCAATGAGTTTCCATCTCGCAAGATCTCCACCGTCGTAACTGGCGATGGATGGCTCAATAGGTCGGGGCTCGATCTCAAATGGGTTGGAAGGAACCTACAATCTGGATACGGATCTCACGCAGCTCTCCAAACCCTCAAACTAGCTTTGCTCTCACCGGGCCGAAGCCGCACTCGCAATGGATACCTCGGTGCAGTAATGGGTAGTCACTCGATGGTATCTGGGATGTGGCTAGGGTGCGGCTCCTCCTCAACAATCAAACTCAATCAATGGTGGTGGTTTCCAGAAATCCACAAATAGTGAGGTCGACTCTCTTCCTCCTCCTGGAACTCTCAACATCAAATCATAATAATACATAATGAATTAGGTCAAATTCCTCCCTTTATCCTCTTCCCAATCTAATTCACCATTGACCTCACTTGTTGTATTTCTTTCCTCCCAAAGGATTTATTTGCTTCACTAAGTCCCCCTTTTAACACCTTTTCATTCTACCTCTTCAAGACTTAGGCTTTTAAGTGACTTTTTCCTGGCATGCATGTAATTCATCGCTTGGCCATCACCCTCCTTATCTAATTCACCTTGTTTGTTCCTGACTATATTCTACGGGAACCTATAGACTACAGCTACCTCACCGGGTTTCCATTTTTGGGAACGGGATCATAGTCCTCCTTCCCGTCCTCAAGCAACACAATCCGTGCCGCAAGATATGCTTCTCCTCCCATGTGGTATCCTCCATTGGAATACCCCTCCATCTAACCAAGCACCCCTTGATGACCCTGCTCCCCACCAAGGCTTCGGCTTGTACTCGTACTAGTTCCAACTCACCTCCTCATCTGCTGGGTGGCACTCCCCGTGAAATAAGCAACCTGTTGTCCTACAACCTTGGCAAGAGACGGGAGACGCAGGCATCTTGTTACCTTCTGGTAGCTCTAGCTCAGATGCCACCTCGCCTATCCTTCTAATGACTCTGTAAGGCCCGTAGAAATTCGGCTTCATCTTCGCCCTCCTCTTTCAAGTGGAGGATTGTCGGTATGGCTGTGATCGCAGGAAAACCAAATCCCCACCTCAAAACCGGCCAACTTTGTGTCGGTCTCTGTGATATATCTTCACGATTCCGAGCCGACCGCAGTTCTCTCTTTACACGATTGAAGAATCCTTTTGACTCTCCACCCAATCCTTACCCCCGGATCCTGCTGTCCCCAAATACATTATCTATAAAGGAGGGTGCATCAGATCCATACAATGCCCTGAACGACGACATCATGATAGACATATGGTAAGTTGTGTTGTAGCACAGCTCAAATTCATGTAACCATTATCTCACCTAAGTGCTTTTGTCGCTTCTAATATAGTTCCTCGATACCCTTCCACCCATTTGTTGACGCATCTTCTGTCACTTCATCTCTGCCCTGTGGGTGGTAGCCGGTACTCGTAGATAGCTCAGTGCATGTCAATTCAAAGCTCCTGCCAAAATGGGCTGATGAAGCGCCCATCCCTATCACCGACTATCTGCTCCTGTAACCCGTGGCAATCGGAATACCTCCCTAAAAACAACTCACAATTCGTATGGCCTTGTAGTCTGTGGGTTTGGCGAAGAAATGTGCGAACTTTGTTAGTCTGTCGACCACTACAAATATACAACCCCTTCCCTGCACTCTAGGGAGGTCTCAGAATAAACGATGGAAATGCTCTCCATTGCCCGAATGGTAGAGGTTGTAGTAGCTATGTGGTGTGTCTGCTGACTTGTTCTCACACAAGTCGTAGCACCTCGGGAGTGTGTTTCAACACATCATCTTTGAGACCCTTCCATGAGAATTCTCCCTGATCTTCCTATACATTTTGAAGCACCTCTGATGCCCTCATTACATGAATCATGACACACCTTCAGAGTCTTCCCTTTCAGGGTGGATTCTTGAACCAAGTATATCCGGTTCTTCTAGAAAATGATGTCATCAAGAACTCTAGATATCTATCATCAATCACTTGTCCATTCATCACTCACAAACAAATTTGTTTTTGAGTATTCCACCAACAAATGAGCTTTCCAATTGCATAAATGTCCATCATCAACATCTCCACAATTTCCCCGACAAGCAAGGTATTCTCCACTTATATTCCTTTTTCCCTTGACATACCAATATCAAAGTCAAAGGTTTGGATCTTTGAGACCCACTTCTGTTGCTTCTCGCTTAGGTCTTTCTGGTCAAGGAAATACTTGAGATCACAGGATCACCACTACAAACCTCGCTGGGCAATGTCCGTATACCGGCCTCAATTTGTTGGGTACATGTATGATCGCTAACATCTCCTTGTCAGAATAGGAGAGAGTCTCCGACTGCCGAGCTTCCGCTTCAAACACAATGGGTGGCCCCCGCATCAAGACCGCCCAACTCTACCCCCGGGAGGTCAGACTCTAAGACTTAACAACCGAGAAAAGTCCACCGAAGGGCTAGAATAGGGTATGTGCTCATAACCTCCTCCATCTTGTTGAATGTCCTCATAGGACCTTTGTCCAATGAAAGTAATTCTTTTGTCAAGTGCCCTCGGTGGAGTGGTGCTCCCCAATCAGAAAAACCCTTGACAACCGCTCGTAGGTAATCAGATAATCGAAGAATCCTTCAAATTGGAGATTTAAGGCACAATCCACAATGGTTTCATTCTTCAGGAACTCAGATTCTGCCTATTGATGATATGCCCTAAGTACGTAGTTCTCATGCTAAATTCACATTTGATTCCTTGGCATATAAAGACTGTGTTTTCATAATATCCAAGACCTCTGCGTAAGCAATGGTCATCCCATGTCTTGTCAGAGATCAATATGTCGTCGAAGAATACCATAATTTATTTCCTCAACTGCCCTCTAAAGATATGGTTCATGTAAGAATGTAGTGAGTCAGGCGTTGGTCGTAAGGTAAACTGCATGACCAAGAACCTTCAAATGTCCCAATGGTATTGGAATGTCGCTCAATGTCTCCGCCTCGATACGACCGATGGTATCCCGAATGTAGATCAATTCAGTGAAGAAGACCGCCCATGTAACTCATCCATCAACTCATCTTTGCGGGGAATAGGGTAACGATTCTGGATCATTTTCTTGTTGAGCGCTCAGTAATCAATGTAATATCCAGACAAGCCATCCTTTCGCATCTCGCATTCACTAAGATGCTAAAGGGATTCCTCATTGGCCCTATATGCCCCATAGCGGCAATTCTTTTTGATTGCTTTCAATTCTCGCTCTTAAATTTCTTGGGGTGTCTATAGGGTGTCGTAATCACCGGTGTATCCCCTGCCTCCAACTTCCACCATGTACGAACTCCTGCCTCGGGCGGGTCTCCCCGGTGGTATCGCCCAACACCGGGCTTCATAACGCCTCAAAAGTTCTCTCGATTCAGGGATGGTACCGCTTCTCACCTCTTTGGAGTCTTTCGGTGATCCAACACTTCGTCACAAGCTTACATCACCACATGGACGAAAAATCCGCTTCCATCCTTCTTTGTCATACTGCCATATCAGAGATGCTCTCAAAGACAACTCTCAATCCACCGGCGCTCTCTCAAGCTCATGGTCAATCGCCCGAGGTTGAACCCACCTCTCAATGAATATATAATTACCGCATTCCCAACACGACATCCAGACCGAGTAGGTCAACTAGAATGTGGCCGGCCGTGGTGAAGTTGCCTAGTTTGACCTCTAGGTCACGGATCATGTCCAAGTATGTCATCGTGTATCCATCAGCCACGCCACATGGAATCCCTCAAACTCTTCGTAAGGCAACCTCCTCGCTACTAAGGATGCATCTATGAAGTTGTATTCTACCCATCAACTAAGGTCATGCTGTCTTTGTACAAGGCCCTTTTGAGCTCCTGAGAGTGTTGTACCTCGCGTTCGGGTGGCTGGTTTCCTCTTTCACCTCTCTACGAGGGTTTTTCTCCTCCGGGTTGGGCTCATCGTATTCTAGGTTTTCTACTGGCCGCCTCGCTCAAGTGAGGGCTTAGCCTCTCGACCACTGCCCGTTTGCGTTCTAATATCTCATCCTCCTCCTCACTGCCGATTCCACTTCAATATAGTGGATTCGTCCTTCCCCATGCATTCATGCCTGGGACCTAAGGGTCTCTGCAGGAGAAGCATAGTTTCTTCCTCATCAACTCTCGTCAGGTATCATCATCCAACTTGGGCATGCCCTTCCATTCCCTTAGAAGATTCTTCCGATCCTTGTCTCTCTCGTGGTACAAAGGGTTTAGTGAAAGGTTTGGGCTTTTGGCAACCTAATCCGCCTAAACCTCTAGCAAGGCCGGATGGCATCCTCGCAAGGTATGAGGCTCTGTGAGGTCTTCACCCAACCTCTCAAGGGTTCTGTGGCCCTTCGGTGAATAGCATGACAATCTGGCTCGGGAGTATGTCTCTGCCACCGCCATCGCTACCAAACTCGAGATGAATGCCTCACAGGCCAGCTTGTTCAACCGGAAAGCAATCTCTCCTCAAGTGGACTGATCCCCTCCTATCAAATCTATCCATGAGTCTCTCCAGGAACTGTAGGGAGGTGATGCGACAGGACCCAATGTCACTCTCAACTGCGGAAACTCACCACTCGTGTGCCTCACCCTCCAAGTGTAGGTATGTAAACCGATGGCCTTCTCGGCCATCATCTGGTTGAGCTTGTAGGTATCTAGTTTGCACTCCAAGCTCGGGTGCTGCATTTAGACTATCTGGCCAAAAGAAGGTGGGCAGAGTTTACCAACTTTTCTGATGAAGTCAACAGCAGGCCCCCGCCGCCTTCTCCCCGTGGGTTTCTAGGGATCTGTTCCCTCGAAGTTCCGAGTCCACAATACTGACTTCAAGGTCATATCCTCGATGAAAGTCATGGCTCCAAGGCCTATACTCTCCGGAGCACTGCAATGTCCCCTACATGTGTGTATGGGCCCTCGTGTTACTCCAGATCCGATCTCGCTAACGGGTTGCCCTCTGAAACCGGGAACAAATCCAGACGGGAATCCTACTTGTAGAGGTATATGTGCAAGTGGGGTCTTAGGGTCTGGCTTGCCCCATTCTCAGTTCCTATTACAGGCCGTAGACATGTGGGCCTTGTGTGCCCGAATGTCTACCATAGCCAGTCTACCCACTACCTGAGCCAAAGACTGACACATGGTCCGCTGGCTAGCTAGAATTTCACCGAGAACCTCGTGATGAAGGCTATGTCCTGATCCACTCTGGGTCTTACCATCATTTCTCCTCGTCGCCATATCTCACACCTAGCCTCCTTCGCCAAGGCTGCCTCAAGGGGCTCGCTTCTCTCTTTTGCTTCTCTCAGGCGCTCTCTTCCTCTCCTCCTAATTGGGAGGGAAGGGGAGGAAAGAATTGGCCCTTTCTTCCTCTTGTCGCTAGGTGACATATTCACACCTAATGCAAGCTCACTTCCACACCGTTCTTCATTAGATTCATTGTCTTAGTCACAGTCAAGTGTGACTAAAGTTCGGGATACCACTCAAATATCCCGATCCCGCCACGACGATATTTTGCCAATCGATTCACTATTCTGCCTTGCGTGATCCGATACACCGGGGGTTTCGATGCTTTCAGCCAGGGTGTTTGAGATCTTAATGGTTATTGTATGTGCATGGTTATTGCATGCATGTTGTTATTACATGCATGTTGCATGTTTTAAGGTTTAAACAACATATAAAGGATGCATGCGTAAGTAAAGAACATCAACTACCAAATATCATGTATAATAACAACATAGAAATACAATAGCCTACTGAAATATAGAATATAAACGTACCGATCTCATGCGGATCAATACCGGAATACAACTAAAATAACATAAAAAATACCCGTGGATCAAAAGATGATAGCGTATCCGATGCATGCAACGGATAGATCGGCAAAATATCGATTCCTGAGAAATACTCAGACCAATTGTATCAAATTGAAACTCGGCCCTAAGAATGGACCGTTTGAATGTTTAAAATCGCCCAATAGAAATGCCCTAGTCTCTAGACTTGAATGGATGAGTGTCGGATGTCGGATCTGGTCTCCGAGGCACGAGATCTCGACCCTGGGGTTTGCGCACCTCCCCGGAGCATCAATGCGCCTAAAAGGATTCCACCAACGGAATTTTCTGCTATATGGCTCAAAACGATCGCCCCGCCAAATAAGTGAAATGGGTTGAAGCGATCTCGTCCGACCAAGCCCTCAAACTCGTGATGCAACACCAAAATGGTCTCGCCTTGGCGAGTTGCTCCTAAATGGTCAGAATGAGTCGACTAAGAAGTATTCCACCGTCAGAATTTGATTATAGATGGCTCAATAGAAGTGCTTTGGCTGGATCTCAAATGGGTTGAAGGAAACTGCATCTCGATAATCGGTCTCGCAGCTCCAACCTCAAACTAGCTTCATACCATCACCGAGCTAATGCGACTCGCAATGGATAATTCCCCAGTAGTACGGTGAAATACCTGATGGTATCTCCGATGGGCTAGGGTGTGTCTCTCAACACCGAAACCGATCAATGGTGGTGGTTTCCTCCAGAAATCCACAAAACAGTAAGGTCGGCTCTCCTCCTCCTCTGGGAACTCTCAACATCAAATCATAACAATGCATAATGAGAAATTAGGTCAAATTGCTCCCTTTATACCTTTCCCAATCTAATTCACCATTGACCTCACTTAAGCTAGGCGCCTTTCCTCCTAAAGTGATTTATTTGTCAATTAAGTCCCCCTTTAACACCTTTTAATTCTAATTCTTCGTTGACTTAGGCTTAAGTGACTTTTTACCAAGTATTTTGGCGTAATTCATCGTTTAGCCATCAATTCCTCCTTATTTCTCCATCTTGTTCCCTGTTTGTGCCTGACTATAGTCTACGGGAACCTATAGACTACTAAGTCACTCCCTGCTGGCCTACTCTTGGGAACGGGACATCACACCTTCACCAACAAGATTCTTTTGCAAGCCTCTTTCCACTTCCAAACCTAACCTATAGGGATTTCATCGGTCATTCTACCACTTTCCATCTCAATCCCCCTAGGGTCACTGGGATTACCCCCTTGTGGTGACTCATTATTACTAAAGTGAGGGGATTATCTATCTAAGGTGACAGTGGGTAGCTTACTCCCATAGTTGTCTCAGTCTTATGGATTGGGTTGGGCTTTGCCCAACCTTGAACCTACAATCTATGCAATAACAATGCTCATAGAAATGGATTAAATGACACCATAAGCCATGAAGTAAGCCCTAAAACCTTACCGCTATCACACTTACTCTAGAAGGGTTTCTTTATTTCCTGCTTCCCTTGGGACCTATCCCTCTACCTGGGTTATTTTATTTCCTATCTAGGTGTCACACCTAATAGGGTTGGATGAAGGCCCTCCCATACTTAAACTTGTCAACTCACATGGGGTCTTGGGCTGGTGTGATGCTTGCAGGGGATACTGAGGTGAATTGTTTACATGGCTTATATCTTAAGTTACAACTTACTTTGCATGCTTTAAGGACTAATGTTTCTTATGAACCTTGGCTAAACTTGTCTTATGCTTTGTTTAGTGTTGGGTGGCCCTTACATGGTTCTTTGAGGGACATCCTAGGCTTGTACCCAGGACATTGTGCCTTTATGGCAGGACCTTGGCACATGTGATGGAGAGCAGTGGGTCATCCAGTGACTCACCACCCTCAGACATCAGCTCTCACATCCTTGGAACCTTGGACGATTGCACAAAGTGTCGTTGGGGCAAAGCCAACCACAAACAACAAGTGTGAGACACAACTGAGAGTAAGAACCACTATGACCTTAGCAGTTGCTCCCCTCATTTTAATGATGGATGATTCCACCACAAGTGAGGCTTCCTGGGTGACCTTGGGGGGATGGAGGTAGCAAGACAAGGGTTTAGAAAGTGTTCCTCCTTTGGTCACTAGATGAGGGTGCTCAGGGTTTGAAGAGTGATGACTTTGGTGAAGGAAAGAGAGAAGATGATTAACAACTTGCAAAACCAACGTTAGAAACATTACCCCAAGACCACAGATCATGTAAACAAACCCCCAAACACTAAGGGAAACAACAAGAAATCTTGCTGTCCCAAAATTTGCTGCAGACTGTAAATTATACCAGCAAGAAGTAGATGTTAACAGCTGCAAATAATCACCGTCAAAATCAACATTAAATGATGGCAAATGATAGCTTGTAAGCAATAGACAATATTCCAATGATTAAACGACAATTTTGACGGTTGAATGGGCTGCCAAGTAAATGTTATCAGCGAGTTTATAACAGCCCTAGATGGTTGTAGCAAACATTTGCTACAGCAGCAAATTTCCACCACAGAAAATTAGAAAATAAATGTACCAATTTATAGCCCTTAACAAATAGATTGATTTGCAATATTCAAGCACAATTTTTTGCGTTGAAAAAGGTAAGTAAACAAGGGTAAGAAAGAGATTTTGCTACAGCCCCAATGGCTGTAGCTAATTTATTATTACAGCAACAAGAAATACTCCAAGGAATCAAGAAGTTTTGGTATGAAAAGATAGGTTAGAGTATGAACAATTTATCTAAAAATTTAAAGATCACAAGAGAGCAATTTTTACGTTTCTCAATGCAAAATTTTACTTTCTCCAATGTAACTAGTTCCTTGTCTATTGGGTAATGGAGTCAAAACATCAAAGAGAAGCTAAATGGCTAATGATGGAGGATTTGAACCTTGGATTTAAACCCTTATAAGCCAAGTCGTACCTCTAAAATTAGTCACCTAACTTGCTAGTTGATGGGAAACTAGGATTTTAGAACCTAGGGGGATAGACCATCCTAACCCCTAAGTTAAAACCCTAGCCAAGGATGGATTCAAGGGGATAGACACTCCTAACCCTCAAATCAATCCTTGAATGGCCTCCTTTCACAAAAAAAAATGGCTTGAAGGAGGGGATAGACAATCCTAAGTTCTAACAATCCTAGGATTTTCTTCAAGCAAGAATAATCCAAGCAAGATGGAGCAAAATAATCTTAAACGTCAACAAACCTGCAAGAAAGATCTTCCAAGAAGTAGCCTAAGTTACAAACCATCCTCCACAAGTGAAATAATCCATCTCCAAGTAAATCACATGAGTAATTCTTCCCAAAATGACAAGTCACATAACAAGAGAGAGAGCTGAAATTATGAGAGAGAGATAGTAATGTCTCAATGATCAATTATGAAACATGAAATGCGGCTTGCCTCTATTTATAGAGGGAAATCCAAGCTCACTTTACCCAATTTACAATTAGATCCACTAATTTATGCTTAAATTCATGTTTTTACATTGACTTTTACCAAATCCACTTGATTTTTGTCCACATATGCTAAATAATGATTCAAATGATAAAATAGAGGGAAATGAGTCCCTAAAATTCTCTTCCAAGGGTGGTCGTTGGGTAAACTAGCCTCCAAAGTCTAAGGCGTCAACCCTCAAGGTGGCACATCATCCCATTTGTTCCCAAAAAGTGGGGTAACAAACCATCCAATCACCAAATGCAAGCTTCCATGCCATATCGACTTCTCTAAGTGTGACTTCAAGATGAGCTAGGCCAGTGTTCAAGCATAGAAGGATGATGTCATGTATGGTTCATCTTCCCGGACCTCTTTCATGGATAAATGACATCATAATGAGTGCAACGTTCATCATCAATGCCCTCCAACATGTGGGGCGCAACATCCATTCTATGGGTTTTCATGCTTTCATGGACATCCCAAGTGCCTTTGTACCTCCATGAGTGATGCCACCAAGCAAGATCTTGCAAAGACAACAAAGTACGCACTCCAAGGGTCCACAAGTCATATGAATCATGCCAACTAATTCAATCTTAATACAAGAGCCACCCAAACAAGTACATTGGATCCCCTCTTTGAAAATAAACAAATGCTCAAAGACTTTATGCAATTTACCAAATTTAAGTATGGGAGGGTTATCGAAAGGCCCTATTGGGTAGACCAATTCCCAAAGTAGAGGAGTGTTTCCCGGGTGAACTCTATCTAGGCCATGTGATGAATGTGAGGTGGATGAAGGGAGAAACTTTTGGGCATGGGGTCATTGACATGCAAGGGTCTCATATGGTCTCATTACCATGGGTGCCTTTGTAGAGGGTTCGCTGCATCCTTGATTTACCTTTCGTATGGGTCGCAACCTTTTTCCAGCCCCATAATTTGCCTTTTTTTAAGATTTTCTTTAGATGATTTGCAAGTCCCCTTTACAAGGTTTCTTGATTTTTGTGCATTAAATGCATTTTCTTTCAAGTGGGATACTTATAAGTCCTTTTCAAATAGGTGAGGCACTCAATCACACTCAGGACTTGGGGCGAGCACCTAGAAAGGTAGAGCTCAAGTTGTTGGACTATGGCTTTTGTGTCCCTTGTATCCCTGCCACTGCATTTTGATCGTGTTTGCTTTTTCCTTTTATTATTTATTGGTGCTGTCTGCAACAACCTCTGAGCCTTAAGCCCCTTCTTCCCATAAGAGAATGAGGAGGTATAAGCCCTTTTTGGGGTACATGTAACCCCAAAACCCAAAAGGTGAGGATACAGAGAGGAATGGAGATGAAAAGTGATAAAATATGGTTGGGAATGGCACAACGACCCATCAAGAAGGACCCCTAGTAGCACCCCTTTCCCCGAGGGTGGAAAACTTACTAGGAACCCCAGGATAACCACCAAGGTGAAAAATGGTAAAAAACATAACTTCCGAGCAAACGTCTCATAATTAGAAAGAGACCTTTGAAACTTATTTAAATGGCCCAAGTATTAAAACAACACTTACCATGAAACTTGACTAGTTACCTCATGAAGCAAGACCTGTCGCCTTGTGGATCAAGTCAATGTGGTGGACCCTACTCTATTGCTGATGATGATGGTGAAGCGTGGTGAAGAAGAGGGGCTCTGTGGGATGTGCTATCCATCCAACTCTCGACACTCCATGTCTGCTACTTGTGTGCCTTGTTATCCCCATTTTTGTGGATAACTGTATCAAAGATGGTATTGTAAGGTAGCTAGAGAGGTAGTGGGGGGACCCAGAGGGCCCATAGTGATAACAGTGGAGACCATTCAATGTAAGGTGGACTAGGTCCACTATATTATTAAATAAGGCCCACTATGGTAGTTAGATATAATAAATGGGTAGTTAGATATAATAAATGTAAGAGGACTTCTTAGAAGGTTATACTTCTAGAAGATTCCTCCTCTAGAATGTTCTTAGGTGATTGTAGCACTATATAAAGGGTTTCAAGCAATGTAATGGGATATGAAGAGAATTATTGTATTGTGAACTGTAGCTCAATAGGAGGATGCCCCCTCGAAGAGGCAAGTGAACATGAGAGGATCCCTTCCACAATAGGATCCATTGTACGGTGTTGTCCTACTCCAAGGGTTTGATAGTAATAGAGGAGATTTTGCATATTGTTCTTGTATATCTGTTGTGGTGCTTTTGTATTTAGTATAATGTAAGGTAGCTAGAGAGGTAGTGGGGGGCCCAGAGGGCCCATAGGGATAATAGTGGAGGCCATTCAATGTAAGATGGACTAGGTCCACTATATTATTAAATAAAGCCCACTATGGTAGTTAGATATACTAAATGGGTAGTTAGATATAATAAATGTAAGAGGACTTCTTAGAAGGTTTTACTTCTAGAAGATTTCTCTAGAATGTTCTTAGGTGATTGTAGCACTATATAAAGGGGTTCAAGCAATGTATTGGGATATGAAAAAAATTATTGTATTGTGAGCTGTAGCTCAATAGGAGGATGCCCCCTCGAATAGGCAAGTGAACAGGAGAGGATCCCTTCCAAAATATGATCCATTGTACGGTGTTGCCCTACCTCAAGGGTTTTCTCTATTTCTTGTGTTCATGTTATGGTGAATGGTTTATGGTTTATTCTTGGTATTATTGAAGTATATTTGTAGATCTGGTATAGGTACTTAACAATTGGTATCAGAGCACTTTCCTTGG
>SNQJ01S0008469.1:49468-64684 GCA_010110895.2 Picea sitchensis | reverse complement strand
AGTTGGTTACTTCATTCCTTGGTCGCTACACTCAGATTAGAGACGAGCTTGCAGTCATCGGAGAGGTTGTGAACCCTAACTCTTTGGTGAGGCAAGCTATGAATAGCTTCACCAAACCGTGGTGTCCATTTGTACAGGGCATTGTTGCCACGGAGGTCATGCCTACATGGGAGAGGATGTGGGATGACTTCGTCTAGGAGGAGATTAGGATTGCAGCTGAGGCTTCTGGACAACAACAACAACAACAATAGTTAGTTCCGGGTGATGAGGACCTTGCTCTTTGGACAAAGGGCAAGAAGAAGACCGACCATGGAGGTCGGCAGGGTCCTAAGTTTGGGGCCCCACCTTAGGGAGGAGAGAGCAGCAACAACAATGAGCAGAAGAGAGACATGAGCACCGTGAGATGCTTTGCTTGTGGAGAGATGGGTCACTATGCAGGACAATGTCCCAAGAAGAAGAAGAAGTAGCAGGATGTGTCACCAGCGATAGCAGAGGAGATAGAGTTCAGTGATCAGTTTGCGAGAGAGTGTGCATTCGTGACGGCCTTATCTGCTATTACACCATCCAACACTAGATGGGGAGACAGAGTTGAGGAGGACCGACTGACTCATAGCAGTGATTCAGAGGGAGATGAGACTCAGTGTCCCTGGACATCTTCAAAGTGGGTGGCTAGTCCACCCAGTATAGCTACAGTTTTAGAATATTCTTCGCAGTTACAATATTTCAACAAGAATCTCTGGGGGTTTCTAAATAATATTTTATTGAAAGTTTCTAGAGGGAGCATTTTTGCACATCGTGAATGACGGAGCAAGGAATTGAGTCTTGTAACCATGTAGTTTTAGTTGTTGCATTTCAAAGCTCCCCTCTTTATTTTTATTTTGGCAATGGAGCTATAAGTGTTGATTTTACCTGCAAACCTAGCATCCGACCATTAACTCTGAGAAAAACACATTTACTATTAACAACACAACTAGGTTATCAATGAAACATTAGCGGAAGTATTAAAACCATAAACCATAACACATTGCACACAAGATTTGGGTAAACACCCCTGTAAAAACCCTTGCGGGAAAACTAGATCTTCTTTTATTAATCTTGGGCTCTCGTCCTGGGATAATGGCGCATCAGAGGAATACAATGCTGCAGCAAATAGCCTAGCCCACTTGGCTGCTATCTCCGTTACTGCCCCTTTGCACCTTTCCTCAGCCTTGCCCACTCACACTTGGATGAACTCTCTTCACCCACTCAATGAGATCTCCTCATTCTGTGTATAACACAAGCACATGAACAAAGAATCCCTCTTTTCTCCTATGTGCTCTCTGTGTGTCTCATCCTCTCACTTAGGCTGCCTTTTATTACATTAAGTTAACCCTAAATCCAAAACCCTAGATCTCCTAAAGTGATCAACGGTTGAGATCTAATCTCATGTTCTCTTTAGATCTAACGGTTAGGACTTAATCAATTCACTTAAGTTACTAATGCTACTAAACTTAGGCATTTAACTTAATTAATTAAAAGATCATTCACTTTAATAAATGTTTAATGACTCATAAAGTGAACTTCCTAAGGTTTACTGAGAGGTTACAAGGACGATTTCCACATGCTAGACACTGAGCCTATGTGGAAGTACGTGTTTGACGCTAATACATCAACAATAAGTAATGACTTTTCTTCCTATCTATGATCTCTCTTTCAACTTGGCCTTTCCATAAGAACTTTTATGATTAAGAAGTCAAATTTAGTAGGAATATCCTTGTTCTTGGAAGTCATGTTTGGAATTATGTATTGGTTGTTTTGTTTGGTAACTTCAATTTTCCTTTGATCGTGGCCAACAATCTGCATTGTGGGTTATTCTTGGTTTAAAGAACATGTAATAGAATACTTATATACAGGGTTTAATCAGTATGGAATATCCCCTCTTTCCATATAACTTAAATAATCATTACAAATAGCCTCATTGAGAAATGACAACTTCCAATGCTCTAGTTTCCTTAATGAGTAAAATTTTAAATCCTTTGATTGTCTTTTCATTTGTTATCTTTATTCACCTAATTCACTAGAAAAAATTGTGGCCATGTGGCAAATTAATACAGACGGGCATCACAGACTTTTCAATTGCCGTGTTAATTTGTTGAAGTTGTTGAAATCCTGGCCATGTATTGAATGTCTATAAATATGCACCACACCGTTTTTACTGATTATATTAATTTTGTTGAAGTTTTTTAGACTCTAGAGTCTTGTTTAACAAGATGCAATATTTTTGTACAGAAATATAATGAAAAGGGTTTTGATCCATTATAACTCTAATGTCCCTTTGAAACAGATTCAAGCCTTTTTAGGCTTTAAATTGTTCATTTTAATGTTTATTTTCTGTATGGGGCTTGGTTGGTTGGTAAAGTCAGGGTGGTGATATTCCCCCCACCAGGGTTCAATTTTCCCAAAGTGTGACATGTCCACCCTTCATGGCTTCCATGGTTGTGTAAACTGATTAGATTTACGTGTAGGACATTGGGATCCTATTCAAGAATGCCATCTGCTAATCTGCTATGGTGTTGATTGGGTGGTGTTCACTAACAGTTAAAGGATGCATAGTCTTCCATTCTAAATCTTTTTCAAAATTATACGTATGAAGTTTGATGAATTTTTCAAACATAACTGTAGTGCCTTTGGAGTATTTCTTTCCTGTGCTGTAATTTGTAATTGCATGTTTTAGATAGGATTACAAATAAGGTATATAAAACTCTCTCTGTTTTGCAGCTTCTTTCTGGGGCTACTTTACTGGGAGGTGCATTTTGCTTCTGTGCATTTATTTCAAAGAAACTTTATGGCTTCATCCCTCTTTTCGCAGTTGGAGAACTATTAATATTTGCTACTCAGGTATTTGTTCAGACAGGTAGTATAATTGAAAGCGTAATTCCAAAAGTACAATTTCATGTTTTTTTTAAAATTCACAACAGATGTTCTATTTGCACGTTGACTAATATACGTAAGAATGTAATGAAGCTTATTATAAGTTTTTCTCGACTATAAAATGTATTGTCGAATTTGTTGTATGCTATAGCAATACTTATGAGGATGGAAACCAAATTAAATCAATATTGCTAGTTGCAAGTAATTATTTTTCACCTTTAGTTGATGGTTGCGCACTGTTTCGTCACATGCTTCATGTCTTTCTCATTTTCTGTTTTTTAAACAAGCAACTATTATAGCGTTTATCCTTTATAATTGAAAGGTTCACCGTTCATCCACCTTTTGCATGAAGAAGGGTAGGTTGATTAGGTAAACCGGATTGGGCTTGTATTCTTATGATTGATTGTGTTTTTATGGATAGTGGTTATCTTTTCCTGTAGTAGCACGGATACTGCTCCAGGGAGTTGGGCTGCCCATACCTATCGTATACCCACTCCTGGAAGCTTTGGAGCTTGTTAGGAATGCTCTCTTTTTGTTGGGAGCTTCTTTTGGAGCTTGGAAACATTTCGGGAGCTTTTTGGGAGCTTGATTTGGGTGCTCTCATTTTCTCGAGGGCCCGTAAAATCTCCCTGTTTGTCTAGGAAATTTTAGAAGCTCATCGACAAGTAGGGAGCTTTTGCAAGCTCCCAACCATGTGGGGCCCAAAATCCTAAGAAAAAGTGTCAAAAATCAATTGAATCATTGTTGTTTCTCATGCCAAAAATGTGCCAAGAATAAAAACTCAATTGAATCTATCAATCATGCCATTTTTAATTTTTTTAAAGTTATATAAATAAAGAGGGTTGACCCCTCTTTGCTATTTAGATATGTTCACACTCAAAATCGAAGCTGCCAGTATGCTTAAGTGAATAAACATGGATATTTCTACATTAGTACTAAGATATTGAACAACTCTATTTCATGCCTTGAATGTTTATAGGTAGCTAACATTATTCGTACTGATTGAAATTTGATACAGCAATTTAGGATCATAAAAATCAAACTCAAAATATCAAAGACTTTGAATGTTTGATGTTTGTTGAAACAACCCAATTCATTCACATGAGAAATAAGCAGTGGTTACGATCTAAAAAAAATGTGAGGCACCCAAATACTAACCACTCATGAGAGCAATAATAGTGCTGGAGTTGGAAAAAGGAATTAACTAAAGATTGAATCACATGGTTTATGAAACTATTGGTGGTTTGTACATCTATAGATGTGCAAATTGCTTTAACAAATTCATATAGTTGGATAATTTGTAGGTCAAATTCACAAAACATACCATGGCACTAGATATATATTATATATATTCATGCATAGTTAGTACAAGGTTGATTTAATGTCACACAAGCCCCCCTATGTATCTCTAAACATGGACATAGGAGCATGAGGAGATTTACAAGGATTGAACACATGACCACTAATAGAGGCTTAAAAGGCTAAAATGGTTTAAGTTATGAAATTAATCAATTATGTTCTGTTCTATTTCAATTTTTGAAAATTTCCTCTTTTTTAGTTTAATTTTTTATACTTTTTAATAATATTGATGATTGAAATTCGATTTAACAATTTAGGATCATAAACATTAAACTTAAAATATCAAGGACTTTGAAATTTTGATGTTAGTTGAAACAACCTAATTCATTCACATGAGAAATAATCAGTGGCTGCCATTTAAAAAAATGTAAAGCACCCAATTACTAACCACACTTGTGAGAAATAATAGCGCTGGAGTTAGAAAAAGGATTTACAAAATGATTGAATCTCATGGTTTACGAAACTATTGGTGGTCCGTTCATCTATAGATATTTAAATTGCTTTAACAAACTCATACAATGGGATGAAATTGTAGGTCAAAATATTTACAAAACATACTATCGCAGTAGAAATATAGAAATATATTATATATTTTCATGCATAGTTAGTACAGGGTTGATTTAATGTCACACAAACACAATATGTGTATATTTGAACATGGACATAGTGGTATGAGCAAATTTACAAGGATTGAACACATGACCACTACTAGAGGTTTAATAAGATAAAATAGTTTGAAGTTATGAAATTAATCAATTATGCTCTATTTTAATTTTTGATAATTTCCTCTATTTTTTGTCTAAATTTTTAAAAATATTTTTTAATATAGATTATTGCCACTCCTCATTTGTCATTTCTTGCAAATTTGGGTGAAACTTCTAGCATACTGGATACTCGTACCTGCTACCCATCACATTTGCATTCCATAAGCGTGCACAACATAGTGTTTTTCTTTAGTAGATAGTTAGATCCAAGTATTAGCATTTGCTGTTACACCAAATGTGTTTTCACGTTGCTAGGAGAGCGCTAAGTCTTCTGGCCACTTGGTGATGCTTCATGGACATATGGATGGATTGGTTTGGGTGGATGTTTGACCTTTGTTAGAGTGCTAGCAGAGCACCGTTACCGATGAGGTTGTTATCATGATCGACACGATGACTAACCCATTGGGTGCACACAATGGGGAAATTGGTTGCTTGATTGGGGAGAGTTGGTTGCTTGTGTTGAGGAGCATACTTCATGGAGGTTGGTTGTGGACCCGGACACATGTTGAGGAGGAGCATTGGAGTTTAGTGACCACATTATCACACATAAGAGGAGCATTGGGCACGAGAAGACATGTGGCACTTAGTTGGAAGAGGAACACCTTGCATGATGACACTTTGATACCATCGTGGAAGAAGAGTGTTGGACTAACGATGTGTTGGAGAGCATACCAATTTGGAGGGGCATTGAGCCCTAGGAGATTCATGCTTGGAGGGTGTTTCATCTTGGGGGTTGGATAAACACTAGTATGACAATTGTACGTCCTTGTATTGTAGAGAACTCCATGTGGGGTTTCCTTGTTGGTTACTTGTATGGACACTTTCCCTTTGTTTATATTAAGTTATTAACCTTGTTATTGCACAAGTTGTAGGTTGGGCAAAGCCCGACCCAAGCCACAAAATAGTGACAACTAAGGGAAAACCTACCCACTGTCACCTTAGATAGGTATTCCTATCACTTTAGAGATGAAGTGATCACCTCAAGGTGGGAATCCCGGTGACCATGGGGGGAATGAGATGGAAAATGAAGTGATGATGAAGAGTCCCCCTATAGGTCAATTATGGAAGGTAAGAAGGGCTTGAAAAGAGTCTCGTAGATGGTAGGAGATGTGCCGTGACGTAGTAGACTTGCCAAGTAGTGATTGTACCTGCCCGAGACACAAGGAAAACACAGATACAAACCCAATAATATGTTTGAAAAGCAAGTTAAGCTTGCTGTCCCTAATTGCAGCAGTAAACAGAAATATATATCAGCAACAAAATGATAATAATAACTGCAAATAAAGTTGCTAAAATTCTAGTTAAGATTGCAAGAGACAAGCTAGCAATGACTAGTTAGCTCAAGTATGAAAGAACAAGACTTTTAGCATGAAACAAGGCTGTAATAAATAGTATTGCAGAGATATAATTGCAGCCTTATGGCTGTAGCATACAAGTTGTTACAACAAAGAGATCAACTACCAAAACTTGCCAACAATCCACCCAAAAAGTGCACTAGGGTTAGTAGATTGTAGGGACAAACTTTTGGCAACTTTTGACAGTTGGTTTGTGAGTTATTGAGAAAGTTGTATTAGGGTTTCTGCAGCCCTAATGGCTGAAGATGAAGTTTTATAACAGCAGCAAGAAGCACTCCAAGGAGCAAGATGCCCTAGTGGCTCAAAGGTGCCTTAGGCACAAAGATCACTTTCCAATTTAGACAATCTCAAAATTCCAAAATTTCACGTTTACCAATGCATTTGACTAGTGCCTTTAACTATTGGGTAAATGGAGTCTCTTGATCCAACAAGTTGGATGAGTTACTTCCTTGGGGGTGTAAGCCCTTTTACTCCCAAAGGCAAACCCTAACCAATAAGGAAAACCTAGGAGGTTGTAAGCCCTTTTACTCCTAGTATCCTTTGCATAACAAATTATTTGACAACAATTATGATGGACTTGGAGGGGGTTGTATGCCCTTGTAGTCCCTAAGAGATCATCAAATCAATCTTACAACCAAGAAAAGAGAGCAATAAACTTGTAACCCTTACCTAGTTGAAACATTAACAAGATCGAACCTTGACTCACCAAGCAAAATCCACCACAAAGCAAGAAATATCCTGCAAGAGAGCTARCACATTACTTCATCCACCAATAGCTAAAAGAAACCAAGACAAGAGCACAAGAGAGAAGAGATTGCCCAAAGAGGGCACGRATTTCAGCTAGGAGAGCCTCTCACAATGGGAGAGCTATGATGAAAATGAGATACAAATGATCTCGATTTATACAAAATGTTCTAAACATAGTTTKCCCACATAATTTAGGGTAAACCATAAGATAAGGGGTCAACAACCCTAATCTTGCCCCTTTACAAAATAATATTATTTAATTCATACTTTTGCACATGAAAGAAACCCTAAAACATGACGTCACCCTCCTTTTGGGTAACTTTTGACACTTTAAGTCAAGTTGTTGAGTTGGAGATGGGTGTGCTAAGCCTCCAAAGGCCAAGTGTCCTCGATCCAAGCAATTTCTTCCACAATCATGGGTTCTTTCCTCCAAAATGTGCCAAGTGTCCTCAACCACCACCAAACCCTAGCCCTACTATGACGTCAAGCTCCAAGAAGGTGACATTTTTCCTCCTTCAAGCATAACGTTTGGGTGGTAGGGGCTAGGTTAGGTCCTCCATGATGTTATCTAAGCCTCCAAAGGCATGTCTTTGTGATCCGGCATGTGGGCCCTTGGCATCGTACTTGTGGGCTTCAAGCACCATGGAAGCCCAAGCTAGGCTTGTTCCTCCAAAACTGTCCACCAGCTGGGTCCTGCAAAGACAAATGGATACACCCTCCAAGGATTTCAAGTCAAAGCATCATGATGAGTAAATTAAATCAATAAAAGAGCCATCTAAGCAAGTACATACAAACCATCTCATCAAAATAAACTAATTCTCAAAGACCCTATGCAATTTGCCAAGTTTAGGCATGGGAGGGTTGACAAAACGACCTATTGGGATGATGTGTCATGGATGAGGGGAAGACTTTTGGGCATGGGGTTCATGACATACAATGGGCCATAGTGTCTCATTTATGGGTGCCTTTGAAGAGGGTGTGTTGCACCTTCGTTTTCAATGCAACCTTTTTCCAAGCCCATTTATTTCCCTTAATTCTTTTAGGATGTTTCTAGGTTGAAACCAAGGTGGGGCTTCTACCTAAGCATGAAAAACTGTTCCCACCTTGACTTTACCCTGGTCACATCATGCTTCCCCAAGTTGGAAACATGTGTGGGGCTTCTACATAAGCAATAAAAATAGTGCCCACACATGCCCCTTCCTGGTTGGCATTTGTTATTAGTTATTTTTTCACGGGTCCCATCAATTTTTTATGAGAGACGTTTCATTGTCCTCGGGATCCCTGGGCGAGCATCTAGAAGGTTAATGGTTTGGCTTTTATCTTTTGCCAGCGACAAGCCTCTGGGCCTTCAACCCCTTCTTCCCATGAAATGAGGGACAACCCCTTCTTGGGTCAGTACACCCGAAAATCCCAAAAGGTAAGGAGATGAGGGGATGAAGTATGGAAAGTGACAAGTATGGTCTGGTCTAGAATGTCGCTGATGACTCGTCAAAAGGATTGTAGAAGCATCCCAATCTAGAGCCCCACTTATTAAGGAGAAATGTCAACCACCAAGGTGAAACAGGGAAAATAGCATAATGTCCAAACAAGCGATATAATCCAAAAAGCAGTAATAGCAGTCTACAAACTCAAATGCCTCAAATGTTGAAATGACACTCACCATAATATAAACGTCACATAATCAAAAGCAGTAATAGATGCAACAAACTCAAATGCCTCAAATATTGAAATGACACTCACCATAATACTTGACTTGTACCTCATGGAGCAAGACCCAATGTCTTCCAGAGGCCATTTGATGTGGTGGATGCCGTCATGATGAACCTGGAGCTGTGGTGGCGAGGTGGGTCTCCGTTTGTGCAAGTGGACATTGCTGGTCAAGCTGTCTCTCGGTACCCCATGTCTGCAACCTGAGGGCCTCGAGACATCATCTCCTTAGTTATCCCTAAGAGTTGTGGATAACAAGCCTCTCTCACCTATTGTATATATAAAGGGAGGAGAGAGGCTTGTCATATCATTATCATCATTGTACTCTATTCTTTGTAATAGTCTTGGAGACATCTTGTAGGTAGCGAGATGCTAGTGTTCATCAGGAAACCCTAGGAGAAGACAACAAGAGAGAGAGACGTCTTAGTTCTTCCTTGAGAGATAGATCTTCCAAGATTACGGTTTTCTCTTGTGAGATGCTAGGGTTTGTTCTATGCAAGTAGATCCTAGAGGAGAGCATGGTGTTGGAGGTGATGATGGATTGTCTTGTTTCTCTTGTGGTAGTGCTAGGGGTTCTACCTTAGTAAAAGACATGGAGAGTGGAGTTAATCCCTTGCATGACGTTGGAGCTTTGTTCTTGTTGGATGCATGGAGGTCAGGACAAGATCATGGAGAGCCTAACTTGATGAGTCTTGAGGTCGATGTAAGTCCTTGCTTGGAAGAAGATTGAATTATTGTATTCTTGATGTTCTAGGGAGGTCTTGGTGCTTGTGATGATGCAAGAGTTGAAGAGATAGGGTTGGAGGATTCATATCCTAGGATGGACATGTAGACTTGAAGGCTAGCGCTAGAGTTGTTTTGCCATGTACTTGTGTGATGCAATATGGCAAGGGTTTGTTAACCCCAAGGAAGACAAAAGCACTAGTGTGTAGAGCTTATATGATACAAGTTTGGTGTATGTGCCAAGGAGGACTTGTTGGTGTTGATGCTAGCATGTTAAGGATCTTTGGTGGAGTGATTAGCTTTGGTTGGGAGGGATTCCTATCTAGGAGAAGTTGGTGGCTAGGGTTTTTTTATGGTTTCCCTAGCTAGGGTTTGGAGAGCTTGAGTTGTACCAACATTATGATAAAGCTGTGATATGTACTTGTACTCCATCTCTTGTATATATATGAAGTTTCTAGCTGTCCAAATATTGTGTACTAGTAGCTTTCATTTTTAGCTTATGTTATCTTCTTGATTGAGTAGATCCCAACACTTTTTGTTCATGCTGATTTGACATAACATATAGCTAAATTGGTTAAGTGATTTAACACATATCTTGAAGATAAAGGAGAAGAATTACTGCTGTTATATACTGCTGTAATAAGAGAAATCAGATCTGTTATATGCCTTGAAAAGTATGCCCTAAGGTTTGTAGCATTGTGGCATTGAAGTACACTCATATGGTATTTATTCTCTTTGGAAGTGGAGTGAAATTGGGTTGAAGGGAAGTGAAATATTACTGCTGTAATTTAATATTTCAGATCAGCCCTAAGGCTGGAAGTTCAAAGGGAATATATGCAAAAATCCTCAAGATTGAGTTGAAATTTTAGGAGTTGCATTACTTGCTCGATTTTCAAAATTTCTAAATGGTAATTGGGAATTTAAAAGATTTCTACATGGGATCAAAACTGATTGGACTGAGATTGCCTTCTTACTAATTTGAAGGTGGGATATTGCAGTTGTTGTACCTGGGGGTGGATGTTGGGTGGAGTAACCCTCATCTGTTTGAGATGAGCACTTTCACCCATGAAAAGTTTGATAGGTGGAAACCCTACTTGCTCTTTCGATGACTATAAGTTTTCATCTATTATAGGTGGTAGATCTACTTCATTGGTGGCTGGTATGAATTTATTTTCAGTAGGTGTAATACCCAACAGGACCTGTGATAGGTCGCTGATTTGTTCTAGTGAATGCCAATGTGTTTTTAACCGTGATAGGTTGTAGATCTATTCCATTGACGACTGGTATGGATTTTKTTTTGTGGGTGTGATGCCCAAGAGGATATGTGATAGGTGGTTGATTTTTTCCAGCGGATGACAATGTGTTTTCACCCATGATAGGTGGAAGATCTACTTCATTGATGGTTGGTATGTGATCCATTTTTAGTGGATGTGATGCCCATGAGGACTTGTGATAGGTGGCTGATTTGTTCTAGTATATGCCAGTGTTTGAAATACATTGATGCCCGTGATAGGGAGCTTAACCATTTGATTGTTTGTTGATTTTTAGAGTTTAGGAGGGGCTAACTCATTCTTAGTTTGGGTGATTGTTACAGATGGAGTTAGCTTCCAGTGTTATCCCTTGGGATAGTATTGGTTGCACATCTTGTACATTTGTGGAGAGTATGATCATGGATGTGATAGATGGTATGATAGTGGATGTGATAACTGGTGTGATACTAAGTTATTTGTGATCTTGTGCATTTGTACTTTTTACTTGATCTTGGATGGTGGATATTTCATGTTGTATTCTTCATATGTGTACTCTTGTCTTGGAGTGTTTGGCATTGAAGAAGGGTGTGGAAGTCCATACTTGGAGATAGGTACAAAACCTATGGTGTTGCAATAAGTGATTGATTCCAAGCTTGTCATTGATGGGAGTACTGAGGAGTACTAGTGATAGGGTTGGATTCTTTTAGGCGGAGGGGGTTGATTGTGATGATACTCTTTCTTTAGGATTCTCTTAGTAAGAGGGAGTTGACCTTGTTGAGGGTGTTGCTTTGGTTGACGGAGATTTTGAGGTGCTCGAGAGGGATTCTTATGCTTGCAGTTTGATGATGATCCTTTATAGGTTGTCGTTACTCTTACCATGAGCTTGTATTGATTTGATTTTAAAGGATATGATAAAAAATGGTTATATCAAGGATAACATTGAATCCACTAGAAGCATCACAAAATTTATATATAATCATGCATTTGTGCTTAGCTTGATGAAAAGCAAGCAGTTGGTGCATCCTGCAATCACACATTTTTTCACTAGCTTTGTTTCTCTTTAGTCACATCTAACTTGTATGTGGGAGGTGAAGAGATATCATTTAGCACTAAATTGGAGGGTTAAGCCATATCCAAGCTAGTGCCATACTAGGAGAGATTTTGGGTAGGAGTGGAGGAGGTGTGCGCCACAATGTTGCACGAATACCGCTCTCGAGATTTGGGGGATTCATTCCCACTGTTCTCCCTCTTCTGAGAGCTTTAAAGCGGGTATTAAACACTATGAAATCATATGGATCTGTATCGGGAGTGTAGGGAACATTTTGGGAGCTTTCCTACTAGGGGGTGCTAGCTCGAAACCCTGTTCCCACAATGTTTTTTTTTTTCTTGGGAGCTTCTAAGTACTCCATTCGAAAGCATAAAAAAATTGCCAAATATTTTAGCATGGTGAATTGATGACATGGTTTTTCTCTTGGCATCAACAAATCGAGAAATGGTCATTCACATTGTCATTGGAATGTTGTTGTGCATTGGTCGTGGACAAAACACCTCTCGTGCAGATTGGTAGCATTGGTCGTGGTTGTGGATAGAACTCTCTCTTGTGCATTGGCCGTGGACGAAATGTTTGGGGTATGGAATATATATGATATGTTATAAATATAACTTTAATGTATGTGTGTGTGTGTGTGTGTGTATGACATAGATCTAACTTTCTATTTTTTTTATAAAATATGTTATATAGCATATAT
This sequence comes from Picea sitchensis, assembly GCA_010110895.2. Lineage (NCBI taxonomy): Eukaryota > Viridiplantae > Streptophyta > Pinopsida > Pinales > Pinaceae > Picea > Picea sitchensis. The sequence goes on along the minus strand of SNQJ01S0008469.1, from coordinate 52,121 downwards.
ATAACTTTTTAATACACACACAACTTTTATATATTAATTTTTATATACATTATTAACTTTATATATAATATTAATATATAATGTTTATATATAACTTTAAATTTTTTATATATGTTGATATTAATATTAAGTTTTAAGTTAAGTTATTAAAGTTAATACTAAAAATATTAACATTAATATTAACCTTTATATATGTTAGTAATATCATATATATATGTTTTTTTTTTGTAAATAAAAAGTATTGTATTACCTTGAGCTAGCAAAAATTACACATGTCTGAGTATACACTAAAGCTTGCCACTTGTTCTGCAACAATAGTGGAAACCAGAATGCATGGGAAATGTTGTTCAAAGACCAAAATAAGACGTTTGTCTTAGAAAACATGGGGACTTGCCACATGTTTTGCCACAAGCGTGGAAACCAGAATAGGCGGAACACTGAGTGCCTCGACCAGCTATTGAACCAAAACCAGAGTTTGAATTTCACAAAATACTTAACACTAAAACCAGAGAAAAAAATAGTAAGGGGACTAGACATGACGCGAACCCGGGCTTCCATCCTAGCGAACTTTGAAGGAAAATGAATGGCAACAATTCGAGCATTGACTTTTCACAGGATCGTTTGACATGGAGTCGTACAGGACGTCGAAGCGCTTGTTGAGGGTATGCTGGTTATGCAGCTGCTCTGCCAAATCCTTGCGCATCTCGAAGATCAAGACCAGGTGGTCTTCCGTGAGCCTACAAGAGCTGGGAGCCGGGTGAGCTTGCTCTTTTGCGTCGTCTTCATTCCAACGTTCGTCCCAGTTTATTCCAGGGTGCTCATCCTTAGCAACGACAAAATTTTTACTAAGGTTCTTCTGAAGAGGGACTTCCTCTTCAACCATGCAGCCTGTCTCAGCTGGCTCCGAAAAAATCAAAGGGGTGATAGTACCTGTGGCCGGCCATTGTTCCGAGGTGGTCTTCGACAAATTTGGCAGAAATTCCTCCCAGTTGGGAGGAATCTCCTCTTCCACCGGACAACCTCCGTGGAGACCCTATGTGTTTGATGGACGGGGCTCCAGTTGAGCCGCCTCATACCAATTTTGATCAGAGTAGGGTGAGCAATCTGATCTACCACTTGGGATGAGAGCGAGAGAGGATGGTTCTAGGCGTTTGTGCCTTCCGAACTGGCTATAATAGGCTGGCTCGCGTTGAGACTTACCTCTCTCGCGAGGTATGGCTAGGCAAAGCACAGGGGGGATGAAATCGACAGTGGGGTGGCCAGAGGTGCAAGCGAGAGACGGAGAACGAAATGCTAAGGCGTGGAGCATAGCAAGCAGAATGAGATGGTGAATTGAAGCCAAATGCCAGAAATAATACCCCCCGCAGGACGAAATTAGCAGAAGGACGGAGGAGTTGATGGATTTGGTTTCCATGAGTGCTTGATTAATGGGCATTTGCTGTATCGTACCAGTGCTAAGGAGCCGAACCCGAGTCTCCATTAAGAACCAATGTACTGAGCCTTGGAAGAAATGAATGCTAGGCATAACGACTCAACAGGGGAGGAGGGTGGTGGCGAGGGGCCCTAACTACCCTCGTATCCTCCACAATTGTTGACAAGTGCGCACCATCCGGGGGAATATCATATATATATATGTTAATAATATCATTTACGACTTATATATATATATATATATATGGGCATGTGCATGTGTGTGTGCATGTGTTTGTCTATGTGTATTACTTTATAATTAAATAATAAATTTTAAGATATTTAATATTTTATTGATGTGTGATGTATAACTGTACATCTTATACATCCTATATATCATTTTTCTTTTCATATTTATGTGGCAATGTGTTTATTTGAGATGTTGTTGCTTTAAATGTTATATATATATATATATATATACACACACACACACAATATCGACTTTATGTAGGTAATATTAATATATAACTTTAAAACTTTTATATATGTTAATATTAATATTAATATTAATATTAACCTTTATATATGTAGTAACATATATATGTTGAGATTTGGGTACCTTGGAAAGTGGTCCCCTTGTGTTTGTGAGTCTCTAAACACAAAGGGGGAGACTATTACCCTTATTATTTTACTTTATGTTCTAATTTCATGTTCAAAAGTGAAATATGTCACTTAAGTTATTAAAGTGACATTTAATTCACTTTGTGGGTGAGTTAAAGGACATGAGGCATACTAAGGAAACTCGAGAAAGTGCATTTCCTAAGTGAGATTTTTGGATTAAATCTCACCCATTTATTAGACATGGCTGGATTGGATCTAGGCCATTGATCTTTTAGGGTTTGGCCAAAGAGAGGCTAAAAGAGGGAAAAGGGTAAGGATGAGATTCATTGTTCACTTGAGAGAGTTAAGAGGAGACAAAGAGAAGAAAATCTCTTGGGCGCATTCCTTGAGGAGAGGAGGGCGCATGAGGTCAAGGGTTTGAGGAGGAGCCATTGTTGAGGTGCTAGCTTGCATGGAGGGTCATTTAGGGAGGCTTGGGCACTAGCTTGAGGTGAGGCGCATTCTAGAGGTGAGTGGCGCACATGCTAGAGGAGAGGCTCATTCTAGAGGATTGGGGGCCCATCTAGCTTGGGAGAGGTTCCTATCTCGAGGAGGAGACTCATTCATTTGGATAGGCGCACTC
>SNQJ01S0008469.1:37482-49458 GCA_010110895.2 Picea sitchensis | reverse complement strand
CTTCTGTTGAGTTATCTTTTACTCCTTTTATCCTTTTTCTTTCTTAAGTCAACTTAAAAATATAACTTTAGTTTAGTTGACTTTCCCCCTCAGTGTGAGACTATGACCTAGTGAGGGTGCCCAGGCCACTGAGTCTCCTCATCACCTCTCTACCAAGAGGTGGGGGACATTACAGATAGCTCTCCAGAAAAACCTTCAAAATGATGGTTGTGCCCTTGCAAATAAAACCCAAGTGACGGAATGGCCACAGGCTCTCCTGATAAGCTGGATCGAACCCTTCTCTAGGTGATGGTGTGCCCTTGCTGGAAACTCAAGAACAATACGGCCCTGCTATCTTCTAAAGAACTAGGTGGAAATATGTTGAGTGTAAAATGGTGTGGAGGAGTCTTTCATCCCTGAGACCAAGCTGTGGAACAAGGTGAGTGGGTCTTTCACCACTAAGTTGCTCACAAGGGTTTGTGCAACAAAACCCCCAAACTGTATGCTCAAGAGAAATAACAAGCAATATACCAAATCCAAAATGAATAATAGGTGCACCCCAGCCTTCTATTTATACTTTTTCCTTCTATTCCTCTGTTGAGTTAGATTAACTCCCAGGGTTAACTTCTATGCTTTTATTGAGTTATCTTTTATTCCTTTTAACTCTTTTTCTTCAAGTCAATTTAAGAATATAACCTTAGTCTAGTTGACTTTCCCCTTCAGTGTGAGACTATGACCTAGTGGGGATGCCCAGGCCACTGAGTCTCCTCAACACCTCTTTATCAAGAGGTGGGGGACATTACAAAACACATATGAACTTGTAAATAGAAGCTGAAAAATAAAGAGACATTCACATCATCATTTGATAACCCATAACATGTGTTAAGTATATGAAAATATGTGCCATGAAGAGGGCAAGAACAGCTTGCCAAAAGGAACAACACATGAGATTTAAACCATTTAAACACATAAGCTATTCCATGAAGAAAGAAAGCTAAAGACTTAAGTAATTGCTGAAAATAGAATCAACCATACACCATTCACTTGCCAAATAAGATGAGAACTTGAAACACAATAAGCTTGCACAAAATAAAGGATTGCTTTAAGATATCTACTTGACCATGTGTGTATTATGCATTGAGATATAAGAGACTTAAAGCAAGTAAAATATTTGTGCCTCAAAGGCTTAGGCTACGATTTAGTGAATGCATGACAAAAACCATAAAAGATTGCAAATCATTTAACCATTAGCACATTATCATCACATCTATAATCTAGCCATACGATATTGGGGGTTACTCTCCCAAGGTGTAGGCAATTAAATCTTAAGAAAAACTTGAAAAAGGCAAACCACTCACAATGGCACAAGGTGGAGGTCAAGCCTACCAATATTGTTGCAAAGAGGGTTGTAAAAGAAAAGATAACAATTATTAAACTATGCTAGCCACACAACCTTGTCTTAATGACAAGTGGGGCAAGAAATAAAGAATGCTTCAAGAAACTCTATCTTCTAGCCCAACGATTTTGGGGGGTTGGCTTANCAAATGAACAATAATAACAAGTGCTTTGAATGTGAGCAAAAGATATTCAAACCATTTAAATCATTCACATAAAGCCAAGCATGCCCCAATAAGAATTGGACTGCTTTTCAATGGCAACCACTAAAGCACTCAAGACTCAACAAAATGATGCCTCCAAATGAATGTGCTATCTCTTGTTGAATCACACCATAAAGAGCATAAAATAAGAGATGTAAATACTTGGAAAATCAATGCTCAAGAGATATAACACTTAGATATTCAAACCACAAGATTGCATAATAGACTGAGAAATGTAAATGTGCTTGCAAAATATACTTCTAAACAACCATCAAAAGATATGCCAAAGTAAAGATTGTCTAGGAGACTAAGTGGTTAGGAGTTGTTTAAAGATTTGATAAATTTTATTTGCCCTCCCCCTAACTAAGTGTTGAACCTTAATCCTCCTCCTCCTATTGCCAAATAACTGCCAGATGCTCAAGATAGTAAGGCAACGAGGCCCACCCTAGCTTTCACGGTCAGCCCTAAAATAAGAGTACTTCCCGGAGAAGACACACACCTGGTGCGCCACGAGACAGTCCCCTGCCACTACCCTCCGTTGTTTTCCTCAAACCCGTTTTAGATGGTGAAGATGGTGGAATTAGGTTGTCCTAGTTGGTCTAAAATGTTATTATGACTTATGGGTAAGTCTGAAGATGTGTTATGTGTGTTTTAGATGAATTTTAGGTGCCCAAAAATAGTGATTTATCCCCAAAACCGAAACTTAAAGTGATTGTTGTGAATGTGTTATAACTTATGAAATTGCAGCATGTAAACACATATGAACTTGCAAATAGAGGCTGAAAAACATAGAGACATTCACGTCATCATGTGATAGCCCATAACATGTGTTAAGTATATGAAAAAGATGTACTATGAAGAAGGCAAGAATAGCTTGTCAAATGGAACAACACTTGAGATTCTGACCATTGAATAACATAAACTATTCCATGAAGAAGACAAGCTAAAGATTTAAGTAATTTCTGAAAATAGAATCAACCATACACCATTCACTTGCCCAATAAGATGAGAACTTGAAACACAATAAGCTTGCACAAAATAAAGGATTGTTTTAAGATATCTACTTGACCATGTGTGTATTATGCATTGAGATATAAGAGACTTAAAGCAAGTAAAAGATTTGTGTCTCAAAGGCTTAGGCTAGGATTTAGTGAATGTATGACAAAAACAATAAAAGATTACAAATCATTTAACCATTAGCACATTATCATCACATCACTAATCTAGCCATACGATATTGGGGGTTACTCTCCCAAGGTGTAGGCAATTAAATCTTAAGCAAAACTTGAAAAAGGCAAACCACTCACAAGGTGGAGGTCAAGCCTACCAATATTGTGCCAAAGAGGGTTGTAAAAGAAAAGATAACAATTATTAAACTATGCTAGCCACACAACCTTGTCTTAATGACAAGTGGGGCAAGAAATAAAGAATGCTTCAAGAAACTCTATCTTCTAGCCCAACGATTTTGGGGGGTTGGCTTAGCCAATCACTCTCCCAAGATGTAGGCAACAATAACTTGCTGAAATGAAATACAAGAGTGCAAAAAGGATACAAGAGAATGCAAGCCTCAAGGGATCTTCCCGGGGGCTTGCCACAATGCTAGAAAAGATGAGAAAGAGAAGGGGAAAGTTACCCAACTAGTGTGGAAGCTTTTGAAGTGGTGTATGGATAGATTTGAGCAGCATATCCCCTTGTTTCTGGTAAGAACCTGCAAAAACCAGCAAGCAAATGCTTGCTGGAAATGTTGCACAACACAACAAAGTTAAGAAACATTTCTGGTTTTTACGCAGAAATTTTTCACATAAAATCTTCAAATGAAAGTATAGTTTATGTGGCCTATCTAAGATGATTAGTTTACTGAAATATGAATGAAGAATGAACAGAAAATTCATATTACAAAGCTTGGAGTTTGAGAGGGCTTTGAGGGAAGACTCCTTCCCGAGGCTTTCCCAACAATCCCTTGAAGTGAACCTGCAAAACTTAAGGCAAAACGTGAAGCATGGAAGTAGATAATATGTATGATAGACCAACAACATGAAATACTTCAAATGATTAGCTATCCAACCTATATAAACCAGCAAGAATACTCTTTGCTAATCTACCTTAGCAAACTACTTTGCCAAAGAACTACCCAATGCTACACAAGAGACTTAAAAATCAAATGTCACCTCATAAGTAAGAATCCAACCAGAATACTCTTGGTGTTTCCAAAATCCTCCAAAGCTTTAATCAAATGGGAGAGTGTTGCAGCAACAAGTTGCTCCAAGACTCTCAAGAGCAAATGAGATGGAAGCAAGAGGCAAAGAGCAAGAGAGATGGGGAGAAATTTCAGTGGAGTAACACTAGCTCAAAGATTGGTTGTGAAATGAGTGAGGAGAGGCTCTATTTATGGCTCAAGAGGCAAAGTGAACCCTCTTGGATGAGAGCCATGTGTCAAAACCCAAGCAACAATGAAGATCTCAAGGAGGGGGGGCGCACCACCTAGGGTTTTAGTCATGGATTGATGAGTTGGATGAGTTAAGTGGAGCGTGGGACCAAGCAAGGGTGAGGTGGTAAGCTAGGAGGGGGGCACTACTCATGGGAGGGGCCCAAAAATCATTTAAATGGGTTTTCAAAGGTTTATGTGTGAGGGGGGGCGCAATTTCCCCCTAGGGGCGTGAGGAAAATTGTGAGTGAATGGGTGAGGGGGTGTGTGATGGTTAGGAAGTGGGTTGGGTAGGTTAGGAAAGTCTCTTCTTGCCTTTTTCCATCATTACATAACCCCATTTACTCAAAAATTACAAAAATTGACATTTCGACAATTTCAGACTTAGCAATTAAAATTGTTGTTTTAACTGACTGACACTCTGGGTGGACAAATGACTAGCAAAACTTGTCCGACTGAGCTGAAACTTGGTCCAAGGGTGTAGGGGGTGCCTTTCCATTTCTTTTGAACACAAATACCCCTATCAAAATCCCAAGGACCTAGTTTTTACAATAATTGCTCAAAAACAATTAATTAATTAAATAATTAAAATCCCAACCTTAGGAAAATTAATTGAATTTAATTAATTAAAAAAAACATATCTAGACTGGACGAAATTCCGCGAAAGTTTCTATGATGTCTTGCATGGTCATTTACATCCTTCCTAAACAATAGCTACCAGAGGATGAGACCATTAGAACGTCGTTCGCCACTTTGGAGGAATTATTGCAAGTGTGAGGGAAAAACTCAAGGGAAATCAACCAGGCTGAAAAGCCCAATTGATAACCTGAGGATAAAAAATCCTCAGTGAAAAGAACTCTCCCAATGAAAACATCCCAAGGTACCTGACCCAACTATGATCCATGCAGACCTATTACATTATTAACCCACGCAGGGGTACGGAAATTCCGTTTACAAAATTTTGTGCTGGAGGCATAAATTGCCCAGTAGAACCAAACTGTCTTCAACATATTTGCATCTGATGATGCATATCTTCATGGCACATGGAGTTGACCCCCTAGTTGAATAGGCGGTCAACACCAGGCTACCATCATATTGAGATCAGCAGAGATGTAACCTTTGATGAAGATGTAGCACTTAAGAAATCAAGAAGATGCCAGCTTGAAGAAGAACCTGTAGCTCCCATAGTTACAGAACTAGTGAGGGAAGTTACAAATACCCCTGATGAAGAGATTCCAGAAGATCATGATATGATAGAATCTCAAGAACCTCCCCAGATGACGATCTCTCACAAGAGAAAGCCAGCTTGGGCAAGGGAACTTATTCAAGATGGAGAGAAGTATGGTGCCCCAGAAGGAACCATGAGACAAATCAAGAAACCTAAGCCATTCTCCAGTTATATGGCTTTGATGTGTGATCTCATAAAAAAGGAGCCTACTTGCTTTGAAGAAGCCATTCAGAAGAAAGAATGGGTGGATGCCACGACAGAAGAATACCAATCCATTATAAAGACTGATGTATGGGAAATAGTTCCCAGACCGAAGAACAAAGATGTGGTAACTACCAAATGGTTATACAAAATAGAACATGCTATAGACGGAAGTATTGAAAAATATAAAGCAAGATTTGTAGCTCGTGGCTTTTCTGAGAAGGAAGGCATTGATTATGAAGAGACGTTTGCTCCTGTAGCCAGATACACTTCTATCAGAACCATCATAGCTCTTGTAGATAAGATGAAGTGAAAGTTACACCAGATGGATGTGAAAACACCTTTCTTAAATGGTGTTATTGAAGACGAAATGTATATAGAACAACCTCAAGGGTTTGAAATTGAAGATAGAAAGACTCATGTCTGCAGGTTGAAGAAGGCTCTTTACGGATTGAAGCAAGCTCCCAGAGCTTGGTATGGCAGAATTGATAGTTTCCTGACGAGCTTTGGCTTTACCAAGAGTAAAGTTGATTCTAACCTTTACTTCAAGGTTATGAATGATGAGCCAGTTATATTGTTGTTGTATGTGGATGACTTATTCTTAATTGGAGAAGAAAAGCTCATCACAGATTGTAAGAAGAAGCTCGCTGCAGAGTTTGAGATGAAAGACCTAGGGCCTGATGCATTATTTCCTAGGTCTTGAAGTTTGGTAGAGCCCAGAGAAGATCTTCCTTAACCAAGGGAAGTATGTAGTTGAAATACTGAAGAGGTTTGATATGTTGGAATGTAAATCCATGAACACACCCATGGAAACAGAGTTGAAGCTCTTGGTTGATACTTCGTCAGAATTGGTTGATGCTACTCTATACAGACACATCATTGGTTCGTTGATGTATCTGACGAATACCAGGCCCAATATATGCTTTGCTGTGAACACCTTGAGTCAGTATCTGGTAGAGCCCAGACGTGTTCACCTTGTAGTTGCAAAGCATGTGATGAGATACCTTAAGGGTACGTTGCACTTTGGCCTCTATTATACTGGAGATAATGACTTCAGACTAATTGGTTATACTAATTCAGATTGGGATGGAGGAATTTCTTATAGAAAGAGCACTTCAGGATGTTCTTTCAGTCTGGGGTCAGCCATGACTTCATGGCAGAGCAGGAAGCAATCCAGTGTTTCTCTCAGCACGGAAGAAGCGTAATACATTGCAGTATGTTCCATCATTTGTGAATCCATATGGCTTTGAAAGTTGTTGACAAGTCTGTTTGATCTAGAGATGGAAGCAAACGTGATTTTATGTGATAACCAAAGTTGCATAAAGATGACGAAGAACCCTGTGTTCCATGATAAGTCGAAGCACATAGAAATCTGGTATCACAACATTCGTGATATGGTGCAGAGGGGAGTTGTAAAGCTCCAATATGTTGGCACAGATGAGCAGGTTGCAGATGTGTTGACCAAGCCTCTATCTCGTGTAAAGTTTGAATACTTTCGAGACAAGCTTGGTGTAGTCCGAAAGGACCTCCCTCGAAAGGGGGAGTGATGTTGATGATACTATGGTATCCTGACCAACAACGGGTAGCTCTGTTAGGATTTTATATCCTTGGGGATTGATCATCCCTGGACAGATCCCAAAGGTCCAGTAAGGACGGTCTGTCAAAGTACATGTGCATGAATATGCCAGTTGTGGTCAGTAGTGGTATCTCCATAAAGATTTTATATCCTAGGGAATCTTTTGATTCCTGGGCAGATCCGGAAGGTCCGGTAAGGATGATCTGTTAGAGTACCACGTGGTAGCTCCATTAGGATTCTATATCCTAGGGAATCTTATGATTCCTAGGCAGATCCCTAGGGTCTCTCAGAGTACCGCAAAATGATGTTGTTGCACCTATCTCATTTTGTTTCCCTATGATGATGATGTTATCTCAGCCTCGTGTTGATGATGTTGTTGCTCCAGCCTCGTGTTGTTGATGTTGTTGATGATGTTGTTGCTCCAATGTTGTGTTGTTGATTATGTTGTTGTATCAGCCTCATGTTGTTGATGATGTTGTATCATCCTAGCCTTGTTGATGTTGTTGTTTTAGTTTTATAATAGTTGATTTTGATGTTTCAGATTCTAGCTCCATGCTGTGAATGATGATGATGATGCTATTCCGGCTCCATGCTATGAACGATTATGATATTGATGATGAGAAAATTTTCTAATGATTTATAGATGTGCCAGTCAATGTTCCAGATGTTGATGATGTTGTTGCTCTCTCTCTCTCCTGATGATGTTGTATTGTAGAATACCCTTCTTGTTAAGGGGGAGTGTTGAGATAGTGTAACTGCAAAGAATATTCTAATTATAATTGAGTTATTACTATATAGATCAATCCCCTTTTGTGGATTGATCATGTCGGGCTGTGTATATGACCAAATCCCCTATTGTGGATTGGTCAAACCATGTTTATATGGTGCTAATTGAGAAGTGCGCCCCTAGGGCTAATTAAAGTGGTTTTAGCCACTAGTTGAAGAAGTCGGCCCAGCATGATGAAGAGACACATCCCTAGTGCTCCTCAGCTAGTATAAATAAGAGAGGCTAGCTCCTCATTATCATACTCACTATAGTCACTCATCTAGTGCGCAAGTTTTGAAGGAAGTTGCAGTTAGAAGAAGGAGAAGAGAGAGGCGCATTGCTCAATCTTGGATATTCTCTAGTGTTTGGCCTTTTATCTTGGCTTTGTATTGGAAATCTATATTAAGGAAGTTTTTGCGGGGTTTTCTCCCCCATGAGGGTTTCCCAGGATAAAATGTTGTGTACCTTGTGATTGTGTTTCTCTCAGTGATCCTGCTTATGCTATTATTGTCTAGTAAATTGAAAAGAACTTAATAGCAGCTCTAAATTTAACAATTCCTCCATGTTTTTTTAATAATTTATTTTAAAGAACCTCCCAGAAACCTTCATTAAACTATCCTTAGAAATTTCTAGAACCCTTCATAAGATATAATTTAAAATTCTTATAAGCATTCTCTTGGTGAAGCACTCCTCAAAATTTTCCATGATCCCTTCGCATAGATGCAATTTGTCACCACCCAGGCTAGGGCACTTAGCCTAGAAACTTCTTTGACCTTGAAACCGGTGCTCATGTGCTATGTATCAATCTCCTAATGCAATTCATCCTCCTAGAAGCTTCTCCCTTTTCTTGTAAGTGTGCTAAAGGTCCATATAAAGATGACTCGTGCATCCAAATATGTAGAGATTGCTTCGAGGAATGTCAAAGGCACCCTCAACCAAGAAATATGCATAAAAGTATGTAGCAAAGTGCCTCAAAAATAAGATGTTGCCACATTTGCAATAGTCCCTCCAAATATATGAACTCAGCAACGGAACACTCCTCCAAATACATGAACATCCTTCTACATGTGAAAGAAAATGAAATCACATGGATCTCCATCACTATCTCTCTCGATGCTTGATAACTAGGTGATGCTCAAACCAATGATTCGTACCAAGCTCCCAAAATTTACATCTCCTTCTATAATCCATATGAAAAGAATTCCTCCAAAAATGCAAAAATGAACTTAGATTTTGAAGTGGTAACAACTAGCTCCATATGGGGATTGCATAGTCTTATAGGGTGCAAGAGAACTCCAGAATCTTTGAGGGCTACTGATGTGCATGATATACTTTCTAAGAAGGTAGAAAGGCGAGAAACAGGTGACTTGATGGATCCAAATATCCACATCTTCATCACCCCCAATACAAGTCTCCTATTCATATTTATTACAAGAAAACTTGAGAGTGATCATATCTAACTACTCACTCTCAAGAGGCTCTACAAATAAAGCACAAGCCAAGATGCCAAAGGGAACATGGCATAAATGAAAACTAATGCTCGCAAACATCAAACGTATTCTTCCTACCCTTCTCTAACAACAGGAAAATACAATGCTAGGTGTAGTAAAAAAAGCCCATCTAGCCAGGCAAACATTTCATGAAATGCATGAAATCTTCCTTTATTTGGTTATGGACCAATACAAGGGGACATCAAATATCATTTGAGAATGTGCTAGAAACTCCATAATGGTGTGGCTGGAAATGGAAGTGAATTTCTGAAGGTGTGAGAAGACACTAAGATCAATCATCACACCATGGTTGTTGTGTGCTGCTACATGAATGTTCTATGCAAAGTTGGATAGAGCTGATATAAATATCACCTCCATGCCCTTCAACATGCCACTTTTTGATGCGATATAAATCACATATCAAAGCCTCAATCAACAAGGATTTTGGAAGCAACTCCAAGATAAACCTACAAAAACTTGGCTTCCCTTCTTTGCTGCCATCAAACCAAGCTCCATATGTCAAAGACATAAAAAATTCAGATCTGAAAAAATAAATCAGATTTGAGAGCAGGTTTTTTTGCCCTAGATTTGATGGCTAAAAATTGCTGCCACATATCAATAATTGTACATGCTACTGTCCCAGGTATATGCCAGCGCCAAAAATGTACACTTTTGCTGATTTTTTGTGCATAAACAGAGTGCTGGTTGGAGATGGTGTTATGTGTATAAAATAATATTATTTTATAATTATTAACATGCTAAATTATTATATATATTATTAAACACCTTTTGATAATTATTGATATGCGAAATTCTATCATTTAGATATAATATGATGAATAATATTAATTTATATGCATAACAGATGGAGATGGCTGGAATTTTCTTTCATACACAATTTATTTATGATGACTCTCCTCATACAACAACAAAAATTTCCCTTTGCTGAAAATATATGGATGTTGATCAATAGCAATAGAAGGCAGTGCATACCTTGGTGTCCTTTTGCTGTCCACAACTAAGAGAAACAAAATCTGAATTGTTCTCCATGAGCATCATGAGTTACTCCTATGGCTGATTGGGAAACACAGCTGCAAATCTAAATTTTCAGCTCTAAAACTCTCACTAATTGTGTCATAGCTGGAATCTCTATAAAAATACCAACAATGCATGTCCCATCAACATCTCCTCACCAAGCAAAATTTGTCAATGTCATCATGATTTTGGCTGCCAAGTTCTTCATCTTCCAAGGGTTTCTCCTCAAGATATATCCTCTTCAAGCCATCAAAAGATCCATCATCAAAATCAGAAAATTGAAAAGGAACCCAACTTAATAAGTACTTGTCTTGCATGGAGGATGTAGTGGATGCTTGTATGTCTTCTTTAGGTAAGTGTGCTATCATCACAATGTGCCTTTTCTAGAACAAGATGAAATATATCATCTTTGTTTGAATCTTCACCACCATCTCAATCCCTACAATGTCTTCTTCATGAAATGTCATCATGTCACCTTCCAACGCTTCATTCTTTGGACCTACAATACATTCCTCATCCTGAAGTGCAGCAAGGTGTTCAGGAACTTGATCACAGCATTCTCTGTTTTCAATGTCAAGGGTTAATAACTCATTTGACAAAAGAATGAGCTGGTCCCTTACCAAAGAGTTATCTTGATTCTCATCTTCCCACTATACATGGATTGATTTTAAATATTTCTCTTCTACAACAGCAACCAAGAAGTTTAATGCATCATATTTATCCTTGGCTTTAGCCAACAAATCATTAGAAGGGTTGCTTTGATATGTGAGCATCAAATCATCAAGTTCTTTCTCAATCTAAGGCAAATCTCAACCATGGCATAACCCTCCTATGATTTATTACATGACTTAGAAGAGTGAGTAAAAGACAAGCATTCATCATCTCCATATGAATGGGCTGCCCTTTTAAACCGATAATGTGTTTCCTCTTTGTGAAGACTTTCACATTCCCTACATTGAATAGAATCCTCCAATACAATCGACTTGAAACAATCCAACAACTTAGACTCAAGTTGTTTTTCCAAATCCCTAACTTCATATTTCCTATTAAGATTATTAAGAACTTCTTCTATTTCCAGGGCAGCCAAGAATGCTGATTTTATATTATCAATGCACATTCTTTTCAAGAAAAAGGAAGATTGTCCAGCCTTTTTTATGGAGGGATCACCAACAATGCTTTGGTGGATCGAAGATGAAATCTGACATGAGGGTCTTGTTCAAGCATTCTGGTGTAAAGGAACTTAATCCACAAGAACTTGTCATCGTGTTCATAGCAATCTATTAGATCATCTTCTTCATAAATATGAAATATCCCTGATCCCGCTGATCAGGATATCTACTACGGATCTAGTGTTTTGTCTCACAGATCTGATACACTGGGGGTTTCTCAATGCGTTTTATCTTCAGATCTGATACTCTGGGGGTTTCTGGATGTGTTTTAGTCAATGTTGTAAAAATCGTTTCGGGGAAAAAATTGCCGGGGTCCAGAAAACAACGTTTCGTAAAAATCGGCAAAACATCGGCAAAAAATCGGCAAACTTAAAAAAATACAAAAATATTCTTTTTTTTTTAATTTTTGAAACATTTAAAGCAACAATAGCATCAAATAGACAGATTACCACATGAATATGGAAAGAAAACTGATATATAAGATATATAAGATGTCTAGTGATACATCA
>SNQJ01S0008469.1:12645-22695 GCA_010110895.2 Picea sitchensis | reverse complement strand
ACTTAGGCTTAAGTGACTTTCCCTAAGTAATTAGGCTTAATTTATCGTTTAGCCTTAATTCCTCCTTATTTCTCCATCTGGTTCCCTGTTTGTGCCTGACTATAGTCTACGGGAACATATAGACTACTAAGTCACTCCCTGCTAGCCTAATCTTGGGGACGAGACATCACAAAAGCAATGAATGCTAAGGCTTGAAACCTTATTAAGGGGACTTACGAATAAACAAAAGGACAATAAAAAGGCAGATTAAGGGGTTGGAAAAACGTAGCGCCTAGAAAGTGGTAACTCAAGAGCAAGTGCACCCTCCACAAAGGCACTCATAGAAATGGACCAAATGACTTCATAAGCCATGAAGTAAGCCAAACACATTTCACTATCACATTTACTCTTGAAGGGTTCTTTTCTTTCCTGCATCCCCTAGGACATATCCCTCTACTTGGGTCTTTTCTTTCCTATTTTGGTTGGCACACCTAATAGGGTCTAATGATGGTCCTTCCATATTCAAACTTGCCAACTTACATAAAGTCTTGAGCTAATGTGAAATTTGAAGGAGATACTTGAGGTGAACTGTTTATGTGGCTTCTATCTTAAGTAACAGCTTACTTTGTATGATCTAAGGTCTCTTATACCTTGTGAGCATTAGTTTTACTTGATTCCACACTTTGATTTGATTTGGATGCACTTGACATGGTTCTTTGAAGGACGTCCCATGCTTTCACCCAGGCCATTGTGCATTTGTTTACAGGGTATGGCATGTGTGATGTAGAGCATTAAGTCATTGGATGGCTTGACACACTCAAATACAGGCTCTCACATCTTTCGTACCTTGGATGACGGACAGATGGGCTTGCATTTGCTAGATATGGTCATGGTGGCACACAAATGGGCAAGAAGCCCACACCCTGGGCATTGTACCCCGAAGATTATTGTGCCTCGGATGGAGGACATTGCACTAATAGATGACGGGACACCATGTAGAGACGAGATACACTCCTTCTCCATCTCAGAGATTGCCTACTTCAACTTCAACATTGGGCTTTTGATGATGACGTCACACACAAGGGTTTGATGACATTGGGGCTTGCTTGCCACTTGGACACCACACGATGTGACAGGGCACTTGATGATAGTCTTTCACCTTGCTTACACTCCTTGATGATGACATGTGGCCTTTGGAGGCCTCCTCCACACCCTTGAAGGCTTGACATCACCACACATGTGACTTATTGATGTATTATTTGCATGATCGTTCATTGTAGATGTTATTTTGAGGGGTCAGCCCCACTTCTAGCATGAATTATTGATGTTTTACTCAAATTTTGTGGACAATTAGTGCTTGGTTACCTCATATAAATAGAGGAAGCACTCATTTTCATTTCTCATCATCATCACTCCTCGCACTTGTGAGAAAACATTGTAGAAAAGTTCGCTCTATCTCTTTGTCTTCTTGGAATCTAGTGTGCACCACTTTAAGGATGATTTTTATTGGATGCTTGTCTCTTGTTGGTGATTGGATGTTGAATTAGGGTTTCCTCATGCATGCGCTTGGCCTAGTAAGTCTTCTTTGTTCAAGTTTCTGGCTTGTGTGTGGTATATTTTGTTCAAGTCTTCTTTTAGAGGCTTAATTGTTGCATATACCTTGTGTGCTTGAAACCCTAGGAGGGATTAAGAAGCTTTATCCCCCTCCCTAATTTCAATTATCATTAATTGTTGAAGCATTAAGACATTATTCTAGGGCTTAAGAGGCTTTATACCCTAGGGTTCTTGTCTCGGCTAGTTCAAATCCTAGGGATTGGGAGGCTTCATCCCCCTAGGGTTTGACCTAGTTCAATTTAAATCTTGTTTCTAGAGGTTATAGGAAAAAGGACACCTAGGATTTATGAGGCTATATGCCCTAGGGTTTGTTTTAAGAAGTTGGAGTTACGGTTTATGAGGTTATATGCCCTTGCTTGATCTTCACACCTCTTGCACCTAGCAATTTTCATGGTGTGTTACTTGACTCCATTGTCCAAGAAAGAGAAACGGCACTAGTCTAGTTGATTGCATGTGATGGTTGAAACCCTAGTTAAATTAAATATTCTCTCTCTCAAAACTCTCTCTTAAATTGCATTTATGACATCGTTAGCAAGTTGATTCTACCCTAACGCTTTGAATAATTATTGGTTTACTTGCTGCTGTCATAAATTGTATACTACAGCCATTAGGGCTGCAGTTTATTGCAGCAAATTTGCTTAATATTGTGGCAAAACTTGCCCAGAAAATTGTTTTAGCAATTGGGTATTGTTTCCCTTGTTGCAAGCTAAATTTAGAGAGTAAATTGTTAATTTTCTGGGTGGTTTTTCTTATTGTTGTTATAAATCTTTCATTGCTGATATAAACTGGTTGACTGCTGCAAATTTACAACAGCAATAAGTTTTACTTGTCATCTAGTGTCTAAAGGTGATTGATATGCTATATAACTTGGCAATTGATGATTTTATGCATTGAAGAGTTTATTGTCTCGTACAAGTTGTCCAATTACCTCGTTCAAACCCATTTGTCACTTCACTTTCCCTAGACCTAGCTTGACCATCTAATTGACCAAGATAGGGAGTTGTAGGCTTGGCTAATCTTGCTATTTGATCCCTTGAAGTCACTAGGGAAGCCTCCCTTGTGTTGGACTTCTTTCCTTCACTAAAACAAGAGAAGTAATTGCCCAGGTGACAGTGGTAGATACCTCCAATTGTTACAAAGATTGGGATCTTGTGGAAGGCTTTGCACAAGTACAAACCCTCTGATAACAAGTCAAATATTTGTTTACTTTGTAGGTGTAGTGAGGAAAACACTTCACATTTGTTCTTACATTGCAATTTCTCTCATAAAGTTTGGGTTGAGGTTGGGGAGTTTTTGGGTATCTAAAGCCCTTGGAAATGTGAATCCATAGATACATGTCTCAATGTATGGTTTACTCAGCATTATCTAAAGTGCTTCGAGGCAATCCCATTTCTAGTTTTGTAGGGAATATGGATAGCTAGAAATGTTATTTTGTTTGAAGAGAAGATGATGCCCACTTTTCAGGTAGTTGTCCAAGTTAATGCTTTATTTGCATATTACAAGGTTAAGCCCAAGGTTAATCCATAGGGAATTCCTTCGGCGGTACAAGTGGATAAGTCATACGCTTGGGGGTTTTTCGATGGGGCTTGTCAAGGCCCAGATTCTATCAATGAGATTGGCTTCATTCTGTATTTTACAGAGACACACTGAGTTCAAGTCAAAGGTAATAAAGGAAGAGGAACAAACAACCAAGGGGAATTCAAGGCCTTATACTATTTACTAAAATCTGCTTTAGACAGAGGGATTGATAAGCTTCAGGTCATGGGTGACTCATCTATAGTCATTAACTGGATGAAAGGAAGCATTCAAGTACAAAATAATTCTCTCCTTCCTCTAGCATTGCAATTGAAGGCAATATCTAATTAGATTATTTGGATCAGCTATACTCATGTTTACAGGGAGCACAACAAGAGTGTAGATCAGCTCTCAAAGGAAGGACTTCAACTACCTAAGATTTATGGTTCTTTGGAAGAAGTACAAGATGGCCATACAATGGTCATCCATCAGTTTGCATTAAACAACTTCTAAACTTCTTTTGAACTTGTAATATGATAGTACTAGGGACTATCAAGTCTACGTTTTGTTTACTTTATAGATCATATACTTGATATTATGAAGGCTGTGGATTTTTCTGGATGTACTACTATAGGGAAAAATTTTGAAGAGATCTATCTCTAGATTATCCATTCTAGACTGTGCCTAAAGCACCTAAGTACTGTGTTTTTATTTCTCAAATAAAAATACATTTTTTTCTTGAAAAAAAACAATGCACATAAAGGACACAGTAATTGTGATAAATACAAATTATGTTAGAATAGAAAAAATGTCGAATGCATTGTCATATATGGCTCTCACCTTACTCTCAAAAGGGAGTGGGCAATCATATATATACAATGTTAGTTCCTGATAGCACAAACAAAATACAATATTTCACAATCCTCCATAACTATGTTGGCTAGTAAAAGGGCATGTTACCTCTCTAGGAGGTCCCTAGAGTTTTCATTTTGGCTACACCATTGTAAGCCCAAGGATGCAAGTTAAAGCCATGTAAACCATAGTGGATGATTTTTTGTAGTGGACTCCCAGACTTAATTCGATCATGATCAGTCCCCTTAGTCCCCGTTTCAATGTCTCTCGTCCTGGATAGGATTGGAGGCCTTGGCATGGATCTATTGAAACACATGATTGTGTGGAGCCACAGGTCTTCTGTAGGGGTGATTGCAATTTGTGGGACCTAGTCCGATCCATGTCATGCACACCTGTCTTCCCACGTGGTTATTTTATATTGAGTCTGTAGGCATCCCTTGGCCATGGTGCACTATCATTTTTGTTCTCAACATGGTTGTCTCACAAAGTTTTCGTCATTGCACGTCTTTTGATGCAGTTCATGGATCCCGAGGTAGTGGTCCCTGGACGAAAAATACAACATGGGTTCAAAATGATTAGAAAAAAATAACAAGAAACACCCATGTTGCAAAATTTTGATTGATGAAAAATACTGAGGGAGATATTGCCTCCCAAGAAAAAATCGTCCCACTCCTATAAAATCATTGGGCACATATTCCAAAGTCAAATGGTCAAAGGAATGAGACGTTGAGGTCTACTAGCCTTGGGAAAATATTTGACAGGTTAAAGATGCTCTCCTCTCAAAAAAACATAATTATTTTATTCACCAAATGACCAATTCGTAACCTCGCATTAATAAATTCAAAGAGTTAAACTAGCCGTTGGAAGACTGAGAGGAGAATGTAGCCGCTGGAAGACTGACAGGAGAATGTGGACAAAGTATAACCGTTTTTAGCTCATTCGTCAAGAAGAAATTGTCCCCAAGTGGAACGTTGGACTTCCTCCATCCCAATCAAACCTTCTCAAGGACCATACGACCTCTCTCTTGGTAGGGCAAATCTCTCATGTGGACAAATCAATTGGTCGAGCATTCTAAAAACGGAATCTATCTCATTTTCACAATGGCGCTATATAATTAAAAATATTAATCATGGGTTTAGCCTCCAACCAATTGTGGATGAGCAAACCAAGAAAAATCTTTTTTTGAGGGAGGTAGAAAGTAGTTGTTACAATAAAAACTATATAAGGCTAGCCCCTCCTCTCATTTGTTGTTGTTGAAACTTTGTGAAATCATAATGCCATATTTTGGAATTCAACTCGCTTGTGTCATTGTGGATTATCTACTATAATGTTTGTTTTTCTTGGTCTTGGATTATTGTAATTGTGCTTTGATAGGGGTTCCTTACGAGAATTGCAAGAGGTGACCAATCAATCCATTGAGGGGCTACATAGTCACGTGGAAGAAAAATGATAGACTTTCGTCTCCTTACTTTCTTTGTGGGCTCTTAGTGTAACACACACAAGTTGTCGGACCAACTTCTTTGGAAGTAGCTTCAACCAAGTGGTTTGTTATCACTTTGACCCTAGTTGATTGGTTGTCTTGGAGACCATCCCTTAAGGAGCTCTCCTAGCAAATCCAAGGAGGAACCCATCTATAATTGAATTTCTAGCATTGGGAGCAATAGTCCTTCGACTCCAAACCCAATTGACTAGAAATATATTCGAGCCAATCTTAAGCATGCGGGGTCACTACCTCTCAAACTAAGAGACATCTAAAGGTAAAAGAGCTAAAGGTAAAAATCTCTCAATTTCTTCAACCAATTAAATCTCAAATATTTTAATCATCTTTTATTATAAAAAATACAAAATAATCATACCCTAGCTTTGTATTTCATTTTTATCTTTTATAAGCTAGCAGATCTTACGGTTTTTGTTGCTTGGGAATTTCCCTACCCCAAGATACATATTCCTTTGAGTTTTGTGCTTCATTGAATATCTTTTACAAGGATTTTCTTGAGAAATAATGCGAAAGTCTGTGTTATTACAGCCAATAAAACTTTCAGGTCTACACTCTTGTGGACAAATAAAAAGGTGTGTATTGTAAGTATTCACTTCATAAACCCTTGTACATTCATTCCAGATCTGGTTTATATGCTTTATCTCTATTTTTTGGTCAATATGGAGTGAAACTACAGCCCAACAAGTAATTTATTGGTTGTAGCAAATCTTGGGTTTTGACCTTGTTAGGAATTGAACCCCATTTCTGCAAAAGTAATTTTCAGCCAGCTGGAGATTGATTTTGCAGCAAATTTGAAGGCTCTAGGGCACAAGATTCACTTGTATTTTGCTTCCCTACCCTCTAAACCCACAGATCTATTGATCTAGTGTATTTCTACACTTGTTGGAGGCCTCAAAAGGCCATTAGCTTGTTGGTTTTCTGCGTACTATACTATTTTTCCAGGTCTGATATAATAGGACAGCAAAGAAACACTTCATTTCCAGCCACTTCTTACAAGGTATTCACATTTCAAATCATCCAGAAAGTGGTAAGAACATTCAACCCTCTCTCTTGTACTTTACTTGCTCATTATTTTGAGGATTGAGGGTAAGCTAGCTTGTTGTTTGGTCACTTTATTTTCTGTGTTATCTTTTATTTCAGTAAGCATTTAAAACAATTAACTCCTACCTTCACCTAGTGTACTCTGTTTAGGCACTGGTCTTAATACTCTTTGTAGTGAAGTGATAATTTGCAGGAAGCCTCCCAGAGCCTCTTAGCATAGGAGTTTGGCTCAAACAGGGAAGGACAGGTGTTGTGGTGACATTGATCACCTATCCCCTGTGTTGCTACCATAGCAGTTTGAAGACCTTGTAGGACTACTAGTTTTGACGGTAACAGGGCCTAAATTGCAAGAACATTTTCTCTGAACAAAGCCATACTTGGTCAATTCAAAACCATCAAAAAGGATCAATTGCTAAAATTATGCCATGTTTGTATCTTCTTGCAACACTTTCCATCCCTCAAACTCAGATTTGTCATCGAATCTTCCAACTACAACACTATCCAATCCATGCGTTCAGGGTTCTCCCCAATCCTCTCAAGGTCTGTTGCAAACTTGTTTCTTTAAAACTTATTCAAAACTGTATCAGTGAAGTGTTTCAAGCCAGGCTAATTTTGACTTGCAAAAGATGTGTTGGGCTGTTGTGCCCAAAACACAAACTTCAAGGCTGGTGCAACACTTCACCAAATTCTAATAAAATACACAACTTCTTCAACTACTCAAACTGTTGCCTCAAAATCATCAACTGAAAACTGCATATCCATATCGATCATCCAAAAGGTTGAAGCAAAGTCGATCCTCATCAACACAAGTTGCACAAAAGTTGTAACGTCTTATCTAAATAAAATCTAATCACAATTGAACTCTTGTAACCAAAACTACTAAACAAAATCAAGATGTTCTACAACACGGTGGGGTCCTAGATATGATGCATAAATCATCCCAAAACCGATGAATCAAAACTACAAAAGCAAGATCGGTAAGTGATTAGTTATGCTCAGTGGCAAGGATGTATTACGTCATCAATTGATTGGCCTCAAACCATTGTTGTAAACCCTAATGGATACTAAAGGCATACTTGGAACTAGTCTCGCAGAATGTGTTCGTTGATGCCCAACGGTGGACAATGAGATTCGCTATCTGCACAGGGTCTCTTTGTTGCAAGCAACTAGATTGAAGTCTACCTTTCTCTACAGTCCAAACTTGTGCCCATTCATATTCATTAGGCAAAAATGGCAGTGTTGCAGATGTCCAAACTCTGTTTCTCTTGCACATTGCTCTATCATACCAATCCTTCCATGCCCGGTTTTGTGCTAACCAATTCTCAAATATAGCCTTCCTGATCTTCAATCTATGATACTGTGTAGTTGTCAAGGGTCAAAACCAATCAAAACATGTCTTCCACTGTCTATCCAACTATGCCATCTTTGTGGTTGCAACTTCATGGAACTACTAGAGGTGTGTGCCCTTTTCCTTCAAATTGATACCAATATGGTTCAAAATAATTGACTAAACTACAATATCTTTAACTATGTAACAAAACTTGTAGAATGCAGCCTATAGCACAGACTGGTAGTTGCCATCTTTATCCTGTTGTAACTACATTTCTAGTTTGGTGACTTCTATTGCAGCAACCGAGGCCAAAATTTGCATCGAGCAATTGAGAATTTCCATCCTCCAATTGGTTGCATTCCTTTGCCAGCTTCTATGTGGCAGGTTGGCAAGCTTACTAGGGTTAATTTACCAATTTCCTTTGGTGCGCTAATTGACCTAAGTGTCAAAGATGAAAAGGGGTGAACAAGGAAGGAACTCATAGAGAATGTTGTTATAGGTGTTGAAGTTGCTTAGGTTGAATATGAGAGAGATGCCACAGGTCTCCAAGAGGGTTTTTTCCACTCGAACAAACCTACACACACTGATACACCTTCCTACAAAACAAACTTGATCCTGATCTCTTATACAATGCAATAGAAACATCTAGATCTACCACCTAAATGATAAATCAATGTGTCGTATGGTGACCAAAGTGCCCTAAATAAGGGCAAAGGTGCCACAAGTCTCCAAAAGAGAGTTTTCTCCACTCAAATGAGCCTACACATGTTGCCCTAGTTGTAACGGAACCTCCCTTGAAGTAGTATGGTTGAATTGTCCAAAATGTTGGAGGGGACTAAGCTAATGGAGACACCGTAAGACAAATCAACAAGCCTTCAAGGGAAAAAATAAACCAAAAGTAAGAGATATTGGTAGAGGTGTTGGAGATGACAAGAACAAGCAACCCAAGAGTGTAGAGGAGTTAAGAAGCTAGATCAAGATTTGACACCAATTTGATAGGGTTCTTGCAAGATAGGTTTTAAAACATAGGTGATTCAAAGAGAGTCTACAAAGAGGAGAGGAGTGATATATATAGGCATGCAAACGACCTCAAGGCACAAGTGAACTTTAGACCAGCCATTGTGCAAAGCATTTTGTACGCAAGAGTTGTACCGCGGTTTTTGACCAAGCACCATGGGTTTCTTAGCCTGTAACATAGGTATTTCCCTCCAAATCAACGTTCTATTCAACGAGCCATGATCTACAACCTCAGTACAGTCCCAAGAAGTCGCGGTTTCGCAGTACAGTCCCAAGGAGTCACAATTCACTTGGCACCACAAAAACCATGCAAGGGTAAGGAAAGTTCTACCTTGTGGACCCCCATTTAAGCAAACTCAAAATGAATTTGGGTCAAAGGACCCAAAATTGAGCATCCTAACCAACTATGGGCCAAATACAGGACTTAAAGCCCTAAATAAAACCCAGACCACAAGTGAGTGTCCCAAACGAGTGCCACAAAGAGTCTAACAGATCCAAATCAGCAACCAAGGGCCAAATACAAGAGGAGAGGCAAAGAGGGGAAACCTTACTTAAGTGCTAGACATACCTAATAAGTCGTACATCCAAACTAAGGCAAGATGATTCAAGGAAGAGTGATAGAGCCTCTGTAATGAAGAAAAAGAGGTAACCATGTCATCATACAGTGGGTCACACATGGATGTGACACAAAAGTAGGCCACACTTGGAATCTCTAGTGAGTAGACATATGTGAGTACTAAAGTGTGAAATCTATACGCTACAATAACTACATTTCTAGTTTGAAGACTATACTTTGAGGCCGCAATCTATGGTGAGCAACTGAGCATTTTCATCCTCCAATTGGATGTAATTTGTTGAAATTAATGCAGTTGCAAGAGCCATTCTCCAGAGGATGGAAAAGACCTTAGTTGTAGACTAGGGCCCCCAGCACACTCCTGGGGTTTCTTGGTATGAAACCAAGCAGTGAGAGCCATGGAAAAAAGACCCTTGTGAGGGCCCCCAGTAGATTACTGGGGTTCTTGATCTAGAACCAAGCAGAAAGACCCTTGTGTGGGCCCCCAGCAGAGGACTGGGGTTCTTGGTCTAGAACCAAACAGAAAGACCCTTGTGTGGGCCCCCAGTAGATGACTGGGGTTCTTGGTCTTGGACCAAGCAGTAAGTCCCTAGATGTGTCTAGGGCCCCTGGATGTGTTCCAGGGAATCC
>SNQJ01S0008468.1:123070-133085 GCA_010110895.2 Picea sitchensis | reverse complement strand
TTATGTGTCATGGATAGACTGCCATTAAGAAAGAATGATTGATCGGTTAGGGTTGGGCACTCGTCTTGTTGTTCGGGTTTATCATTCAATGTTTCATCATTAAAAGAGAAAATTTAAGAGTTTATTGCTTGACAAACAAGTGGGTGCTCATGTGGGTTATTATCATCAAGCATATTTTCATAAAGTGGATGAATATATTCAAATTCTAAAAATGACGAGATTTCTTCAGTGAGAGATTCATTGCAGATCAAAATATGTTCATGATTTTCTGAAGGGGAATCATTAAATGGCTCACACTTCGGGAATAAACGGTCTAATATTTCTAACAAGGATTCCCCCATAGTCACTTCATAATGTTGGTCATATATTATGTACCCCTTATCTTTCGTGGTCAGACCTAAATTTTTTGAATTAGAGATGATTTGATTATCTAGGTCACACCTTTCAAGATCAGAGACAAGATAGGGAAACCAATTTGAGATTAGTTGGTGTGAAGGTTTTCCATTTTCAGGAAATATGTGACAACTATGCATAATCATTAGGAATAAATTATCCACAGATTCATTTCCATGCTACAGATTTCTTTAAGTTCATCCAAGAGTTCATCATAAAGGTAACCTTCATGAGAAGAGATTGTAACACCCTGATTTTAATCCCTATGAACTATAATGTATTATGTAAATGTGACATTAGGATAGTAATTCGGTAAACTTGAAAAGGTGTTGAAGTGCCTAGGAAATGTAATACTTCTATATATATTAATAAAATACATCACTGGCTATAGGATAAATAATGAAAAGAGATAGGGGACTATGATTCCACAATAGAGGGGTCTTAAGGGGATAAGTATTTTTGTTAAATTTTATTTACCCATTTGGTTTTAATTGAGAAAAGTGGTTGCATGAGATTCTTGGGGGAGGCCATGTGGTTCTTGATTTCCAAGTAATTATATAAAAAACTCTTTAGGTTGTTTGGGGGTTCACTTGTTCTTCTCCATTCACTCTTACACCCTTCTCACTCTTTCATTTTTGGTGCCTCATTCTTACTAATTYGTRTTCTCTTGGTCTGAGCATGGAAAAAAATGGTTGGAGGAGGAGATCCATTGTTGTATGGTTRTAGTAAATTGCATATCATTCCAAGAGGGAATGGATGCCTGAGTGCATGATATTGATGGCAGTTAAAAAATAATTTTCCACAACTAAGAATCCTTGGAGTTTCCAGTAGGGAGATTTCCTGACTAGTAGCATTGGAGCCCTGGAGATAAATGGAATAGCCTGAGGGACTACATGGAAGAGAAAGGTGTTCATTTCTTTGGGTTTTGTAGGATGAAGGGGAAAGAGAGAAGGAAATTAGGATTTGTTGTGTAGATGGGAAACCTGAGAGCTAGTTAGCTAATTGTTGTGTGTTTTAGATTTGTTCTAAGACCTGTCCTTGTGGATTATTCATAGCCCTATCTTGGGGGTGACCTATTGTTGAGAGTAAATGAACAAAAATGTCTATGGTTGGGAGGAACCTCCTTGGTATGAAACTAGTTAGTGAACGTTTACTTGCAAAGATAAGTGTTATCTATGATTTTTGTACAATGTATATTCTGTTGTGTATTTATTTATCTTAGAAATTCATATTTATAATATGCATGATTGCTAGTTATTGTAGTGCATGAAATATTGTTCATTTCTTCTATGTTGTAGAATGGATCTTGATTAATGCATGTGAGTATTTTCGAGCTAATTATTATCAAAATTTGAAATCAGTTTTTGAAGTGTGTTTTTCAGGTAGCGTGGCCAACCTATGGGTGGATGGGTATGTTACATATTCGTATCAGATCTTCTTGTTCAACATTGGAATGGTATGGGCCAAAAATTTTGTGAATTTTTCAAATTATTTGTTGCATATTTGTCTATTATGAATTTGGGGGAAACAAAGAAGAACATAAGTGAAACCCCAAAATTATGAGTATATTTCGAGTTTTCAGTGTTCAGAGTAGTCAAAGAAGTGATTTATGGCATCAATATGTAGTTGCAGAGTTGAATTCAGCCTTGTAAGTTGAGTTCCTATGGATTTGTTGGTGACTAAGTAGTTTTGTGAACTAATGACCCAGATTAATTCGACCTGGAGAATCAATGATCAAGATTTAATTGAAGAGGTCTGAGAAAGGCGTTCCCAATAGCCCTTCAGGAAGAACTTTGGAGTTGGGCGTGAGGTTGAGTCTGAAGGGAGGCGTCCGATAACAGAAGGCTGAAAAAACAACAAGATTCATCAGATCAGTCAGATTCATTCTCAACCATAGATCTCTCTGAAGGATGGATTCAGAAGGTCTAAATTCATACATAAGTTGGAAGTCTGAAGAAGAGAATCCTTACGGTGGAAGCTCAAAATAATGAGAGTTGTTAGATCATTTAGGATCATTCTCAGCTGTAAGATCTCGTAGAGATGTTCTTTTGGAAAAACAAATTTGGAAGATATTGTTCAGAAGAGTTCGGACGGTATCGAAAAGGAATATTATTCGATACCCTCTGGTCGGAGCAATAAAACTTCCCCAATATTTTGAACTCTAAATGAAAATTTTTGAAAATATCGAGAAGGGAATATTCTTTGATACCCTCTGGTCAGAGCAGTAAAACTCCCCCAAACTTTTGAACTCTAAATGAAAATTTCTGAAAATATCGAGAAGGGAGTATTCTTCAATATCCTCTAGTCAGAGTGGACAAACTTACCTAATCTTTTGAAATTCAAATGAAAATTTATGACGGCATCGAGAAGGGAATATTCTTTGATACCCTCTATTCGGAGCGACAAATAATACTTAATATTTTGAA
Source organism: Picea sitchensis (assembly GCA_010110895.2). Lineage (NCBI taxonomy): Eukaryota > Viridiplantae > Streptophyta > Pinopsida > Pinales > Pinaceae > Picea > Picea sitchensis. Next base: position 130,266 of record SNQJ01S0008468.1, on the reverse strand, counting down.
CTTTGAGTGATAAGTTCTTATGGTATCGAAAGAGAATATTCTTTGATACCATCTTGTCAGAGTGGAGAAGATTCCCTAATTTTATGAACTCCGAATGAAATGTTATGATAGTATCAAGAAATGAATATTATTCAATACCCTCTTTTCAAAGTTTGATTTGAGCCTGATTCTTCGTCATTCTGAATGGGAACCTTCGAAAAATAGTCCAGATATATTTTGATTTTAATATCATAGTGCACATTGCCCCATAGGCAAAACTACTTCACAATGTAAAAAAACAAAACAAAGTCTGGGGCCATTTTCTTATTTTTTCCATAACTGGAGAATATTAAGCCATATTTGGGTGAACATTAAGGGCATTTTTCCATAGAGATGATCTATAAAAAAGTTCCATAGAGGGTCTATTGGATTACTGAGAGGGGGGGGGTGTATCGGTAATGAGAAATTATACCACTTATTAATCCTTTAAACCACAATGCATATTCCTTTAACTTATTCAACCATGTTCATTTATTCATCATCAATATATTATTGTATCATAAACATTAACATCCATCAGTGCATAATAAATAATAACAAACACATCCACACAATGCACAATACACCAATATTTATGTGGAAACCCAATGCATGAGAAAAACACAGAATTTATTTCTTATATGTCAAGAATAACATTCAAGGAAGCACCAACTTCCAATTCTCCAACTCCAACTAGAAGGAGGCTCCAAACCCTTAGTTTCTCAGGCTCCAACCTTAAGGAAGCTCCAACTTCCTAATTCTATGGCTCCAACCAGAAGGAGGCTACAAACCCTTGGGTTCTCTGGATACAACTGAAAGGTGGCTACAACCACCTAGTTCTTAGGCTCCAACTCCTTGATTCTCCAACACCAACCGGAAGGAGGCTACAACCCCCTTTCCTTTCACTGTCCTACCGTCATAAAATATAAATGTCAAATAGTTGATGAAACCACTTCCACACTATCACTTTGAAGTATATCATTATAAACCTCTACCAATATGTGCCAAGAACTTGTAACCAACTTGTACCAATAACTTGTAGTCAACTTGCACCAATAACCTGTAATCAACATGTACCAATAACATGTACCAACATATACCAACAACCTGTCCCAATAATCTTCTCAATAGATAATATTTGATAACATATATCCCATACCGAATATCACAGTAATATCACTTAAACCATGTGCATATATGTCTCTCTAGTCATGTGCATACAATCATAATCATGTGTAATAAACCCTCACATGGATTAGACATCAAACCCTCATTGTTATGGAGCCTCAAACTAAATCAACAACTTTAACAACACATCACAACCAAAATACCTCAACCATGTACCAAGAAATACAAGATATGCCTCAACACTCAACCCAACAAGATGTACCAATAATAAATACCAGACATACAAGCACTATATTTTCGTAGATCTAGCTCATACAATAAGTGCCATACAACCAGTATCCTCTCTATGGAAAATCCTCAATATCCCATAACTATATCTCATGTAGACAACAATATCCAACTACAAATAAGAATATGACAAACCTTTTGAACATGTAAATAGATCGGTTGTACCTGATCACTGTAGAACTTCCTAGGAACTTGCTTTCGGACTCTAGGGACCTAGGACCCACATCTACTCAATTTTTCATGATATTTTCATATGTACGTTAATTCCTCTTATACATACCATGTATGTATGCACTTTCCTCCACTACATCCCACGTACGTACATGCCTTCCTCCACTGCATCCCGTGTACACCTCAGAAACTAGGGTTTTTCTCAAATTCTGCAACTCCAAAACTTTATCTGTCAACCCTCCTATCCTACCTCAGCCTTCCGTAAATTCAGATGTATCAATGAGTACCTACAATAAAACTTTCAAAAAATAATAGGTATTCAATGTTCTCAATAGGTGCTAATACGAGACCCTTTCTCTCTTATTTATACTCTCCAAGTAGCTTCCTCTGGGGGTTATCTTCTAATTGTTTTACCCAAATTCCTTCTTTTAGGGATAACCTACTTCTAACTAATTTTTCCACTTACAACCACTTTATCCAAAAATAGTAAACTCACTACTTCTAGTTTCAACTAATTTATTTTTAATTATTTTCTTTTTGCAACAACTTAACTCATGATTAACTCCTAGTTTCAACCACTTTGACTAGTAAAATTCTTCTAGGAGCTTCTAGAATAATTTGACTTCTTTGACATTCTAGGGGCTTCTAGATAAATCATGAGGGTTATACAACTCTACTAAGCCATATCTCCTCAACTGTGAGGAACTACTTGAATTACCACATATCACCGGAAACGACACGACATGTACTATCCATCTAAAATAGTCTCACTTGCAAATTCATTGATTTCCATTAAATTAATCCTCAATCAAACTTGGGTTCCTTAACCACACTACTAGGGATACCATAATTTTATACCAGACTTTCTTCAATGGTTGACATCAATCTCTAGGGGTTGAAATCAATCTAAAATATCACTCTCCAAGGGTTGAAATCAATGAAAATCAACTATCCATCAATCTAAACCAATTTTCTAACAATCACCCCCTTTGGCATTGATGGAAACACTTAGTCATGACAACACTCATGCTCATACTCATCATCAATGTTTCTATCTCTCCCCCTTTAAAATCAATGGAAAAGGGTATCTCTTCTTGGGGTTTCTCCCCCTTATTGAACTCTCATTTGGACTGCTCCACATGTCTGCACTGTCCTTTAGGTTGCTCCCCCTATCTAAATTGTCCTTGGGAATGCTCCCCTTGTCTAAATTGTCCTTGGGGATGCTCCCCCTATCTTCATGCCTCTGATTACACTCTCTCTCCATTTGACAAAATATTAACTCCCCCTATCGATATGACATTGTACCTTCTCTGACTAATCTTGGTTAAAATAATAGCTCCCTTTGTGGGTGTGTCTCCCTCTCTGTATGCTACTAATATTCCTTTATGAATCTCCCTCTCTCTCTCTCTCTGATGACTTCTCTACATGTTTATGTGTATATCATTATAGGTCTTTTTGTACCTTATTCCTTTTGGAGTTATTTTCCATTGGTGCTAACTTGTGTAATCAACTAAAATATATAAAAATAATTCAATAATAAGCATTCAAATATTCATGTATCATTATCATCCATTATGATGATATTCATTTATCTCTAAACCAATATATGAATCACATATCTAAATGAATCTCTGAATCCATGCTTTCATCCACTGTCATATATATGTCCAAACCTACTAAGTGTTCTTACAAATCCATCTCTGTCCATACTGTCCAAGACTCTTCTACTCAACTACCCACGATGTTGGCCCATCTATCTCAGCCACTGCATAGACTGCCCCTTTCTAATAATCATATTACTTAGGAGTCTCCAATATGAAAGGTTCATAAAAATACCTTCTCTGATGCAGTGTAATATTTCTCTTTGTCTATGAATACATCTTCCTTTTCATCATTTTCCTTAATTTTTTCATCATCATGAGTTTTGATATCTTCTTCATCTTCTACTTGAATACCGACACTTTCCTCTTTTCTTGTAAATTTATCATGATCTTGTGCTACTGCAAATCTTGAAAGTACGATTCCTTTGACATATTCTTCATTTACTTGCTCCTCTTGTTTTTCACTTCTTCTCCAAACCTTCTTGTGTTTCTCATTAATATTTTATTTCATGGGAGACTTTATCACGCTTATACAATTCTGAGCTTTGTGACCATAGTTATGGAATTGTAATATTTAATATTATGTAGGTCCACACAAGTATTTAATGCTTGAGTATTTATTTCATAAGCCCTGCAATTTGCAACCTTATGTCCAAAGTTAATACAATAAAAACAATGACCATAAAATAAATTTACATACCTAGGAGTGAATGATTTTCCTTGTGGTGTAGTTATTTTCTAATTCTGCCTTGGCTAATCAAGATCTTCTCTTTGGTTGTTTCTTTCACAATTATTGAATCTTTCTTATTGCTTGAATGTAGAAGGTATTTCGTATTCATTCCTTTCTTAATCATGTTGGCCATGATTCCTTCCTTTGAGAAATTTTGCATAACTATTTTTTTCTTTGTCTTTCATTGTGGAGCTTGAACCTTTCTCACTCTGCATTTGGTTGTATCCTATTCCAAACTTTACATAGTGTGGCCTTTTATTATTGATGATATTATCCAATGTCTTGGTGATATCTTGTTTCACATCCTTCTTCTAAAGATATTTTCTTAGAGAGATTTCTTCTACTTCCGACCTTTCAATCATCTTCTCCTTCTATGCTAGATGACTTCTGAGTATTTATTCAATCCTTTTGTCCTCAACTACCTAGACTTTCAAATTCGTAATTATCTGGTTGACTTCCTCTAAGTTGAGATTATAAGTTCCTTTTATTTCTTTCTTGAGTGACTTGTTTTTATTTATTTCTTTTCGTAGTTCTTTTAACGCACTAATTAACTCTCCTTTGAGATCGATTTTGCATTCTTCTTATCAAATATCATAGTTTATTTTTTTATTTTCCCTATCCATAAATAATACCTTTCCTGAATCACTGTCGGTTTCACCATCTTCACCAGATGAGGAACTGTCTTCCCTTGAGTATTAATTTTTCTTGAAGACTTTCCTTTTTTTTCCCAATTTCCCTTTTGATATTTGTTTTGTTTCTTGGGATCTTCCTCTTCATCACTGTCTGACTTCCTGGCATAAGGACACTTATCTGCAAAATCACTAATTTAACCACAATTAAAAGATTTCAATGGAAGCTTACCTTTGTATTTACATGTTCTCATTTGCAACTTTCTTACGAAGTTTTTCATTTCTTCATATTCTTCTAAATCATCGTTGCAGCTACATTCTGACTTTGTTCTTTGTCTTCTTGGATTCTTTAAATGTTGCTTCCTTTGTAACTGGGTTCTCCTTTTCTTCTCTCATTTCATAAGCGGTGAATATTCCATGTAGCTCATCGATGCTTATCGAACTAAGATAGGCTTGTTCTTCTAGTGTTGATATCTTAGTGAAATATCCCCCGGTAGTGCCCCAGTTTTATTATGAATTGTAAACATGTTTTGTAGGCTGGTGAGCCGAGTGTTGATAATCTAGTGGGCTTATGTGTTACTAGGCTAGAGAGACTAGGTGTTAAAGGCTAGGAGCCTAATTTTGTATATGTAATTATGCAGATCATTAATTAAATATAAACATCATTGTGTGCAGACCAACCACGAAGAAAGAGTGATGGAGGACTAAGATTCCACAAGGTTGGGTAAGGGAGGAGGCTAAGTGTGTGGGCCTAGGGGATAAGCTAGGGGGCTTACCTCTCCAGGGGATAATAATTTTTTATTATTCCCTAAAGGCTAAGGTGAAAAATTGATGAGTGTTGTCCTAAGTTCCTGGGAAAGGGGAATGAATGCAAATGTAGTGCATGCAGCTCCAGGAAGACAAGTGTCGACCTAGGCGCATGCATTTAAAACTGATGAGTCAGTCGTGTTTTTGGTCATTATTCCAACCTTCGTGGGAGTTCATTTCTCATTCTTCCATACAAAGTATGAACCTGTTTTGCCTCTACAATCGACCTCTGCGTTTTTTCTTGGTCATGAACCCAGTGAGAACCCATGGGAAAACCGACGAACTGAGTTGCGCCTTCCATGAAGCCCGAGATTCCCATATATTTTTGTCTCATGTGTGTGTCATAACGGTTGGTTGTTGCAGCCACATAGCTCCTCAACTGAGGGTGGATTCCTGTCGTCGGTTGTTTCTTACTAAGGCATGTTGTGTCTTAGTGTGAACAGTTTCCATTTTTGGACGTCCATACCCAATTTCCAGTTGCTACTGTCATCCCTATGTGAATGAGTGTTGAGTCATTGTTGTTGTCCTCACCTGGTTGGAGCTGAGTTGAGGAGTGTGCTGAAGAAGTAGTTTGTCAGTCCCATGGTAGAAGAGGCAGGTTGTCAGGCCTGTGAGAATCTCTCTCCAAGTGAGAGAGTCTACTGGGAAGTGGTTTTCTCCTAGAGAGAGTCCAACACCAACTACGGAGCTCTAAGAATTCTTGATTTGGACTGCTATCGAGACCTAGAGAGGGGGGTGAAGCACCGATGGACTGTGCTTATGAAGGTGTATACACCCAGGTGGAACATGCATGTGGGGAATGAGAGTCCATGAGTAGTGGGTGTAAGAAGGTCTTGGAGAGAATCCTTTCGATTACTTTCTACAGTTTCTTATGACCTCAGCCTAGTCTAGGATTCCCTTGCCCTAGGTGGGGCTTAGTCCCAGCTCGGGGGTGACCCACTGCTGAGTGGGATGAGTAGTGTGGTCTATGGCTGGGAGGTTTGTAGACAAAAATTCACATCAGACCCATGGTTTCAAACACTGAGCCTGAATGGGTTGGATAAGTGGTCATTGGACCTAAGGTTTGAAGAGGAAATTGTGTCTGGAGGACCAATTTCGAACCTCAGAACATTCCTGAGTGCCAAGAGGTTACCTTGGTCATGTTACGAAGCTCAGGAGGAGTAAAAGTGTCATAAAACCATGACAAAAGTGGTGTTGGGCCGCAGAGTAATGTGGACCTTAGGATCTGTTTGAAAAAAGGAGAATCCTTCACGACCATCATATCTGGTAATGTTACGAGGCAGTTAGTCGTGAATTCCTTTGGAAATATGTAGAGTAACATAGTTTGTTCTGCATTGTAGGATCTATTCGAAAGGAAGGGGAATCCCTTACGACCGTCAGATCCGGGGAAGGTGCAGAAGGGTTAACCTAGAATCCCTTCGGACTTCGCGACTTCAGTGAAGTTGATGAAAAATAAGAGAGAAGTTTGAAGCTCCAAAGCCCGAAGAGCCTAAGTGGTGAGTCATGATGATGTCACTTGGAGGTTACATGGACACATGGGATGTGTGCCACATGTTAGTGGATTCTGAATGCGTGGAAGTTTGAAATTCCATATGGAACATGATGTGTGATACCCATCTTATTTTGCCACGATTCAGCCACTCGTATTCCACCACATGGCATCTTGTATGAGCAGGGTTAGTGGTGCCCGAGGTTACATAACATAGTTAAAGGTTGGGGGACTCACAATGGTGTTGATCACGATACATCAAGATCAACATCCAGAAGGCATTGCAGGGACCCAAGTTGTACGAAAGTTAATTATCCAAGGTGGTCCGGTAATCC
>SNQJ01S0008468.1:106414-123060 GCA_010110895.2 Picea sitchensis | reverse complement strand
TATTTCAATGCTCCAATGCTACTCACATGATTTCGTTGATGTCATGGGAGAGGCTCTAGAGTTATCTTTCACTCAATGTTTCCCTTGAACAATCCACCATCATCTCTCCTCTCATCATCCATGGTATGTGAAATATGGACCTAGGGAGATTTGCATCGATAATGAAGCACTCCAATTTATCCAATAATTATGTCAATATCTCATTGTCTTATTTTAATCCCTGGGATTAATGATGCCATGCACTTCAAAATTCTCTCGCAAGGTAGAGTGCACAAAAAATTATTTTTTGAATCTCATCAGATGTGTCACTCACTTTCAATTTCCTTCCAACAGTCAAATAGTGATCATTGTAAATTTTATGACATGATTGAATATTGGTTGGAAGAATCCTACATGTCCGCATTTCCCATGAACATTAACACTAACAAATTTAACATGTTGGGTGGAGACATGCTTGAATCAATTCTTCATATCTTTAATCTCTCATTGCTTCACTCCCTGCAATTGGCCTATGATGAACATGTGGTTGCAAGTTTGGAGTTACTCGATTGGATGCATTGGCATTATGATTTCACCTAGCCTTCTTTCATCCAATGTAGGGTAGGTTAGGAATAAGACTAGCTTTTGGAATACTGAGAAGGGGGCTAGGAGGGGGGGTGAATCAATATGAGCACAATTAGTAATTTTAATCACAATATAAAACCTCCAATGAATATTATGAGAATTCAAAATATCATCAACACCATAAACATCACATAAACATAGTACACCAAAATTTTATGTGGAAACCCAATGCGAGAAAAAACCAAGGAATGATTTTCTTATTTATCAAACGAGTACATTCATTGGAAGAACCAACTTCTTAGATCTCCAACTACAACTGGAAGGAGGCTCCAACCCCCTATTTACATACTATAATCTGAATGAATCTCCAATTCCCTAATTTTCTGGCTCAAACTAGAAGGAGGCTACAACCCCCTTTCCTTGCCCCGTCCAACCGCCATGAAATATAGATGTAGAACAATATGTCACTACCTCTATCACCGATAACCTATTGTTTTTGTCTCTAATATTCATGCTACTACTACTGATGTCAATATCTCATCAATACTGTAACCACACACACCTCATACCAAGATCCACAAGAGAATTCTCCAAATAAATTTTTTATGAATCATTGAGACATACTTGTTCTTGATTTCTTCAAAATACTCACCCTAACACACAGGAAGGAATACCTTCAATATTGTAGATAAAATAATTTTCAGATCCCTGATCTTCACAAATTTTCCTGATAGGTCTGTGACTATGTATACTGTCTTCTCACGGGTATCCATGCTTTTCCTCACTACAGCCCATGGATGTCCACACTTTTCCTCCTGAAACACGCATATATACTCAAGGATTTCATGTATGAAACCCCTTCTCTGTACTCTCGGCTCCTGCAAACTTCTTACTTAATTGGAATTCTTTGTCTTCGACTCACTACCTTAGATCTCGAACCTATATTCTCATAAGTGATTACACATAAGTGATTTTCAATTGACTCTTCTCTTTGTTTTAAAGGGAAATTTATTAATGACATGCAAATGCCATGAAAATCACACAAAACATATTGTATTTTATTCACAACTACTTTAATTCAACATGTAACTTTTTTCAATGGTTGACATCAATGACAACCAATATTCCAACATCTAAACTCTCGACAGTTAATATTTTTTGACAATTAATTAATGTTTCAACAATCTCCCCTTTTGGAATTGATGGAAACACTTAGGCACAACAATGGTAACACTCATGCTCATGATGTCTCCCCCTATATTCATGTGTTGGCTCCCCTTGTCTTCATGCATATTCTCTTCCATGCCTATGTTTTTCTCTTCTCCTTTGACATCAATGGAAAAGGATGACTTCTCATTGAGGTTGCTCCCCCTGTCAGTAATCCTCTGATATTTACTGATGTTTATCTTGATGGTGCTTCCTCATGTACATATCTGATAAAAAGAATTCAAAAATCATTCACTGTGGGGATGAAACTACTCCAAGTTTCTATCGAAGATCCTCAAAATTATCCCTCGGAAGAGGTTTGGTGAAGATATCTGCAATCTACTATTTTTTCCCAACATACTCTACCTTGGTGTTCTTCTCTATAACATGTTCCTATAGAAAGTGAAACTTGATCAGAATGTGTTTCTTCTTGGAATGCGTCACGGGAATCTTAGAGATACTTATAGAGCTAGTGTTATCACATAATATCAAAATAGGCTCGTCATATTCCACCTGTATGTCCTACAAAGTTTGCTTCATCTTGAGAACCTATGTACAACATGATTCTATAGAAATATACTTTTCTTCTAGTGTGGTCATTGATACTGAATATTTTTTCTTTCTCAACCAAGATACCAGACAATCACCCAAGTAAAATAATGCTCCACTTGTGCTTATTCTGTCATCAACACTTCCTGCCCAATATCCATTTTTGTATGCAATTAGAGATAGATCATTCCCTTATAGATACCATAATCCATAGTATTTTGTTCTTTTGAGATATATGAATATTCTATTTAATGACACAACATGTGTTTCCTTCGGTGTTGCTTGAAATATTACCACCTGTCCAACTTCCTACATCACATTTGATCTTGATGCGGTCACATAGAGTAAACTTCCAATCATCAATCTATAGAGTCTCTGATTTTCATCTTTGGATATATCATATTTTCTCAATTTTCAACTGGTCTGCATGGGAGTACTTACGGTCTTGCAATCTACCATTCCAAAATTATTCAACATTTCTTTGATATTGTTGGTCTAGGATATGAAAATACCTGTATCTATATGACATATGTGGAGTCCCAAAAATAAACACAACTCACCAAGTAATGGAATTTCAAATTCATTCTTTATGTAGAGATTGTTGTATGTATTTCCTTTCTTGAACCCTTGTTGTTGTAGTAGATACCTGTCCAATCTAGAATACCATGCTATGGGGGATTGTTTGAGTCCATACAGTGCCTTTTTCAATCTTTAAAATATAATATTCCCTTTCTGACAGTATGAATCCTTATGGTTGTTTGATGTAGACTTCTTCTTCTAGTTCTTCATTTAGGAAGGTTGATTTTACATCCATCTGATATACTTTGATTTTATTCAAACATGCACAAGCCAATATCAATTTGAATTCTTCCATTCTTGCAACTGGGGAATTTTTTTATTCAAAATCTATTCCTTCAACTTGAGCATATCCCTTGCATACTAACCTTGATTTATTCATGGTTACCTCGTTCAACTTGTTTCTGAATACCCTTTTTGTGCCAGAGCCAAATTTCATTTTCCTTTCCTAAACAACAAGTTTCCTTTCCAATTTCATTCAAAACATATATATTGTTCAGAGTCCTTAGAGCTATCTCCACTAAACCACATGATCCTTCTTTCCTTATTTCACATTTCTCTGATTCAAATTGAAGTGTGTGTCCTTGATCTCACATTTGACTTAAGCTCAACATATTGTGATTCATATCTTCAACTAGTAGAACATGTTCTTCCATTACATTCTTTCTTCCAAGCTTAATTGTTCCTCTACCTATAATTTTAGTTGAATGATTATTTCCAAATGAAACTAATCCATATTTTTCTTTCTTTAGAGTTAGAAATATATTCATGTCACCTGTCATATACTTTGAACAACCACTGTCAACATACTAATCACTTTTCATGTGTTGGGATTGTAGAGAAAGTGAGCATTGATCCTTCTTTATTTTCCATATCCTTTTTGGTTCCAATATCTGACTGTTAATGTTCTACTTTGATTCCCTGGGTGGAATAGTCAATCTACAATTCTTATCTATGTGACCAAAATTGTTTGATTTGTAGAATTCTACTTCATTTCTCAATGAACCAAAACTATTTTGGTTCCTTCTATATGATTTATAAGATCTTATAGGATAACTGTTATTTAAGTACCCTAAATTGTTTCTTTTGTTCTTAAAATAGTCTCTACAGTTTACAACTTTATATCCAAAATTAGCACAATTAAAACATTGACCATAAAAGAATATTTGATTCCTAATAGTAGATGATATTCTTTGTGATGCACTCCTTATGAATTTGTCTTCTTGAGTCTTCTTTATTTCTAGAATGTTCTTCTTTGGGGTCTTGCATTCTTCCTTCTTAACTGAATCTATGAAAATCTATACATAACTTATTTTCTCTACTTCCTTTTCTATTGTCTTGGAGATCAATCCTTTCTCATTTTTTACTTGATTGTATTCTAGTCTAGACTTGTCATCTGATGATCTTTGATTGCTGTGATTTGATCCAATATTTTGGTTCTCTTATGTTGCATATATTTATTTTGGAGATATTTCCTCAAAGAGACTACTTCTTCTTCCAAGCTTCTGATCATTTTCTCCTTTTCTTCTAACTAAATTCTAATAATTTCCTCAATTCTTTTGTCTTCTTCTATTTGAATTTTTAGACTCGTGATCATCTTCTCTAGTTCTTTAGAGTTGGAATTATGATATCCCTTTTTCATTTTTAACTCTGCCTTGCGTGAATTGTCTTTCTTTCTTTCCTTCCTGAATTATTCTAATGCACGAATTAGCTATTCTCTCAGATCAACTTCACCTTCTTCTTTAGAAACATCTTATACTACCATGAAGAGTACTCTTTATGAATCACTGTCAGCATCATTATCCTCCTCATCTGATGAGGAATTGTCCTCCTTTGAGTATAAACCTTTCTTGAATAATTTGTTTCTTCTCTTGTTTCCTTTTTGATATTTTGTTTCCATTTTAGAAGCTTCTTCTTCATCACTGTTTGTATTCCCGTGAGGACATTTAGAATAAAAATGACCAATACCACCACAATTATAACATTTCAATGGAAGCATACCTGTATACTTACTAGTTCCTTTCTTAATTTTCCTTACGACGTTAGCCATCTCTTCATCTTTTTATGAATCATCACTTTAGTTGAAACTTGGTTTTGACTTTTGTGTGCTCTTCTTATTTGTCCTCTTAGATTCCTTGAAAGTTGCTTCCTCTGTGATTGGGGTTCTCCTATTATGTTATCATTTCATAGGCTGTAAATATTCCATGTATCTCATCCATGCTAAACGTACCGAGATATTATATTTCTTCTAGGGATGATATTTTAGAATCAAATATCATAGGAAGAGACCTCAATACTGTTTTACCAACCACTAAGTCATCAAATTCTACTCCCAATCCTCTAAGAGTGTTAACTATTTCTTCAAATCGAAGAGGGTAGGTTGCAATGTCTTCATCTTCCTTCATCTTCAACTATTCAAAATTAGCTCTGAAAATTTGAAGCTTAGCTCCCTTTACCTTGACATCCCCTTCATAAATATTTTGGAGTTTATCCCAAATATCCTTTTCACTATAAAAATTTATAACTTTGACAAGTACTGAATCAACTAGATTGCTTAGAATAATACCTTTAGCCTTTGCATTTTTTTCCTGAGTTTTTTCCATCTCCGTCGGTTGGGGGAGTGGATGGTGCTCTATACCCATCTACTAATTATTTCCAAACAAAAAATCCATGTGCGTGTAAAACATGTTTTCACCATTTTATTCCAGAAGGTATAGTTCTGACCGTCAAACCTTGGTGCTCCAATCTTTGCATATTCCATGATTTCTTTCCAATGGTTAGACTGGTTCCTGAAGGACCTTATTTGATACCAATTTTTTGAATACTGAAAGGGGGGGGGTGAATTAGTATGAGCACAATTAGTACTTTTAATAACAATATAAAACCTCCAATGAATATTATGAGAAGTCAAAATATCATCAACACCATAAATATCACATAAACAGAGTACACCATAATTTTACGTGGAAACCTAATGCAGGAAAAAACCAAGGAATGATTTTCTTATTTATCAAAAGATTACATTAGTTAGAAGAACCAACTTCATATTTCTCCAGTTAGAACTAGAAGGAGGCTCCAACCCCCTATTTACAGGATGCAACCTGAAGGGAGCTCCAACTCCCTAATTTTATGGCTCCAACTGGAAGGAGGCTACAACCCCCTTTCCCTGCCCCATCCAACCACCCTGAAATATAGATGTAGACCAATATTTCACTACCTTTGTCATTGATAACCTGTTGTTTTTTTTTGTCTCTGATATTCCTGTTGTTTCTAATGATATCAATATCTCATCAAGACTGCAACCACACACACCTCATACCAAGATCCACAAGATAATTCTCCAAATCAATTTCTTATGAATCACTGAGACACACTTGTTCCTAATTTCTTCAGAATACTCACCCTAACACACATAGGAATACATACCTTCAATCATGTAGCTGACCCGAGTTTTAGATCCTTTATCTTTACAAATTTTCCTCACAAGTCTGTGAATGTGTATATTGTATGCTTTCGGGTATCAACGCTTTTCCTCACCGCAGCCCACCGATGTTGATGTTTTTCCTCCTAAAACTCATAGATATACTCAAGGAGTTCGAGTGTGAAACCCCTTATCCATACTCTCAGCTCCCGCAAACTTCTTACTTCACTTGGCTTGTTTGTATTCGACTCACTGCCTTAGATCTCCAACCCGTATTCTCAGAAGTGATTACACAAAAGTGATTTGCAATTGAATCTTCTATGTGTTTTAAAGGGAAATTTATTAATGACATGTAACTCATGATGGAATGCAACTCACATGCAACTTGTTATCTTTTTTTCATAACTAGTTTACTTTGACATGAAACTTTGTTCAAGGGTTGACATCAATGACAACCAATCTTCTAACATCTAAACTTTCAACAATTAATCTTTTTCGAAAATTAATCTTTCAACACTAGCATAGGTATTTGTAATTAATTTATGCTTTCATAATTTAGAATTTTTCTTCCTTTCTTGGTTACGTAGCATATATTTTGATTTGTCTTGGGGTTTTTAATAAAGGTCACCAAATGAGATTAGTCTAGTTTTTAGTTTGTGAATGTTTGTTGTAGTTTATGTTTCCTTTCATCAATTATTTATTCTTTTTGTTTGATTCTTTTTTTTTTTCTCTTACTAAAAGTTTGGCTTAATATTGGTTTTCCTCCATCGTCATGAGGAAACCATGTGTGGGAATTATCTCAGAAGTTCAATCACAAAATTCACTTGTTTCGACAATGTTACTATGATGTTGATGGTGTTAATTCCACAGAATCATTGAAATGATTATTTCTCTATGACAATTGATGTTCTTAACACTTTGGTACATTCATCATTTTCTTAGTCATAAGATGTGTTTTCAATCATTAGGAAAAGTCATGGCGTAATTCAAAATGACATACACCTCAAGGAATAGATCATTAGGTTTCATTTTCCCTGTGACATTTCAACCTCAAATGGTATCTAATCTCAAGGATATTGATCAATCAAATTTCTTTCAAATGCACTTCCCTAGGGAAAAATAAGTAATTGTTACAACTATAGTCTTTGTTTCCCAAAAGGAGAGATCCCATGAGGAAAACTATTGGCACAAGCATTTTTTGGGAAGAAAGTCTATTTTGTGTGCAAGCCTATTTTGGGGAGAAAGATCTATTTTGGGAATAGGCTCAATTTTTGATAGAAAGTTATATTTTTGGAGCATGCACAACAAGTGGTAGGAAAGAAACATGTAGAAAAAGAAGGAAAAGCAGGATGGAGGAGGAAAAGCAATGTGGCACACATGAAGACATGCATAACTATGCTAGGGATAGGATTTTTGAAAAAGATTGTAACGACTATAAGCCTATAAAGTAGTATAAATAAGGACCTAGGAGGCCTAGGTCAAGGTTGGTCAGTTGATTATTGTCGATTGTTGGTTGGGAAGTTCTTAATTGTAGAAAGTTTTGTTATGGTTCTTGTGGTAGAGTCGAATAAGATAGTCTATGAGGGTTAGGTAACAAGCTTAGGATCCTGGTGTGATATAGTCATCCTCCTAGAGGGTACTTACCATCATTTTTATTGTGATACTGAATATGTAATGTGTGCAGTGCAGATTTTTCAATAGAATAAATAAAAAGATAAGAGAAGCCATATATTTGTGGACGTAGACCCAAGAGGTGGTGAGCCATGGTAAACCTTGTGTTCTATGTGATTGTTAATGAATGATTTTACTATTCTGTCAATCATTATCTCAATAATGAATGCTTAAATCTAGTTATAACATCATGCATTCATAGGTTTAAATATGAAGGAATCATCGAAGTAGATGAATGATTAATGATGATAATGTATAAGGAAAAGAATCCAACCACAATCCCCACTCATTCCTAGACTGAAAACACCTGAGTATTGCAGTCCCCCATCAAATCTATCTCGGGTGAGATTGTGTTGTGCACCCTGTGGGAAGCATTGCCTTTTGGTTTACCAGGAGGGCTAATAGTTTTGAGGGTTTTGTTGGAAACCTAGAAGATATCAGAACCTAGGTCATATGAAATTAACCAACAAATGGCTTCTTTTCTGGGACCTAAACTGCACAGATTGAGTGGATGAGATTTGTGGAAGAAAATCTCAAAGGATGAAAGTATAGAAGGGAATTTTCAGGCTATGGAATACAACGAAGGCGGTGATTAAAAGATGGTTGAGAAAAAATGAACTCAATTTGGTGCATAAGGACAAAAAAAACCCTAAGTTGAAACCACACAAGTATCTCGACAAATACATGTTTAGCGGATTCCATGAGGTATTTTTCTGTGATTTCCCACACCTATTGTAGAAGTAGTTATTGAGGTTGAAGGACAACCACCCTACGAACCGATTCAGATAGATAGAGTGGCATATTGTGGATATCATGCAATTACAACAAGATAATAACAAATTCACATGCACAATATATTTTTGGTTAGACAATATTGTTTTGGGGTTTATCATCTAATTTGCAATAGACACCGTGAAGTCCTACACTGCTGCAGAGAAATTTTTTCTGAAGGGAACCAGAGGTAGGTACATTAGATCATTGTATACTCCAATCAAGATTTTATTGTATGAAAAAAGTGTGATGACCATCGAATCAAACAATTAAAATTCCCTGCGTGCATGGGGGAAGGGGGGAAGCACTATCAGGAGGTTGAGATATGGACAGGGAGATGGATAAGGGAAAGAAGGATGTCATGGATGAAATCATGATGAAAGAGGACTAGATAAAGAAGATAATGGAAAAATATAGAAAGATGTGCAACAAAATACCTTACCAATATCAGATGAATAACAAGAAGAGGGCCATATGTGATAGAGACAGCTTGGTGAGAATTGAAGAAGAGGTAGAGGATCTTCGAGCTATGGAGAAGATTGAGGAAATCATGCGCACAACGTAAGAAATAAAATTAAGAGGTCCATGGTTAGGAATAGAAGAAATAACTCCAATCTAGATCATCGCCAATGTTGAACCTACAACCCCATGTGCGACTAATACACCCGAAAGAACACCATCATTTAGAAAACCAAATTTTAGTGGAAAAAAAGAAACAAGATACGGGTCCAATCAAGGAAAATCAACCGGGGGACAAATTTCAAGAAGCAACAGTTAATTATCTACACCGTGTAGACATAGTAGTTCAACATAGTTCAAAATGCCAAGACAAGATCCCACGAGTAGATTACTAGAATTTTGGGGAGAGGCACTAGAGGACCCTGGAAAATATTTATTCATCTGTGAGAAGATCTAGGAAGAAAAGTAGGTCACATATGAGGATACAAATATCACACAGTTATCTATCACACTAATATACCGTGCATTGGACTGGTACATGAGCCTGGATGTAAACAGTCCACAGGGAGTACCAAATACTATCGCAGACGTGAAAAAAATATTGGTAAACTTGTTTCAAAATCCAAGCTCAGAAGACCAACACATGAATGAAATGATTGAAATCAGGTAGAAACTAGGTGAGTTTGTTTGGGATATTGACCAGAGGTTCAAACATCTAAAAGGTAAGTTAAAATATGCAATTACTAACATGAAACATAGGCACTTATTTCTAAACCTATTGTTACCACACTTGAAGTATCCTTTGAGACAACAAAAGTTCCAAACTCATCCAGAGGATCTGCATGAATCCTTGCAACTAGAAGAGAACCAATATCAACAGAAAAATCCAACAATAGAGGATTTGAAGGAGGATTTGAATAATCTGACCTTTCAACTGAACTGTAATATGGGAAAAGATAAAACAGAAGTTGTTTGGTGTACACTATGCAATACATAAGGACATCATAAGAGTGAATGTCCAACTTTTGTGTAGTACAATGAAACAGGGTTCCAAACCCCTTTTCAATAGGAGGACCATGGTGTGAGATTCTTAAGATGCATGGGAATGATCCATATCATTATCCAATGATGCATAAGTATAAGACAATACCAAAAAGTTCATATTTCAATTTTTTCAAATCAGTGGGTCATGATGATAAGGATTGTAGAATGTTGGAACTGATGAGAGAAAGAACTTTAGACACTTACAGGGTACAAGTAGAGATGATGATAGGGAAATTTTCACCTCATTTCAGCCACGTTCTACCACCATACAACAATACATAGTTGTAGTACAATAATGCACAATCAAAGTGCAACAATGCGTAGCCACAGTGTAATCCTGCATAGTATAACCAGGTACCCTAATACAATTCACTACAAGGAGATCAAGGTGGATACAGAGGTGGATGATGAGACAGAGGAGGATTTGGATGAGGGAGAGGACTAGTAGTGTGACACAACTAGAAAAATATAGGACATTATGCAAGGTATTGTCCCCTTCCACCAGAGACATGTATGTATTGTCACGTAGAAGACCATGAAACAAAGGACTTCCCAACACTCTTGGGAAAGATCTAGGAAAAAAGGAACTAGAACAACCAAAATGTTTAGTGGATTTCTACAGACTCTAGGGATGATGGGAAAAACATCAATATAGTCACTCGAGGAGGATCCAAGACAAGAGTTGATGCCACCAAATAATATCGATCTCAACACCAATGGGTTATGGAGAATACTATGCCACATAAGCAGTTTGATGCGTGGAAAAAAAAGGAAAATTTTAAGGAGGCCAGACAGGAGCTTCTCACATAGAATGTTGCATCTACATCAGTTTTGCAGCAAACTCAGGACCCACCAATTTACGAGATTCCATATTCAATGGACCATACTAGTATAGGACAACCTTTAGAGAAAGTAAGTACCATAAATAATTTTCTTCAATCCTGCGTTAATTTATTGAATGATCCACCATCTGTTAAGGTCTTACAAAAATTTCTAGAAATATGAAACACAGAGGTAGAAGTGAAGTTAGAGAAAAAAATAGTCAGTCATATCCATACAAGAAGAAGGACAATAAGAGAATTCAGGCTAAATGCCAACATTGGGGATTTCAATATGGGAGATATTATACTGGATTTAGGCTCTGAAGTAAATGTATTTCCTAAAAAGACATGGTAGTGTATGGGACAACCCACATTAGGCTATTCACCTGTCCAATTGAAACTAGCAAATCAACACAAAGTGTTACCAATTGGAAGACTTAAAGGTATGACAATAGATTTGGATGGAGTGCACACTATGGCATATTTTGAAGTAATAGAAATTGTAGATGGCACAACACTGATGCAGGATCATCAACATCAACAATTAAGGAGGCTGAGTGGAGGACAATTCAACACCCACCGTGCACATTTCAAATTAGTTTTGATCCCAAGGAGATCACGTTATTTTAATATTTTGAAAGTGTTGCAATTAAAGATATTTTAATGTTTGGAGGTGTGATCCATTTCATGAGATCGCAGGAGATTGAATTTTCTTTAATGCAAGTTAGGATTGTATAGATACTGAGCATCAACTCGTATCTAAATGTAATGGCCATTTATTTTAATAATCCTTAGTAGATAGATATTTTTAATTGTGATAGGATATCACTAAGGTAGTCGGTAGGAAGGCTCGAGAAGCCTCTCCATGTATAAATATATATAGTGTATGCCCAAATGAGGTTGTTGATAATTATCTTAGAGAGATGTTGAATATCAGTGTAGAAATTTGTTGAAGAGAATAATGGAGGACTGTATGAATCCATGTATATATTTCTGAATGAATATAAAAGAGGAGGTTTTCTTCCAAATGTCTCGTATTATTGATATTTGAGTTTGTTGAGTAAATATTGTGCTTTCTATTTTATGTGTTTTATATGCCTATGTGTGTGCATTTCTTAGTCAAAGTGAAGGGATTGTCGATGTTTCCTTAAGTTTCATTTGTTTTCTCTTCTAAGAGGTTTGGTGCAAGGAATGCACAGAGTCATGCAAGGAGTGAGAGGGTTGAGTCTTCTCAGACTCATTTACCCATAAGAGAGGGAGTGAAGCTCTGTCAAGTAGGTGCAAAGAGTGCACAAGATCTACACAAATAGTGCATAGGCAGAGTCATTTTCAGACTCATTTGTTCAAGAGGAACAATTTTAGTCATGTAAGAACTGGTTCAAAGAGTGCATAGTCACCCAGAGAAGGGTAAAGTTGAATGATTACCGTGCAAGGCACGCACCAGGCCAAAAATGAGATAATTGTTGAGGAGTTGAGTTGGTGAAGTGAAAGGAGTGCATGAAAGGGCCTCACAAACCTTCAAAGTCTCGAGGAGAACAAGTGTTAGAGTTGTGTAGGGAGGAATTAGAAATATTTTTCTAAGTTTGAGGTTTCATAGTGTTCAGAGGAGCCCAAAAAAGGAATCTGAGGCTTAAAACACCTTGCAAAGTCAAGATCGGGAGGGATAGCGGTGAAATTCCTCAAGGGAGGAATGTTTAATGAGGTATTGCAAGTTGAATGGTTGAGATCTGAGAAAACAGGGTCAAGGATTCATCATGATCCTCATATATGGAGAAGCAACATAGGGTTTAACTCTCTAAGTCATTAAGACTTCATGCATTATGCAAAAAGTGTGCGTTAGGTGCAAAGGCGATAGAAGTCCCAAATCATGAACTCATCTGGATCATTGGTTCTCATGGATGTGTGTCAGCGGATCATTGAGTCCAGAAGACTAAAAATATGAGCAACTAGAGGTGATAAATGTTCAATCCCTCTGAATATCCGAATACTAGATTCAATCAGAGCCATCGATAAAAGGGGGGAACCTGTGGGAGTATATCTGGAGGTCCAGAGAGATATTACTCTGGGGGAAAGGAGTGAAATATTTCTTGGAAGAAAGGATTTCCAAAGTCCTAAACCGCGGGATTTATCCTAGGCATTGATATGGTGGAGGACACGTGGAAGAAGGAGAAGAACTATGGAACTTCAACGTTCAGGAGATACAAAGGTTTTCATTGCACAAATGCCCAAACAACTGAAGCTTGAAATATATCTGGGTCATCGATTTGATGGAGCATGGGGTCCATTGATTTGGGTCCTTTGTGAGTTTGGAGGTCCAGGGCTATGGAGGATCGAAACTGTTAGACATATGGAACTCTCGAAGCTTGGAATCCTGGAGTGGATCATGGCCATTGACTAACAGGGATGTGTGAGTCGTTGACTGCTTTTCGTTTGTGTATTCGGTTGTCCAACCCTTCGAGATAACTATGGTGCGGTGCTTCAAAAAGTCCCAAAGCTTAGAGCTACAAAGAGACTGTAAGCCGTCGATTTGGAGGAATATCTGGAGCTGTCTTATTTGACTTTGGAGTTTGACTCTACCAACGCTTGGACTATTGAAGTGGTTAGAATCTTCGAAGCCTGAAATTATGAAGTGATTCCCCATCATGGGTTTCAAGGGGTCCTATGGACCGTTGATATTGGTTTTTTTCCGATGCTTCGCCACTTTGGTGTTAAGAAGGAGCATGTTACAAGTTTCTTGAGACTCTCGAAGAACGATAGCTCTGAAATCCTGAATTCTTCAGAGACCTGAGCTCTATCCCATGGTTTTCTCCTGAGGTCACTTGGGAGACTCCACTGTAGTGTGAAGACCCTCGTGAACTTGATTTTTCGTGTGGGAAAAAGGGATAAGGCCTTTGGAGAATCATTTCAAGGGCTCAAGAGGGGCTCGAGAGATAAACCAACTCCCTAGTTTAGCGATCCTAGATGAGGAGGTCACACAGACCATAACGAGTAATTCAGGGGTGTGCATGAAGATGGTATCAAAGTCTGAATTAATCTTTGTGTGAAAGAAAGTTCAGAACCATGCTTCCCAAAAGATGCAGGGAGAGACCTCTAGAAAATCCAGCCATGGAACAAGAAACGAGGCAACTCCGTATGAGAATGGATGTCATGGAGATAGTGCAAAGAAGATATCCTAATGCTAGTGACATCATCGATGTCGAGAGTAAAGAAATGGAAGTAGAAGGAGATGCAGGAGAACTTAGAAGAAGCCACAGAGGAATGCTTGTTGAGAGTTGTTGTAAAAATGGGGGCCAGAGCAAAAATTGAAGTACGAATGTATGAAGGAAAGGTGGATGTTGAGAGTTGTTAGATTTGATAAGTGCTTTAGACAAGTACTTTGATTATGAGTATATAGATGATGAAAATAAGGTGAAGAATGTTATTACCAAACTGAAGGGATATGCAGTGCTGTGGTGGGATGAACTACAAGACAACAAAAGATACAAAGGTAAGAAAAAAATAAAAATTTGGGACACGATAGTAGCTAAATTAAAATCTAAATTCATACCCAAGGATTACCAGAAAAATCTATTTAGGAAGTTGCAGAACTTGAGACAGGAGGGCTTGTCAATGAAGGAGTACATTGAAGTGTTTTATAGGCTGAACATAAGAGAAGGACATAGGGAGAGTGATGAAGAAAAAGTTTCCATGTATATTAATGGCCCGAGGTATGACATCTGGGATGAAATCAACATGATGATGATGAGAACGGTGGAAGATGCTTATCAGGTGGCCTTGAAAGAAGAGGATTTTTTTTCTAGAATGAAGGTTCAGAGGAACAGAGGAAAGAATCCCGACAAAGGAGAAGGAACCACCAAAGAAAAGTTCCAAAAATTTAGGAAAGAAGTTGGAGGATTTAATAGTCAGATAGAAAGATGAGGAAGTTCTAGAGGAGGATACTTTGAAGGAAGAAACCATTTTCATAGAGGAAGAGGAAGAGGAAGAGGATGAGGAGGATAAGTGAAGTGTTATGCCTATGGAAAGACATGGAATATGTCTTGGGAATGTCCCGAGAATAAGAATGGAGGAACCAGAGGAGATCAAAGGAGGAAGGTTGAGGGAGAAGCAATAAAATATGGGGAATCCCTCATGATGAGGAAGGTTCTCTTAAAACCAAAGAAAGAGGTGGAAGAGCTAGTTCAAAGAAACAATCTATCCAGAACTTCTTGCAAKACCAAGGAAGCGGTATGAAAGGTGATTTTATACATTGGAAGTATTGATAAATTGGTATCCATAGATATGGTGGAAAAGTTGGAGCTAGAGACAACTGCACATCCAAGCCCATACAAAGTATCGTGGATGCAAAATGGACACCAAMTGATGGTATGTCGACAGTGTAAGGTCAAATTTAAGATAGGTGGTTATAGGGATGAGGTTTTATKTGATGTAATACCCATGTATGTTTCTCATGTTTTGTTGGGAAGACCATGGAAATATGAAATAAATGTCATACATGATTGGAGAAAAAATACTTACAACCTTGAGAAGAATGGCCATACACATATGTTGTTTCCAATATAAGATAAGGAAATGAAGAAAGAATCTAGTTTGAGTATACGTCTCATGCATGGGAAGGAACCTTTGAAGGAAGAAGAAGATCCTCGGTATTGTAGTCTGAGGATAACAGAGATCAATATCTCTCTTGGAATGAGTTTCACATATTCTCATGCTTGTGAGGAAGTGATGCAGAAGACATCCCAGGAAGAGGCTAAAGAACCAACGATTTTTGAAACTAATAGCTTGTGTGTGGTAATAGGTGTATCAAAGAGAAGGATATTGGTCAAAAGCCAATTTTTGTTCAAAAAGAAGTAAAGGAAAAAGAAACCTGCATAGTTGTGGGCCAAAGAAATTTCCCAGAGGAGCATTCAAATTCAACACTCATTCAATGGGAGAAGGAATTTAGAGATGTTGGAAGAATGGTTAAGTAATCCAAAGGTAGAAGAATATTAACAAAGGGATGTAGTCATGAAGGATAGAAAAGGGGACCTTCAAGAAATAAAAGTTCTTGAAAAAACAAAAGAGAAGGATGAGCAACTGATGGGTAACAACAGTAGAAACCTGGAACAAAGTGATTATCAAGAGAGTGAGAGAGAGTTGCATAGAAATAACTTGTCAAAGGATGTGATGGACAAGGAAACTATGGAGTTGAGAGGGTTGATAGAAAGGTCAGCCAAGGAGGCCAGAGAAGAATGCAGTGGTAAAGTAGGTGAGTCCCTGAAATGTGTGATTTGGAGACCAGGAGAAGAGTCTGCAACAGTAGGAGAACAACAATAGAAACAACAACAATAATAAAGAGAAGCATGTCGACCAATGTAGCAGAGGACCCATGAGCAAGAGCTCATGATTTTCCTTATCAGAGAAGTATGATGTAGGAGCATCACCATCAAAAATTGAAGAGGTGGAGTGGAGGAAAACTCAGTACCCAACGCACACATTTCAAATCAGTTTTGATCCCAAGGAGAGCGCATTATTTTGATATTTTGAAAGTGTTGTAATTAAAGATATTTTAATGTTTGGAGGCTTGA
>SNQJ01S0008468.1:75129-88206 GCA_010110895.2 Picea sitchensis | reverse complement strand
AGGAGATGAAAGAAAAACTTAATCCTACAACTCCTCCTGAGGTTTGAGAGAAAATAAAACAACAAACCGAACTCCAGATAGAGGAAATGGCAAGGGAAGCAAAGGAAGTCACATAACTGTTTGACAGAAATGCGCATATTTGGATCACTTTGGAAGATGATGAAAAGGTCCAATAGTTGGACCAACAAGAGGAGAAAATCAATGTTGACATGCAGGTGTTGAAGAAGTGAAATAAAATCATGGGCATTACTGGGCACTTGAACGGAATCTAGTAGATGAAGACCTTGCAAACAAATTTAAAGACAACGCAGATTAATAAGAAAGAAAGACAATCCCATTTGGAGCCCCTCCAGGAAAAAAAAACACATATAATCATGGATATGATGGAAGACAAGACAAGGATGGCACAAGAACATTCATAAAGAAAAAAATTTCTATAAGAGAAGATAACAATGCATATGGTCAAGGCGCTAATAGATAAAGTTGTGCAGGTGAAAGAAAAAGGGAAGGAACTAGCAGAGAAGTTCCACAACTTGGAGAAGGATGTATATGGAGCATGCACCACCTAAGTGGCTTAGGATGACCCACATGTCAGTGTTGGGGGCCTATTGGTGTAGGCCTATTGTGGGAAGAAAGTCTATTTTGGGCATAGGCCTATTTTGGGGAGAAATATCTATTTTGGGAACATGCCCATTTTTAGAGAGAAAGATCTATTTTTGGAGCACTTGCAACAGGTGGTAGGAAAGAAACATGCAAAAAAAGAAGGAAAAGAAGCATGCATGTGTAAAAGAAACATGGCACGCATGCAGATAGGCCTAACTGTTATAGGTTTAGGGTTTTTGACAAATATTGTAATGACTATAAGCCTATAAAGTAGTATAAATAACGACCTAGGAGGCCTAGGTCGAGGTCAGTCAATTTATTATTGTTGATTTTTGGTTGGGAAGTTATTGATTGTAGTAAGTTTTGTTATGGTTCTTATGGTAAAGTCGAATAAGCTAGTATTTGAGGGTTAGGTCACAGGATGAGGAGCTTTGTTTGATCTAGTCATCCTCCCATAGGGTACTTACCCTTATTTTGATTGTAATATTGAATATGTAATGTGCACAATGCATATTTTGCAGCAGAATAAATAAAAGAGAAGAGAAGCCAAATCTTTGTGGATGTAGCCCCAGGAGGGGGTGAACCATGGTAAACATTGTGTTTTATGTGATTGTTAATCAATTATTTTACTATTCTTTCAATCATTAGCTGAAGAATGAATGATTAAAACTAGTTATAACAACATACGTGCATAGTTTTAAAGATGAATGAATCATAGAAATATATTAATGATTAATGATGATAATGTATAAGGAAAAGAATCCAACCACAATCCCCACTCATTCCTATAGTACAAACACCTGAGTATTGTAGTCCCCCATAAAACCTATCTCAAGTGACACTATGTTGTGCACCCTGTGCACAACATTTCCTTATGGTTTACCAGGAGGAACGATAGTTTTGAGGGTTGTTTTGGAAACCTAAAAGAGATCAAAACCTAGGTCAGTTAAAATTAATCAACACAAACCAACACTCAAGCTCAAATTTACTCTGTCTCTCGACAAGTGGAATAGGTAACACTTAGGGTTTGATCTCACACATCTAGATAAAACTGTATCGTCGTTTTGACAATACTATGGTGACGATTTTCAAAAATGTTTTCCGGAGTTTGATCATGGAAAGACAACAAGGAAAATAAGGACAATATTTGAGGAATATTAACATATTCATAAGATTTGAATTGATCATTCACAATTGGAACTATGGTTAATTGAACATGTCATGTTGTAACATCAGTTCTAGAGCTTGAAGAAGTGGAAAAGAAATTAAGATCTCACAAGGCCAAAGAAGATAAATTTGGTGGAAAACAAATTCAATTTCTGGCCAATACTTTCCCTTGAAGCATAAGGCCACAAAATTGAATTGGAAGTCTTTAGAAAATATGTATGAAGAGTGAAATTATCAGTCATTTCTAACACCAAATCTCATTTAAATGAAATAACATGAGTGTTAAATGTCACACAGATTAGTCTTATCAAGATGTTGCGAAGATTATTTCTATTTGGAATGCATGAATATTCTTGAAGCTGATAGAAACATTCAATCTATCACCTCTCTCTTAGTCCATTTTTATTATCTAACTACATGTCATTGATCTTCATTTAGCCAAATTTTAATTTTTTTGTTGCAACAAGGTTTTGGGCTAAGTTCATATCCTAATTCAACACTTCTCTTCTAGTTCTTTCATCATCATTTTTCCCTTAAAAGTAATTTAGTTATTAAATTTGTTTGTCTTATGATATCTAATTATATTTAATGGCATACAGTCCTCTCACCTTAGTCTATATTTTATAGGGTTATCCTTCGCACTTGAGAAGGCACAAATCAACTTACATCTCTTTCCTAGATCATGAGCGGAATTAGGGGTCTTTGTTTGAAAATTAATTAAAACCATTTGGAGATGTTGTGACAACGGTTAAAACATGATTGAGCATAGTGGTTAATAAATGATCATCCTTTTATATTTCCTACCAAGAATATCCTATGTAACAGAGGAACCATCCACACACTAAGTAGCTTCTCACGTGAAAGGTGAAGTGTCAAAGTCTAAAGGATGAAAACCAAAATGGATATCTCTATGTAGCTAGGTGAAAAAAATACACAAATAAATATCAATAGTTGTTATTCATCCCTTATCAGTCTAAATGCCACCGCTTTCCCCATCCAATGAATTCTATGCATGCACTAGATAATCTGGGAAGGAATGGAAAGGAAATTTTGACCAGACTATGGGACATGCATATATCTTCGTCGGGGATATGGATGCTCACTGGAAGTGGATCAATGTATGTGATGTTGTGGTGACTCCATCATGGCTATGGATGCACACAGACAGTGGATAGACACCTTCACGATATCTATATACACACCTGGTGAAAAATATTTATTTATCCCAAATATATAGCATCCCCACGATGGAGGTAGCCAATCAAAATGTCGACTCAGTCTAAGGAAATAAATATCATCATCATTCATCCTCCATCTACAAAATACAAGATCTACTAGACGATATGAAAGCATTACCAATGATGCCACCATGATGGAATATTTTAGGTAATTGTTGCACATTATTTTTGGAATTTCTAGTCTTAAAAGTAATTGTATGATCCTATACATTTTCTACTTATCAGTTAGGGAGGACTAGCATTGATTCAGACTTCTCCCACAATGTCAACATTTGTTTCACGCACACAACTACCTCCCAATTTTCTTCTCTTAGTGCATATCTAAGATAGGAAATTAGCCCCCCCTCCAAATATTCCTACCAGAACCATCACACTCTCTTCCTCACGCAAATGGCTATGCCTAAGTTTTCCTCCCTCTCTCCTCAATTTATGATTTCCATTTTTTGTTCAAATAACCACAACCTGTGAATCCACACTTCAATGAGCTCCCTCTTCCTGTGTTGATACATTGTGTGCCAGTGAGTGCATCCTTTCCTCCACATACAAATTGGTGCACGAATATTTTATTCATAGATACATCAACCATATTCCTTTGAACCTGGCCAACATGCCAACATGCTTCTGCTAAACCTCACTACACACATTATTATCATCGACAAAGTGTGCATGAAACATCAACAGTTTCCAGATGATTATCTTCACCACACACATGCCTTTCACCTATTTAATTCCTTCCACTCATGTCGATGCATCACATATCGATGATGCTCCTACCTTTCACTTTCACCAATACAC
This sequence comes from Picea sitchensis, assembly GCA_010110895.2. NCBI lineage: Eukaryota > Viridiplantae > Streptophyta > Pinopsida > Pinales > Pinaceae > Picea > Picea sitchensis. The sequence goes on along the minus strand of SNQJ01S0008468.1, from coordinate 84,403 downwards.
CACGTATTTAAAATTCCCCTCCTTTTTGCTTCATTGCATTGCATATAGGTGAGGTTCACCTCTTCTTCACCAACACTCTACCTGCTGACAAGTTTCTCTCTACTATCGCCAATTCATTAGCTAAAGGATGGCGATCCCTTGTCATCATTGAGCACATAGATGACAATCTTCTCCCTCTCACCAATGTTGATTAGTTAAGCATGTCCCACCCTCATTTTGAGGACTATTTTATCATCCTCCAAACTTATATCCTTATTTCTATGCTCATCAGTCAGTCTCCTAAAATTTTGTGGTGACTAAACTCTTCACGCCTAATTAAAATTCCAGTCATTGATCACCATACCTGGTCTGATTCATATTACACTCATAATCAATTTTGCAGTGTCACTGGTATCTTTCATCGTGCACATTGTACCAACTTGTTTGGTTTTCATTTCTTGATTTTATGACTGAATTTGGATTTTGAAAGAATCGTCTAGCGTTATATAGGTTAACAAAAAAACTTGTTGGTATTGCGATGGATTTCAGACACACTTCGAAAGAAACTCGGTCCTCCTAGCTCTTAGATAGTACTAAGTTCTCTGAACATCAGCTGGATATTTTTGTGGATTTATAATTTCATGATACTAATGTGTCTCTACACCATAAATGGATGGAATAAGACCTTATATATCACATATGACACAACAATTGACGTAATCTAATTTGGAAAAAGCATCAGGAAAAGAGGGACCTAAACTTCCATTAATGAATGCCTTCGAGCTCAAATTTTCAGCATTCATCAAAATAATATTTTTCTTCCTAAAAATAGGCCAATTAGATTATTTTTGCCTTTGTGATTCCAACACAACTCATGGAATCAAAATCCGACACTTGGAAGTGCCAAAATGAATAACCTAGGGTTTGTTTCCTGAACTGACCACATCAATAGTTACATGGATGGAACGCTTGGATGGCTTGGACAATGGACTCACCGGAGGCACCTCTCTAAACTCTTCATGATGCAATAGATAATATTCCAATCAGAGTTAATATGCGAAAGTTATGTGTATTTAAGTTTTCCTCCGGTATCGTTAGCAAAGGTATGTATATTTTAGTTTACGATTTCATGCAACATCACTCTGGTTGAAAAGTTTGTGTTGTGAAATGAGTTAAATTTAAATAAATTTTATTTTATTCAAACATAAAATTATTTGAATTTAAAATTTGKTGTAAATTCAAAAATACAATAATTGATTTTTATTTTATTTTAAATGATTTCTATACACCAAACATRTGGTGTCAAGGTTCCCATATATAAAAAAATATCCACGTACTCAAATATTTGACTAGTGCTTTGCATTTAGCGTTTTAAACCAAGAAGTAAGGGTGATCCGCCTTCCAAAATACACTCAAAAAATGTTTCACCGGAAACAATGTATGATCAGAAACCAAACCAAATTCCCATTGGATAATTTGATAGTAAGTTCTTCGATGCACCCGAAGAATTTAATAAGAATGTCTCCAAGACTCATTGACTAGGTTAACTGAAAGTTGGTTGATGAAGCCAACTATATTATGAGATGAATGAAGTCAGTTTTCATCGGTGAATTTGAGGGGAAAATTTTCGAATCCATCAGTGAATTTAAGAGGAACTAATCTAAGGCCATCGACAAAGATGAGAAGAACTTGGTCGTTGGTCAACAAAGTTAATTAGAACAACTTTGAATGTGACCAACAAAGTTAATGCTAAGTGCTCCAATACACATCGAAGCACTTAAGGTCAATACCTCTGATGAATTCAGTGAACTTAAAAGAAAGTATAATGATGAGAACTCGATGGAAACCATGAAATAACATACTCCATTTCCCATCAAACACATGAAGAGCACCATTTCTACCTATAGAAAAGGAATACTACCGATGAACAATAGCAAGGTTGATAGAGAATGAAAAAAAAATATTTTCACTCACAAACATGAATGAAGAAGGAAACCATTCGCGTAATATATTCACCCATTCGATACCAAGAGAAAATGATTTTACAAATAAAGCATTGTGTGAACTTATCCATTTGGTGAATTTGGCAGGTTCGCAAAGGGAAAAAAACCCTTGGCACTGAAGGTAACCATTTAAAAGAAACAACAAATTGTGGCTGCTCTTCAATGAGGAAATGAATCAATAGATTGATAGACAATGATTGCCTCAAGGTCGAAGTTTCTAGATGCATTTATTCATGGGCGACACACTTGTTAGAAATTTGTGTTCCTCATTTTTGTGTGGATCATCGAGTATTGGGGGCCTCTAGTCCATTTAAATATTAAGAATTGTCACGAGTTTGGAATTTCCTTTTGAAAACTGTGACAAATATCCACGACATCATTTGACACCCTAATTTTTTTTTTCTTTATGTTGGAGAAATCTGTTTTGGGGAACAATGCAACAATCAATGAAACAATTGAGAAAGGGACTAGAAAAGGAGTGTGCATTGGATAATAAGGAAAAGCAGTGYGAGGAAGAGGAAAGTCAAAGACAAAAATAAGGATAGTGCAATGAGGAAACAGTTGGATTGTGGACCAACCACGTGAAGGAGGTTACAATGTGGACAAACCTAATCCACTTAGGGTTAGGGTTTTGGATCATTGCTGTAAAGGGTTTTTAAACATTTTGTAGTATAAATACATTTATTGTGAGATATGAGGAGATCCATCTTTTAGTAGTATGGTTTTTATGAGTTTTGAGACACATATACTAGTTTTGAGAGATGTGGAGATATTATTGAGTCAGTTTTGGAGATGAGTTTGTTTTTGAGTTGTAACTGAGGGTGTTACACATCAAAATTGCACACTTAAGTATCTCACCCTAAGTGTTGCAAGTGTCATATGCACCTTGGTAAGTGTCGCAAGTGTCGTCAAGTGATGTATGCACCTTAATAAGTGTCGCATGCACAATTTATGTGTTTATATGTTTTTTAACTCATTAAAACCATCAGAGAACATTTTCCATAATCCCTAAGTCATATTGGAGGAGGAAACCCGTCATTTCAAGGCCATAAACACACTTTTTACATGAAAAAACGACCTTTTTGGGGGAATTTTTGAAGGTTAGTGTCCCCCTGGTCATGTTGAGGGAGTGCTACAATGCCCCTCTTACCTTATGTATGGAGAGTTGATCTAGGATCAACGCCCTGTCTATAACTAGAGGGGAGCGTTGACTTTGGTTAGAGGAAAGTTTATAGAATCCTTCCTCTTTTTGAGGGCGATCTCTTGGACATGAGGTTGGTTTGGATCGAATAATATCCCATGGCACTATCCTAGGATTAAATACTAACCTAAAGGAGTCATATCCTCAACCAATACCCAAATATACTCATGGTGGTTGAGCCTCCCAAGATTATAAAAGGAGGCCTTTTCAAGGTAAAAGAGAGAATTTGGAAGGTATCAAACCTTTGAATATGATAGAGAAAGATTAGAGGTATCAAACTTATGATCTTGGGAGGAAGATTCATATATCAAACTTATGATCTTGGGAGTATCTTACAAGGGTTGGATGAGGAGAGCTTGTAGGACTATTGCAACATCATTCACGGTTGTAAGTAATATTTTTGAGTTCTCATATTAATATATGATTGGCCTATTTCCTTCTAGTTTATGTATCTTTGCATATTCTTGTTTATCGTAGATGGATTTTTTAAATATAGTATTCTATAGTAGAACTTTCCTTGTGTCTCTTTGTTGTGTGTGGTTTGTAGGTATCAAGTTGTGCAAACGAGTTTGGAGATCAAGATCAAATTGGAGCAGTGAGGAAAAACACTGGAATAAGGTGCATCACACTTTATTCCTTCTCTTTCTCTTTCTGAATAGTTAAGAAAATCTCAAAGGAATGTTAGTGTCCAATGTTAACATCTTTCTGTCTTGGTAATAGGGGTCTAGGATCCAAGAGGATATTTACCTGTCTGCAGGGGAAGTTTCCTACAACAAAAATTGGCGAATCCACTGAGGAGGGACATTGATTTGTTTTTCCTTGGATCGTCTCAAAATTTTTCCCACATTTTAGATCATTTTTCTTGTTTTTGATTGATCTATTTCCTTTCTCCCCTATTCATTGACAATTTCACAAAATTTTTTCAATTCTGGGTGATTTTTTCTGAGTTTTAAGCCTCTATTCTGAGTTTCTAGGAAGTGTAGTGCTCCCTTGGAATGTATATCAGAGCATTGATCTGTAATCAATGCTCCCCTTCAGTGCTTATCATAGCGCTAATACGCTCCGTGCCCTTGAAAACAAGAGCATTTATCTCCTTCTTTGGTGATTTCTACCCTTTTTTGCTCAGTTTTTCCGAGTCTATCTTGCAGAAATTCTTTCCCAGAGTCTATAGTGTGGATTGTGGATTTTTTGGGTTGAATATTTGGTACTTATCACTTCTTTTGTTTTCTTGTTTGAGCTTGCAACCTTTTCCAAATTGAAAGATTGATTCTCCTTGTTTTTATTGGTTTGGTTTGAATCTTGCAAAGTTTTTGGTTATCTGTCTGATTGGAAAATTCTACAAAGGTTTGTTGGTCTTAAGTTGCTTTTCAAATATTTCCTTTTTCAATGATTTGAGACTTTATGATTATCACAAACTAGCTTGGATTTCTTCTTCTTGTTGCTTCTTTTGTCAAGACATTTGAGTCATTCCTATTTCTCCCTATCATTTTTTGGATTCTTCTCTAAACTTTGTTATCTCCTTGAGTTCTTTTTGATTGTCGAGTCCTTGATTGAGTGAGTTATCTTCATTCAGTTCTCATTATCCCATGAGTGCATGCTTTGTTTGAAATCTTTTTTTCTTCGTGTCTTTTGTATCTACATTCGACTCTTCCATTTTGATTAAAAGTAAAGGAGTGTTGAAGGATTTGCATTTGTTATATTTATGTATTAGAATCAAACAAAGAAATATAGTTGCATTCTTTTTGTTGGGTAGTGTAGATAACTAGGTTGCATTTAGCAAATTGCATTTGGGAATTGGGTGTTTTTGTTGAAGAAAATTGAACCTCTTCTCCATCCCGTATGTAGGATTCATTGAAGAAAATGATTTGCGTCTCATTTTTCAGCATTCTTTTGGAGTTGAGTCTACAACATCATTAGTTTCACTTTCTCACCTTTGAGTAAACAACAACCCTAAAATGAAGCACTTATAAAATTGATCAGACACTTTTATATTTTCTAGTAGCAAACCTACATTAGAAAGTGTAGGGATTTGGAATAGGTTGTGAGGATAACTTTATAAAGACATCATACAAAAATATAATCTTGTGCTAGGGAGCGGTAAATCCAATTGTTCATATAAGCATTGTTGGGATCCCCCTCTCACATAGGGGTTACGCACGAGGTTGTGTTCAAGAGAGAAATGAAGATTATCCCTCCGAGGATTAATTTTTCATATTATCCAGATCGTATATTGGGGTTCTTCTTGAGGTCCAAATGTATTCATTTTGTCTTGGTGCTTCATGAATTTTGAATCCGTTCAGGGTCCTCTAGAGTTCTATTGGTCCAGTTGTCCTTAGTTCTCTTGAAGGATTTTAGATTTGTTATCTTTCCCATATGTTTGGACTCGACTGTCGATTGTACCTGCCCAGAGGCTGACTGGGAGTTGATGACCTTAGTAGCCATAATATTTAGGGTCCTTACATGAGGTGATGGTGAAGGGAATTCTTCACTATACCTAGAACAAACGTTGGTCAAAATCACTCGAGTGCCTTGGAGGGTATACCCACGGGTAAAACTGTGTGGGAACTTGCACCAAGGTGCAAGTCCATTAAGCAGGTCGCCAACATAACTAATCCACCCTCTCTATCCTAAACCCTTCCTATATTGATCTTGTGATGTTTTATTTCATCACCAACTAGTGGTTTCATTGTGGGAAGGTTTGTTTGATTGTTTGCTTCTTATATTTGTAGTGTGTTATTTGTTTTCCTTAGTGTACCTTAGGTAAAGTTAGTGTCAATGGTGTCAAATATTGGGAGTACCAATGGAGGAACCCTTTTTCCCAGGGAACCTTTCACCTTTCCTTCTTTTGGAAATGTTGGTCCTTTGTGCATTTCCACACTAAGTATTCCAGGACTCACGATAAGATTACCGGTTTTTTTGTTCCCCACTCTAGTGATATTGAATCTTCCCAGTGCTTCAAATGAACCTAATGCTTCATATGTAAGCACACCACCCACACATCAACCACATAGCAACCTTTCTTCTTCTTCACTTGTCACATCTCCTTCCCTTTCTCCTTCTTCGCCTAGTGAAATATATAAAGCGAGTAACCAGGTTCATAAGAAGAAGAAGAAACAAAAAGAGAAGAAGAATAACTAGAAAAGGAACAAGAATCCAACCACATCATATCATGTTGTATCCAAGAAACCAACTACTATTAATCGTACTGGGAGTGTTGATAAAGTCGACAAGTCTAAAACAAAGAATCTTAAACCCAAATCCCCTTGTAGGATTTGTAAGAGTAACCACTTTCTGAGGGATTTCCATGGTCTCCCAAAGGTCTTATAAATGTGGTGTTCCATGTCATCAGCCCCTGCAGGACATGTGGGTGACACCCCCTCAACTAGTGACAGTAAGGTTGGTAAGAAGAAGAGAACTGTCAAAAATACCTTGCTTGTTATGCAAAGGTGATCATTACTCTCAACTTTTCCCTCGTATGGATGAGGATTCTTATCTTTTGGAAAATATTCAACTTCCAATTGGTTATCATAGTATTTCTTCCAAACCGTAATTAGTTGATGGACAAGTCAATTTGGTTCCATCTCTGGTTAGTCTGGTTGATTAGGTGGTTAATTTGGTTTCATCCTCAGTTGAACTACAAATCCAAGTAGTTGATCTAGTTCCGTAATCGATCAACCCCACTCTTCATATGAACATTGAAACCCAAGTGAATGAGCCAATTTCATCATCGATTAGCCYCACTCTTCATCTGAAGAGTACCAAAGTGGTCGATCCAGTTCCACCATCAATCGATCCCACTCCTCCTCTGAARAGCACCAAAGTGGTCAATCTGGTTMTGTCGTCGGTCGATCCCACTCCTCCCTTGAAGAGTGCCAAAGTGGTCGATTTGGCTCTGCCATCAGTTGATCCCAATCCTCCCTTGAAGAGTGCATACAATGTGGTCAATCCGGTTTCATCATCATTTGATCCCACTCCTCATTCAAAGAGTGAGGATGTCTCTCAGGTCTACCTCATTAATACTGATTCACCTAGACAAGGGGGAACTCCATCCATCCTGATGGAACCCCATTTGAGCAATCAGATGATTTCTATTAATTGGAATCATTTGATAGAACCTTGTCTTCCCTCTTACGTTCCTTTCCAAATCATGACCCCTTGGAATTTAACCTGCTCCTTGGGCGAGAGTATGTATACATTATGAGATCTTTTGTGTCCACTCTCTTTAGAGTGATGTGTTTCCCTCACAATGGAAACATAGTAACAATCGACCAACTTTCATTCATAGAACCTCATCTAATGATCAACCATCCACCTTCCTTGAATGGTCTGTAAATGTGATCCGAAATCGGATCCAGAAGCCTAATAGGGCTTGAAAAATGCTTAAAAATGAAAGTGCTCGAAATGCGAAGAAACCTGTTCCATTGCGTCCGTCTCGTCTTCCTGATTTCGGTGGTATATTTACTTCATCAAACGGGCTCTGTATGGAAAAGATATCGCGTTCTGTCTGAAAAGTCAAACAGGCAAAAAAAGGGGATGACTGTACAGTCCGTACAGTCCACGTGTCATGCTGACTATGTAGACTATACGGTTTGTACAGCTGACGTGGAAGCTTCAACATATGACACGTGGCATGCTCAGGTGACAACACGTGGTAGAGTGTGATGGGTCGTTTGGGCATATAGTTGGACCAATCCCGAGGTGACACGTCTCACCACTGAAAGGGTGACACGTGGCAGGGTGACGTCAGCAGCTGATGTGGCAGGGCTGATGCAACAGGTCGATGTGGCAGTATGGCAATGACATGGAAAGGTTGATGTGGCTAGCACGTGGACCAATCGGTGTTTGAAACGTGTCAGGTTATGGTTGGTTTTAAAGGTGCCACGTGGCCCAGTCGTGGGCTGCCATGTGGCACCCCGTCATTGGTTTGTTGGTTTATGTGTTAAAATTTTGGTTGGCATGGCTAGGGGTCGAACCCGTGACCTCCCAGAGGTGAATGGACTGGCAGAATGGGCTAGCCACCCAGGCAGTCGGTGGAACTTGTTAGTCAAATGGCAATGTTTATATTTGAATTCGGGCGAAGGTTCATTCGGCGGCCAAAAGGGTCGGGGCTTAGCCCCAGCCCTTGGCACAAACGATGCCCATGTGTAACCACTGCCATAAACCAAGGGATATTCTGAAAAAAGGGCATGGGTAATGGCAACAACCCGTGGATATATGGATGCGCCCATAGAACCGGGACCATTCCACCAAACGCGCAGCCACGAGGTCCTATTCATGCGCAATAAAACCGGGGGCTGGAGCCAATGGAAAAGGGCCAGCGCACGAGCGCTCGGCCACATGGCTGACATATATGACCAGGGGCGCGCCTATGGGGGTCTGCGCACATAATTTATTTTCCAAGTGGGTTTTTACCTAATGTTTTGGGTTTTTAGTTGCAACTATGCCTATATTTGGCTGATTCTCTCCATTTTTGGGGGATATTGGGCATTTTTGGAGGCCAGATTCTTGGAGGAAGTTGGAGATGAGAAACCAACTTCAAGGCTATATAAACTAGGCCTGGTTGAGGCCATGTCAAGTCAGGCAGAGAAGAGTTATGCTGAAGAAAAGCCAAGCCAAAGTCAGTTTGATGCAGAGAAGCTTTTGAGGAGGAGACGTTGTTGGACCATTTCTGGGAGCTCCGAACGTCCGTTTTGCGTGTCGTTTTCTTTGCAGGGTTCTAGAGATCTGGTAGAACAAGACCAGATCAGTATTGTAGCCATTTTGCATTGCAACAATGTACTTTTGAGCATTTAAATATAAATAAAGAAGCCTCCCCCACAGAGAAAAGCCTCAGAGACGTAGGCAAAAGTTGTGCCGAACTCCGTTATCAATCCGCGTGTTATGGTTTGTTGTATATATTTTCATTTCAGATCTGCATATGTGTATTTTTCTATTATAATTCCTCTGCTTTCCTCATTCTTTCAATAAGTTTCTCAAATGGTTAATTAACGCATGCAAAATTAAAACTCAACCATAATCATTTAAAAGATCCTACGGATCAAGTGGTATCAGAGCTAGTTGACGTTTGGATTTGAGTTTTGCATGTTAACCA
>SNQJ01S0008468.1:59314-75079 GCA_010110895.2 Picea sitchensis | reverse complement strand
GGTGTGATCCGAAATCGGATCCAGAAGCCTAATAGGGCTTGAAAAATGCTCAAAAATGAAATTTCTCGGAATGCGATGAAACCTGTGCCATTGCGTCTGTCTCATCTTCCTAATTCCGGTGGTATATTTACTTCGTCAAACGGGCTCCGTATGGAGAAGATATCGCATTATGTCCAAAAAGTCAAACAGGCAAAAAAAGGGGATGATTGTACAGTCCGTACAGTCCATGTGTCATGTTGATTGTGCAGACCGTACGGTCCATACAGTTGATGTGGCAGCTTCAGTAGATGACACATGGCATGCTCAGGTGATGACATGTGGCAGAGTGTGATGGGTCGTTTGGGCATACAGTTGGACCAATCCCGAGGTGACACGTGTCACCATTGAAAGGGTGACACATGGCAGGGTGACGTCAGTAGCTGACGTGGCAGGGCTGATGCAGAAGGTCATCATGGCAGTACGGTGATGATGTGGAAAGGTTGACATGGCTGGCATGTGGACCAATCAGTGTTTGACATGTGTCAGGTTATGGTTGGTTTTAAAGGTGCCATATGGCCCAGTCGTGGGCTGCCACATGGCACCCCGTCATTGGTTTGTTGGTTTATGTGTTAAAATTTTGGTTGGCATGGCCGGGGGTCGTACCCATGACCTCCCGAAGGTGAATGGACTAGCAGAACGGGCTAGCCACCCGGGAGGCCAGTGGAACTTGTTAGTCAAATGGAAATGTTTATATTTGAATTCGGGCGAAGGTTCATTCGGCGGCCAAAAGGGTCGGGGTTTCGCCCCAACCCTCGGCACAAACGACACCCATGTGTAACCACTGCCATAAACCAAGGGATATTTCAACAAAAGGGCATGGGTAATGGTAACAACCCGTGGATATATGGATGTGCCCATAGAACCAAGACCATTCCACCAAACGCGCAGCCACGAGGTCCTATTCATGCGCAATAAAACCGGGCGCTGGAGCCAATGGAAAAGGGCCAGTGCATGAGCGCTCAGCCACATGGCCGACATATATGACCAGGGGCGCACCTATGGGGGGCTACGCCCATAATTTATTTTCCAAGTGGGTTTTTACCCAATGTTTTGGGTTTTTAGTTGCAACTATGCCTATATTTGGCTGATTCTCTCCATTTTTGGGGGATATTGGGCATTTTTGGAGGCCAAATTCTTGGAGGAAGTTCGAGCTGAGAAACCAACTTCAAGGCTATATAAACCAGGCCTGTTTGAGGCCATGGCAAGTCAGTTAGAGCAGAGTTATGCTGAAGAAAAGCCAAGCCAAAGTCAGTTTGATGTAGAGAAGCTTTTGAGGAGGAGACACTGTCAGACCATTTCTGGGAGCTCCAGACGTCCGTTTTGCGTGACGTTTTCTTTGCAGGGTTCTAGAGATCTGGGAGAACAATACCAGATCAGTCTTGTAGCCATTTTTCATTGCAATGATGTACTTTTGAGAATTTGAATAGAAATAAAGAAGCCTCCCCCACAGAGAAAAGGCTCGGAGACGTAGGTAAAAGTTGTGCCGAACTCCGTTATCAATCTGCGTGTTATGGTTTGTTGTCTATATTTTCATTTCAGATCTGCATATGTGTATTTGGCTGTTATAATTCCTCTTCTTTCCTCATTCTTTCACTAAGTTTCTCATATGGTTAATTAACGCATTCAAAATTAAAACTCAACCATAGTCATTTAAAATATCCTACGAATCAACATGCTAGCGATGTTCGCCCTGCCACATGTCAATCATGTAATGACCTGCCCCATGTATTCAACCCTACACAAGATGGAATCTATCCCTTCTCTTGACTTAGATCCAGTAGTTTTCATCATCATCTCTTTGATAGGGATATTAGAGACAGATATCCCTACCCTTATTGAGGTCGTCGACATGTGTTCCTTCCATAGTATTTTTCTAACATATAGCGAATATCTCCTGGAAGACATGGTTTGCGTTTGTCCCTTGACATGTATTCCTTTTAGAGAATTGTCCTCTTGGAAGCCATGATCAAGGGGAGGTATACGAGCATAGTTTTTTCTTATCTGTGGAAAGCTCGTTAAAACATGAAACAGAGGTCACAAACATATTTTTCCTCTATGTAGCAAGCTCGTTAAAAAATGAAAAAGAATCTATGAGCATAGTTTTCCTCTCTATAGAAAGCTCATTAAAAAATGAAACATAAATCTAGGGATTGAACCCAGATCCATGAAAAAATGAAACATAAATCTAGGGATTGAACCTGATCCATTGATCATAGTTTTTCTTCTATGTGGCAAGCTCGCTAAAATGAAACAAAATCTATGAGAATAGTTTTCCTCTCCGTAACAAGCTCATTAAAAAGGAAATAAAAAGTATCTGTGGATTGAACCCAGAGCCATGAGAATAGGTTTTATTCTCTGTGGAAATCTCATTAAAAAAAATGAGACATAATCTATGAGCATAGTTTTTCTTCTCTCTATAAAGCTCGTTAAAAATTAAATGAAGGTATTGGGCATAGTCTCTTTCTTATGTCAAGCCTTATTCAAAAAGGAAATAGTCAACTCTCCTAACAAGTCGAGTATTTCGCTAGATCTCGTAGATATAAACTCGAGTATTTAGCTACATCTTGTAGATGTCGAGTCGAGTCTTTTATTAGGTCTCATATTTTAACCTTCCTTTCATCCACCCTTATCCTTTTTCTCCATATAGTACAAAAATTGGTGACAACCTCAAAGTCGACAAATGAAAAGAAGCTTGGGGGGGCATGTCTTCAACCTTTGATTAACATTATTGAGTTAAGATGCTAGCTTTTCAAGATGGGGGAAGAGTACCAACCATCCATGGGTATCCCTACCTTTGGAAATTACGTTGGGAATTTACAAGCATAGTTTAATTTTGTTTCAAGCTTTTGTAAAAATGAAACCAATATCGATCTTAGTCTTTGTTCTTTCTCGTGCTCGGAAAAACATAAGAATGTAATCGAGTAGAATTTTATCACTTTTTTAGACTCGTAAAGGTTATACAAAAAAGGAACCCCCTAGAGTCTCCTTTAAGTTCTTTTCATACTCTCTAAACATGAAAATATTTTCGAGTGATATTGCTTCCTTTGACACTCATTAAAAGGTTTGAAAGAGAGTCTTTTGAGTGGTATTTTATCTCTTTTTCAGCCTCGCAAGACTAAAATTACGAAAAAGGACAACCATGGATTCACCTTTAAGTTCTTTTCAGACTCGCTAAACATGAAAAACCACCAAGTTTTCCTTCTCTGGACTCACTAAACTACACATTGAAGGGCCCATATGGGGATAAACCCTTACTTCTTCTAGTTCGTTAAACATAGGAAGAGGAACTTACCGAAGGTGAGTTATATAAAGCACGTGTTACCCTCCTCTATCTTGTTAAATTAAAAAGAGGTACTCATCTATCTATGTGGGGGAAGAATTGAAGGAAGTGGGTCAAGTCTTTGAGAATTCCATGAATGTTCGACTTCATCTCATTTATTCACATTCGTTGGAATGTACTAGGGTAAGTTGGGAGTCATTGAAATCATTGGTGATTTCCCTCGCACTTGTTAATGGTTTACATCAATTACTGGTAATCAAGTGGTTTCTACCATGTTTGACATCAAATAATCTATTCGTATGGCTATATTTGTGCCACATCGGGAATGGGACGAAGACCCTGGGTTGAGCATTCACTTTGTTATCTTTTTTTCCTAGGTTGATAAGGATATATTTTGAGCATGTTGATATATATATTGTTACATAGATCCACATTGTATTGGTTTGTGGTTATGTTTTATCATCTCGTAGCTCCACAATGTATTTTTCATGGCTACGATCAGTTCATGTCATGGAGGTATGGATCCACATTGTATCTTTGGTGGCCATATCCTTAGTCAGTATTTTTCATGGATTTGTAGTGCATTGGTCAACAACCATGCTTTGATTCATCTCATATTCTGAGCATAGGTATGTCTGCCTCAGAAATGGAACATATATTCATATTGTTTGATGGTTGTTTGCATCTTTTTCCAAATTATCCAACTCCACGCCCTTGCATTGAAGAATTGTAAAATGTTTTCGCCATCAGTTTCTCTTGTAACCTCACACTTTAGGGGGGAATCTATTACACATCAAAATTTCACACTTAAGTATCTCACCCTAAGTGTCGCAAGTGTCGTAAAAGTGTTGTATGCACCTTGGTAAGTGTCTCAAGTGTCGTCAAGTGTTGTATACACCTTACTAAGTGTTTCATTCACTTTTATATGTTCTTATATGTGTTTTAACCCCTTAAAAACATCAAAAAATATTTTCCATAATCCCTAATTCATATTGGAGGAGGAAACCCATCATTTCAAGGCTATAAACACACTTTTTACTTGAAAAACCAACCTTTGTTTGGGAATTTTTGAAGGGTAGCACCCCCTTTGCCATGCTGAGGGAGTGATACAATGCCCCCCTTAACTTATCTAGGAAGTGTTGATCTAGGATCAATGCCCTATCTCTAACTAGAGCGGAGATCTGACTTTGGTTAGAGGAAAGTTTGCATAATCTTGCTTCTTTCTAAGGGCCATATCTTAGAGATGAGATTGGTTTGGATCGAATAATATCCTATGGAACTATCCTAGGATCAGATCCTAAACTAAAGGTGTCATATCGCTAACCAATCCCTGAATCTACTCATGGTGGTTGAGCCTCCCAAGGTTACTAAAGGAGGCCTTTTCAAGGAAAAAAGAGAGAATTTGGAAGGTATCAAACCTTTTATTATGATAGAGGATTAGAGGTATCAAAATTATGATCTTGGGATTATCATGTAAGGGCTGGATGAGGAGAGCTTGGAGGACTACTGCAACATCATCCACAGTTGTAAGTAATCTTCTTGATTTCTCATATTAATATATGCTTGACCTATTTCCTTCTATTTTATGTATGTTTACATGCGCTTGTCTACTGTAGATGAATTTGTTTAATCTAGTATGCTAGAGTAGGAGTTTCCTTGTATCTCTTTGATGTATGTGGTTTGCAGGTATCAACTTGTGAGAACGCGTTTGGATATCAAGCTCAAATTGGAGCAGCGAGGACAAACATTGGAATAAGGTGCATCACACTTTCTTCCTTCTCTTTCTCTTTCTAAATAGTTAAGAAAATCTCAAAGGAATGTTAGTGTCCAATGTTATCATCTTTCTATCTTGGTAATAGGGTTCTAGGATCCAAGAGGATATTCACCTATCTGCAGGGGAATTTTCCTACAACAGAGGGTCAGATTGAAAGTTTTGGAGATTAGTACGACACTGATTATCCTCGCTTRTACATGTGAATTTATGCACTTTTGGTGTAATAAGCACATCGCAAGGAATTTATGAAGATGAATAAAGAAGAAAATATTTCCAGATCTTTGTGGATGTATCCCAAGGGGGGTGAACCATGGTAAAMCATYGTGGAATTTTTATTTTACATGATTTATGATGAATGGATGAATGAATGAATGAATATGTTAGAGTTATAATGCAATGCGCACTGGATCAATTATGTGAATTTACTGCAGAAGGAATCTTAATAAATTAATATAGTTAGATAATTGTAGATCTGATGACTATTAAAGTAGACAAAGAATAGATCTGACATCCCCATGAGAAACATGCATTCCATGACTGAAAACATATGCGTCCTACAGTCACCCACAAGACATCTTGGGCAAGAATGCATTGTGCACTCTATGCGCAGTGTTGTCTTCTGGTCTCCGGAAGGGTCGATAGTTTCTAGGGTTTTTGTTAGAGAAATAATGTAGAACCCGGGTCAACCCATACATCCAACAAATGGTTATGTTTTCGGTTGGAACTCAAAAGATCAGATTGGAAGGAACTTGTTGAAGGAAAGTGAAGAGAATGTAGTGGTAGAAGGGGATGTTTAGGCCATGGAATCCAGCTAAGAAAGAGATTGAAATATGGTTGGAGACAAAACAACTCAATTTTGCGCAGAAAGACAATAGAAGATCCAAGCATACACCACACCAGTATTTGGAAAGGTATGTGTTTACTAATTTGCATGATTTTCTATTATTTTAAAGAGTTTCTACATGAGTGTATATTTAGGTTGAAGGATACTCATCCAAATAATCAAATAAGACCAGTAGAGTGGACTACTGAGAATATTGCACAGTTGGAAAGAGTCAATAATAAATTCACGTGTGCAGTGGATTTCTAGTTAGACAACATTGTTGCAGGATTTATTACTCAGTTTGCAATCTATACTGCAAAGTCATACACTAATGCAGAGAAATAGTTTTTGAAGGGACCAAGAGGAAGGTACATTCGATCACTTTACATGTCAATCAAGATTTAATTGCATGATAAATGAATGATGATAATGGAGTTAGACAACTAAATCACTTTGCACACATGGGTGAACTAGGGGAAGCACTAAGGAAGATATGAGATATGGAGAGGGCTCTAGAGAGAGGTAAGAAGAAGGAATAAATGGACCCCATTATGATGGATGAGGAACATACCAAGGAGATATTGAGCAGAGAAGGAGTGACACACAATGGAAGACCCTACTAGTGTAAGATCAGTAGTAAAATGAGGGCAATAGTCGAGTGAGAGGGCTTGGATAGTGAGGAGGAAGAGGTAGAGGATCTCCATGCGATGGGGTAGAATGAGGAAATATTATGCACCACATGTGAGAGAAAAACTAGAGGCCAAGGGTCTAATGTACAATAATTCTCTCCATTCCATATCCAAATTAGTGTGGAACCCACAACCCCATGTGTGACTAAGACATATGAAGATGAAGAACCATTTAGACAACCAATGATTAGTGGTAGAAGGATTTTAGTAGGACATGGGTCCAATGGAAATTCAAATAAAAGTACAATTTTAACTATTAGTATTCAAGTATCTACACTATGCGGAGGTGGTAGTACATAAAATTTACAATGGCAAGAGTAGATCGAACTATTCGATTACCAGATCTCCATGGAGAAGGGTCGGAGGAACCAGAGAAGCACTTGTTTATTTGTGATAATATTTGGACAACTAAGAATATCATAGATGAATATAAACAAGTGGTGGAGCTGGCGATCACATTTAAATACCACACACTAGACTGGTATATGATCCTCTCAGTAAACAGTCCACAAGGATCACATACAACTGTCGCAGATGTGAAGAAGGCATTAATCAATGAATTTCAACGATCAAGTTCAGAGGATCAATTCATGAATGAGATGATAGAGATCAAACATAATCTAGGAGATTTAGTTTGGTAAGTTTATCAGAAGTTCAAGAGACTAAAAGGTAATATTAAGTATCCTATTACAGATATGAAACATAAAAAAATATTTGTTAACTCTTTATTTCCACATTTGAAGTATTCATTGAGGCATCGAAAGTTCTAGACTCAGGGTGAGGATTTGCAAGAATCCTTGCAGTTAGAGGAGAAACGATATAAACATACACATCCATTTGTCAAATCATTGAGAGAATATATTAAGAACCTAACATTTCAGTTGAATCATAATGAGGGTAAGGATAAGAGGGAAGCAGTATGGTGCACATTATGTAGAAAAACAAGACACCATAAGAATGAGTTTCCAACATTCATGCAATATTTGGGAACATGAATGTTGAATCGTTTACCCAAAGGAGGATCATGCTGTGAAATATGTAGAACACATGGACATGATCCTTATCATTTTCCCATGATGCAAAAGTATCAAAAAATTCCCAAGAGGACATTCTGCAACTTCTATAATTTTGTAGGACATGAGGACAAGGATTATATAACCTTGGCAATGATGAAGGAAAGGACCTCAGATACTTATAGGGTACAAGTTGTACTAATGATAGGATATCCTGTGAAACAATTTACAATGTAGCCATAGTATAATAATGTGCAAAAGTTTGCATCACCACCACAGTATAATAACGCACAACAATTTCCAACGCCATTGCAGTATAATAATGTGAAACCACAATACAATCAGGCACTAAAATATAATACATGGTGCAGAGATAATCAAGGTAACAGAGGAGGCTTCAAAGGCAGAGTCCGTGGAGGAAGAGGATTTAGTGGAGGTAGAGGACCAGTAACTTGTCACAATTTTCTATAAACTAGACATTATGCAATAGATTGTCCACATCCACCAACGACATGTATGTATTGTCATGCAGTAGATCATGATATAGAAAAATGTCTGACACTATTAACAAAGATAAAGGAAAAGAGGAACCATAACATTTACAATGTTCAATGTATTTTTGTGGAAAACAGAGAAGAGGATGGGAATAAGATCAATATAGATACTAGATGTGCATCCAAGAAAAGAGAATATGCAACAAAGGAGAGTCGAGACCATCACCAATGGGTCAGAAAGAATATAAAGAAAAGGAGACATTCAAGGAAGCTAGACAAGATATTTTGAAGGAGAATATTGCTTCTACTTTAGGAACAAATCTAGTAAATGATGTACCAATATATGACATGCCTCACTTATTTGATCAGACCAACAAAGATGAGCCTTCAAAACAAGCAAGTAATATAAGAAAAAATTTGGGGTCGTGTGTGAAGTTGTTGAATGATAAAAACTCTTTACAAGTATTACAAACTCTATTATAAAAGTTTAATTTTGGAGAAGAGATGAAATTAGAACAAAATATAGTTAATCAGGTTCATAAGAAGAGAAGAACAAGTAGGGAATTCAGGTTGAATGCAAATATTAGAGATTTTAACATGGGGGACATTATATTAGAGTTGGGGCTTGAAGTCAATTTTTTACCTAAGAAAATATAGGAATCCATGGGGGAACCTACATTGGGATATCCACCTATTCAGTTGAAGTTAGAAAATAAACATAGGGTGATACCAATTGGTATATTGAAAGGCATACCAGTGTATTTAGATGGTGTGTGCACTATGGCAGACTTTGATGTTATTGACATAATAGATAACACTACATCTTATCTAGCATTGTTGGGAATGGATTGGGAATTTGATAATTAGACTATCATCAACTTGAATAACAAGAATATGATCTTTGAATTAGGAGAATACAGATTCTTTGAACCATTATATCCCTTAGAGGGAGGAAGATATGTGGAACCTGTGACAGAGAATTTAATTACAGAAGACATAAACCAGTTGTATAGAAATACTATGTGAGAGGAAGACTACATCAACCCAACAACACATGGTATGCTTATTTGGAGAAGCATCAGTTCGTGTGCTTCAGATTCAGATACAGGTCTAGAGAATTGGTAGTAGTGGTTGCATTAGTTATCTACTAGAATATACCTAAGCATGACACACACACTAAGATGGGTTTGTACAGAGGTAGGAGACCTCCAATGTTTTATGGTCAGAATAATTTAGAAGAATTTTTAACCAAGTTTGATTTATAAGTAGTGGAAAAACAAATATTAGTAGTATTATATATGGTATTGAAAGAAACACCTGCACGTTGGTGGGGTACACACAAAGAGAATATCAATAACTGGTATCAATGCAAGAGATTACTACGCATCAGATTTGGCGCAGAATAGAAGGATATATATGTGGAGAAGTATGATATAATTGGACAACCCAGAGAACATATAGAAATATGTATAATTAAATGGATATTAGTACCACCATAGGAATGGACACATCACTTTATTCATACATTAGAAATCATCCCAAAGAATTGGTACACAGAATTGGAACAACATAGAGAAACTTCAAATTGGGAAGATATGCAACATAACTTTGTGATTACATTTTCATTTGAACATGAGATTCCATAGATAGATACAACACTAAATTTGGTAAGATATAGGATCTTTGAAGAACCTGAAGTGTAAATTGTCACATCTTATCAGAACCAGAAGAGACAGATAGTCAGACAATTGTTACATTGTTATCATGTCTCAGAAGAAGACCCAACAAAAGAAAACCCATGCAACATCCATATAACATAAGTTGAGGGAGAAAGAGAGGTAGAAGTTTCATAGTTACAGTCAAAATATTATGTTGTACCACTGAAGATAAGGAAGGTAAATATTGGAACCATATAAAATACAAATATTGCAAGTATTGGGGACTATTGGAACAACCAGACAGTAGAAAGAATAACAGAGTTATTGCACGAGTATAGTTACCTACTTCCAGTGACATTTTCAGAGATTAAATGGGTAGCGGGAGAATTTGGAGAGATCAAGATCCATTTGAAACTAGATGCTATACCAATAAGACAGAGAACTTACCGGTTGAATCCAATGTATAAGAAGAAAGTGAAGGAAGAAATTGATAAAATGTTAAAGGATAGTGTCATAGAACCTGTGGAAGAATATGAATGGATTAACCCTATGGTAGTGAAGGAGAAGAATTAAGTGGGAATAAGGATCTGTGTATACTTGAGGAAGCTTAATGATGTCTTTATGCATGATCCATTCCCTACTCCATTTACAAATGAAGTATTGGAGAATGTAGGAGGACAAGAAGCTTATTCATTTACTAATGGATTTTCAGGATATTACTAGATCATAATAGCACCAGAAGATCAACATAAGACTACATTTTCCATAGAATGGGGATATTATCAGTACAAATTAATGCCTTTTGGGTTGAAGAATTCCCTTGCTATTTTTTCAAGGGTAGTAGTAGCTTCCTTTAAGGATTTTATTCATAAGTTTTTGGAAATTTATTTGGATGATTGGAAAGTGTTTAGATTATTGAAGGATCATGTTGAAGTGTTAAGATGTTAGATAGATGTAGATAGTGTCATATTTAATTGAATATTATTAAGTTCATTTTCAACGCACCATTTTGGATTTTGTTAGGGCATGTGGTGTGTAAATAGGGTCTGCTAGTTAATCCTACCAAAATTGTTGTCATAGATAAATTACCACCACCTAAGTCAGTGTGCCATATGCAATATACACTTGGTCATATAGGATATTATAGAAACTTCATAAGGGGATATGCAAAAATTACAGTGCCTATGGATAAATTGTTGAAGAAGGACATAAAGTATCAGTGGAATGATGAGCGGCAACAAAGCTTGGACATATTGAAGGAGAAAATGGTGACAATGCCGATTTTGGTGTTTCCAGATTGGTCAAAGGAGTTTCATGTTCATGTGGATGCATATTCAATAGCACTTGGAGAAGTATTGACACAACTAGGAGAAGGTGACTTAGATCACCCTATAGCATTTGCGAGCAGGAAGCTATCAGATTCATAACAGGACTAAAACACAACAAAAAGAGAATGTTTGGCTATGGTATATTCATTACAAAAGTTTAGACATTATTTGTTAGGCCAACAATTTAAAATGTTTGCAGATCACTCTGCTCTTAGATATTTGGTCAACAAGCCAATGTTGGGGGTAAGAATATGCAGATGGTTGTTGTTATTTCAGGAGTTTGATTTTGAAGTAGTTGTGAATCCTGGAAGATTGAATGCAAGGCCAGATCATTTTTCTAGGATAAATAATGGACATGAACCAAGCAACTTGGAGGACAATTTCCCAGATGCACAACTCTTTTCAGTACAAATTGTTGATGAATATTTTGTTGACATTATTGAATTTTTTAGTACAGGAGTTTCCCAAAAGGAATGTAATACCGCACAAAAGAATAATTTGGTGGTTAGAGATGCATACTATCAAATGATTGCAGGAAATTTGTATAATGTAGGAGCATATAACATTATAAGGAGATTTGTTATGGAGAATGAACATCCCATTATCTTAGTAGAAGCACATGAAGGGATAGCTAGAGGACATTATGCAGGGAAAGCTACTGCGTAGAATACTTTGAGCACATGATTATGATGGCCAACAATTCACAAGGATGCGAAGGAGTATTGTCATAATTTTTATGTATGTCATAGGGTTGGAAAGAAATCGAGGAGGGATGATATTCCATTAAGACCTCAAGTAACTTTGAAAGTGTTTAACAGGTGGGAAGTAGACTTTGTAGGACCAATTAATCCACTAGCTAGAATATCGAGAGAAAGATATATCATTATAGCGAAGAAATATTTAACCACATGGGATGAAGCAGTAACAATGAAGGATTGCAGCGTAGATATTGTATCACACTTATTATTTGAACACGTAGTCACAATATTTGGATTCCCTATAGTTCTGATGAGTGATTGGGGGACTCATTTTATCAATAGTACTATCCAGGAAATGACTTAATAATTTGAGATACATCATCAGAAGAGAAACCCATACCATCCTCAGGCTAATGGGATAGTGGAATCATTTAACAAGATATTGGAGAATGCCTTAACCAAGATTCTCAATATGAACAAGGGTGATTGGGATTTGAAGATACCATTAGTGTTATGGGATTATAGAAATACATGCAAGAAGCTTCCAAGGAAGATACCTTTCATATTGGTGTATGGACAAGAAGTAATAGTTCCTTTGGAGTATTTGATACCTATTTTGCGCATTGTAGCTATTAAAAATGTGACAGAAATAGGCATGGCTCAAGAAATATTGGAAAAAATCATGGAATTAGAAGAAGATAGGATTGTAGTTGGTTTCCATTAGGATGTATAGAAATCAAAGGAAAAAGCATGGCACAATAGAAACATTAAGAAGAATAAATTTAAGGAAGGAGACCAGGTTCTCCTCTATGATAGTAAATATTTGCAGTACCCAAGGAAGTTTTGGATGCATTGGCTTGGGCCATATGAGATAAATTTTGTCACAAATGGAGGTGTTGTGCAACTACAGGACTTAACATGCAAGGAGATTCAAGGATGGATGAATGGTAGTCGGCTGAAAAATGTATAGGGACAATCGACCTACTAACCCTCATTAGTTGCAACATAAATAATTAGAGTTGTACATAGTGTGTATAGTAGGAGCTAAAAGAAGAAAAATAAAATAAAAAATGAGTAAAAGAAGAAAAATGAAGAAAAAAACGGGAAAATGAGAAAAATAAAAAAATAAGTTAGTAGATGGACAAGTGGTATAAATATAGTTGAAGGATATAGCGTGAAACATAAACTAGTAAGTAGTATGAAAGAACCTAATGACACCGCGTTTCAGAGAAAGGTAAAAAGACAAAAAACATAGCGCGTCGAGACAGAGAATGGACAGAAAAATAAAAATGATGACCAGAAAAGTGGGATCTGATAAAGAATTTATGACATGAGGTATAAAAGAAGGAAAATTACACAACATGACTCATTGTGACTTAGAGAAAACAAGAGATAAGGAGCAAAAAAACAAAGCGAGCAGGTATTTCCAAAGGTTTCAATGAAGATTCAGAGCAATAGTTTCATGATTTTGCATAATGGCACTGCCAAAGTTCGGAGCTCCCAATTGAGTTGCGAGAAACACATGAAGTGATGCGAAGTCAATAGAGGTAGAAAACCTTATCCAACCATAAGGAGTTTTCTATATGGATGTGACCCCATCACCCATCAAGGAACCAATTAGTCCAATAGTTTTCGAAGAACAAGAGCTAGTAGTCAAGAAGATGGATGTGGATCTTAGGGATGAAGAACCAAACCCTATAGAATAGTTGTGTTTGGGAGAACTGCAATAGTTGAACGAGGAATATGATGAAATAAAAACGTTAGATGAGCCTAGGGAAGAGTTCTAACAAGTACATAAATTTGTTGCAGAGACAACACCACAAAAAAAGAACATTTACAGGTCGAAGATGGCACAGGTGAACCAGAGTCAGACACATAAGCAGAAGAGGATGTAGACCATGATGCAAGGCCATCCACCATGACAGAAAATAGGAAGGGAAAAAAAGCAGTGTAGAGGTCGTTGTGAAAAAAGACATGATTTACAATAGAATTATCATGCATACTTGAAGGAGTACAATCCTACCTCGTATTTTAGGACATTTGGAAAAATTGAAATACATAGACAATGACATTGTGGACATGGATAAGTTCCCTGAGTTCGAGCTAGATGTATATATGGAGAGAAAAGGGATAAGTTCATCAAGAGTCTGAATATTAGAACCAAAGAAATGTATTACAGGGTTGTACAATATAGGAATACTGAATTTATTAGAAATTCCACATTTTGGTAGGGATAAATATGTTAATAACTGTGTCAACAAATTGCTAACCTTGGTGCATGGAGGTGTTTTTTGGTTGGAAATAATAGTGTCAATTTATGTGGATTTGATTACATAAATTACAGGTCTTCTAACAATAGGAGAGAAACGAGAACAATAATTAGATGATAGGACTAAGGAGAAGTTTATTTCATAATAAATGAAGAAGAAGCTTAGCACTGACAGGGAGTCAAGAGGGTTAATAATCAACAGGATCAGTGAACCTATGACAAGATTGAAAACTAAGTTAATGGCATGAAAACTATTGATGAAGTGTCAAAAAGATGAATCCCCGACATGTGTCATAGTAGTAGTCGCGTAGTGAGTGAAAGGAAGCTTATTAAGCTGGGCACCATACTTATCGAATCTATTTTTGGATAACTGCCAAGACATGCAAGATTTGGGAACATAGTTTCACTATTCATGGTAGATCATACTCATACAATGTATTTTTCCAAAGGATTGGAAAGTGTCATGCAACAAAATACACAACTTTGTGGCATAGATTAAATGAAAAGACAAGGAAGGATAATTATATCACATTTTTTTATGTATTTTGAGGAAATGCATGAAAAGGTGGTTGATACATGGAGGATAACACCAGAAGTGGTGGAGGAACATAAACACATAGACAACTTTTAGGTGTCAAGACATAATGTGTGGATTCAGGAAAAAAGAGATCCAAAGAAGAATTAGCTATAGATGAGGTATTGTGTGATTGGATAGGAACTCCAATGGGCCTTTAAATATTGGCCAAGTGAATGGAAGGTACCAGTGACTTCAAAGAAGAAAAAAAAAGGTAAGCAGATAGTAGAAGTTGAAACGTCGCAAAAATCAAATAGTCTAGCAACAAACATAAGGAAGGCTACAGAGCGCACCAAGGCTACTGGAGAGAGAACAACAGTAAGAAAACCAAGGTAGAAGAACATTCCAAAGCCCTCATCATAGGAGAAATATTGCGTCAAAGTAAGGAATGGAGGTACATAACAGAAGGAAACTAATGGAGGAGCACAAAAGGATGTTAATGTTCCTATGAAAGAGGGAGGATATTTACCAAACTTGGATATACCAACAACTTCAGCACAAACAGAATCTTTGTCGAGGAAGAGGACCGTGCTAGTGGAAGAAGGTCATAGAAATAATATGAAGGTGCACAAGAGTGTCCTTCAGTTACATTAATAGAAGATGATGCAAACATGGTCATAGAAAAGGTCCAGGACTGTGCAACAAATTCATTGGACGATGTTGAGAAGCAAAGAGCGGAGATCATTAAAAATATGACAGAGGTTAAGGGAACATTGGCACAACTGAAATTGAAAAAAATGCAACATAAGGAACATGAACAACCGCATAAGATTGCACATGAAAATACAATTCCAACACAGGAAACAATACAAGTGATAACGATGGGGACCAAAAATTTCCCTATGACTTATGACATGTTGCAAGTGGATGAGGAAAAAATGCAGAAGTAGTTGAAGAACATTGATCACTAGGACTTGGTGTTGGCATAAGGGCAGACCCCAGGTTCAGTTCTAATAGTGCACCAACAAGCCTTAACTACTAGGCCTTTCGGAAACACCTGCAAAGAAGACGTAGTCTCACCCAAAGTAGTTATAGGGGGTTGCAAGAGAAAGGTGTCTACAACAAGAGGAAATGAAAAGAGGATCCAGGGAAACACTCTCACATAGATCTAGTTATTCTTATCTTT
>SNQJ01S0008468.1:27467-56067 GCA_010110895.2 Picea sitchensis | reverse complement strand
AAAAATAGTCCAATCATCAAAATATGCTTCCAAAAATTTATGTAAAAACTCTTTGAATGCTTCGACCACCACCCTGGAAAACATGGTTGGTGTATTCTTCAATCCAAAAGGCATCACTGTGTATTGGTAGGAACCCCATTCTGTTGCAAATGTGGTATTATGGCGATCTTATTTAGCAATCTTGATCTGGTGATAGCCTGAAAATCCATCTGTAAAGGAATATACCTCTTGTCCTCCTACATTATCTAGAACCTCATTTGTGAACGGTGTAGGGAATGGGTCATACAAACAGGAATCATTCAGCTTCCTGAGATCTACACATATCCTAATATCTCTTGTCTTCTTATCTTGGACCACCATAGGGCTAATCCACTTTGACTCTTCAACAGGTTCTATGATTGCTTCTTCCAACATTTTTTCTAATTCAATCTTCACTTTCTCCTTATATTTGGGATTCAATCTATAGGGTCTCTTCTTGACTGGCCTTGCATCTGGTTTCAAGGGGATGTTCATCTCTCCCATGGGCCCTTTTATGTCCTTCATATTAGTGAACTTGGTTGGGAACAAGTCATGATATTCGTGCAGTAATTATATGATCTTATTAATCATGGCATCATCCCAGTAATCCCCAACATTAGCAAGGTTAGTTGCTTTCTCTGTTCCAATATTAAGTTTCTTGATTTTGATCGACTGTCCAATGAAAGGTAGTTCGACTCCTAGTTCTTCTACGTCTTTATGTCCTTCCATTTATGCGATGTTTACATTCCTAGGATCATCGTCTTCATCAACATTGATATTGTAACATCCTTGCATTTTTTTAAGAAGCGCAGTCCATTCATCCTCTTCTTGCTCCACACGGAGGCTGGGTGCCTCCTTAAAGACTTTCTTTCTGACAACCTGTAAATCTTGATCCACCATGGGACGCTGACTTTCAAATAAAAATGTAACTAAAAATTTTTTATTCATATCGTACCAATCTAAAGTGGTGAGGCATAGTTCTGCTTGAAGATACCAATTGATAGGTGTTGTGTCTAGAGTATTGATGAACTTATGCATCCACTACTCTTGAGGAATTTTTCTTCAGGCCTCCCCACAACTTCGCACATGGTCCTTCAGACAACTTTGACCTGTGTATTGAAATTTGCATCCTTCAATGTTGTCTGAAAATTGCGCTGTCATCAAAGTGTGACATTGTATCCAGTCCACGATGTTCCTTTTATGTGTCCCCCACCATCTTGCTGGAATAGCTTTAAAAGCCTCATCCAGTGCCAACAATCTTTGTTGTGTTGGTACAACTTCTTCAAATTCCAGTAAGAACATTTATAAATGATTTAACCCATCAAATGTGGGTAAGTTACTTACTTTTGTGCCAATCCAGCGAGCTTCCCTGGTCTATCTAGCACATCTCCATGTAGAAAATTCAAACATTTTTTTTTGCCAGTTCTCTAGTTCTTCTTCTAAGTCCGATAAGCATGCGTTGTCACTTCGCCATCTTAGATTCCCATCTTTTGTAGGGTTAATGTAATCATGTTGTATTGTTGCTAATTTATATATATTCTCTAGCTCATATGCCTGGTCTTCCTCTCTAATGGGTTCTGTGTATCTTCGACCTTCATCAGGATCTAGACGTACAATGACCTTAAGGCCATAACCTTCAAATGCCATTCTTCTTTTCTTTAAGTCAACACCAGTGGAATTTTTGAAAGCCCAATCAATTCCTAACAATGTAGGATAAGGACATCTTTCATCAACTATCTCAATCACCTCAAAGTCCACAAATGTTCTTACCCCATCGATGTCCATAGGGACATGCTACAGCCTACCAAATGAGCTTACTTCCTACTGATTATCCATCCTAAGACTGATAGGGGAATATATCAACTTAGTTTTTCCCATGAATGCCCAGGTCTGCTTCGTCATAATATTGACCTCCGACCCTAAGTCGAGGACCACATAATCTATATCAAAATATGAAATTTGGGAATTAAGGTGTAGTTCCTTATTTGTCCTTCTCTTTTTGGATATTTGATGTACTTCTTTATTCAGTAGAGGATCTACCCTTCCTATCTCATACCGTCTGATCAAATTGTGTAGTTCTTGTATGGATTTTTCATCCTTAATCAAATTAATGCAAGTACATAAGAATTCCATAAGTCTGCTTACCTCTTTTCCTTCTTCGGGTGAAGAATATTGATCAAAGACTAGGGTCATTCCATATTATCTCACTTCTAGTTGTTCCTTTTATGAATAAGCATGATCTCTTCCAAACTCTTTTCTTGCCTCTTCAAATGTTTACTTCTCTTTCTTTGTATCAAACTCATGTGTCTTCTCCGCAACTCTTCTAACTCCTGTTTCTTCTGTAATCTTCCCTAGAGTCACCCTATCTTCTCCTATAGCAACGCCTCCTCTAGTGATAACGATGATTCTAGGATCCACTATGTGAGGTTTTGCTGAGATTAGTTGTACTTGTTGGTTCCCTCCTCGTCTTTCCTCTTTCTCGGGTGAAGAAGATTGATCAAAGACTAGGGTCATTCCATATTATCTCACTTCTAGTCATGTCTTTGATGAATAAGATGATCTCTTCCGAATTATTTTCTTGCTTCTTCAAATGTCTACTTTTCTTTCTTTGTATCAAACTCATGTGTCTTCTCCGCAACTCTTCTTCTAACTCCTGCTTTCCTGTAATCTCCTCTAGAGTCACCCTATCTCTATAGCAACGCCTCTAGTGATAACGATGATTCTAGGATCCACTATGTGAGGTTATACTAAGATTAGTTGTGCTTGTTGGTTCCCTCCTCGCCTTTCCTAAGTTTTTCTTAACAATGCAGACAATCTTCATGACATGTTCAAATGCAGAACCCAAGTGGTACAGCACCTGATGTACTCCCTTTTTGCCATGTGACCGGTCAGCAGGCAGCTATAACAAATGACCCGACTCGACCCATGCCTCCTCCGTTTCCTCTTCCTATGAATCCTCCACTAGGGTTGAATTTTCCTCTTCCCGGGGAGTTAAACTTTGTAGTATTTCCTTCTTGTTGTAATTTCAAATTGAATTCTATATGTGTCCCTTGATATTTCATGCAAGAGGTCATGTTCTGCATACTACTCTCATCACTCCACAGATTTGCATTCAGAAAGGCTGGTAGTATGTCTAGACATTTTTCTGCCTGCATGATGTCTATTTCTACATACCGCGACCAATGTAGGGTAACCTACTTCAAGGATTAGCTCCCGAACCTAGGTAACTCAAGGAAATATAGGATACCTCCTTATCATGACCTTCTTATTTGTATCTGATACACCAAATATCTTCCTTTTTCTTTTCCCTTATCTTTCTTCATATCTTCAACCTACAGTGATAAGCTAGTTAGCTGACTCAAAATTTGACTCATACCTGAGCTGGAATCTCCCATAGGGATTGATTCTAGCTTCATAGCGATCTCCAATGCCTCATCTTGTGAAGAGATCTTCTGTTGCATCAGAGGGACTTTGTTGTGTGGTAAGAGGGCAACAATGAACCATTATTTATTCTGTTTGTCTGGAATTTGAAAACACAAATGACATGTCAGGGTCTTAAACCTCTGATCAAACTCCCAAATAGTTTTAGCTACTCTCTGCTTGATTTCTCTCAACTATGTGATGCAATGCGACTCCGACTTGGGTTTCCTGAATTCTGCAATCAATGCAATCTTGATCTCATTCAACGGTTTTGGTTGTACAACTCCTTGGAATAATTTCATGTACCATCTTAGTGTGCGGTCTCTTAAGGTAGTACTAAACTGATCTCTATTAACAACTTCATCGGTGACATTCTTAATACTCCATACAACTTCATAAGAACCAATGTCGATCATGATCTTCAGATCCATCTTCCCTAAATGTGGGTAACCTCATCTCATCTGCCATATATCTTCCTAGGGTTCTTGACTGAGTATGCATTGAACCACTTGTAGCAGTGATCTGAGTGTTCTAATAACTTAGGTTACTCTGGTTACTTAATGTTGTTAAAACAATAGGAGGCATAATAGTACTTACTTCAACAGTTTGCGCAGTCCCTGAAGTTTTTGACTCTTCTCGGCGAGGTTCTTCAGCCTTCCATTCTTCTGCCCTAATGGACTCTGAATGTTCCTTGTTCAATATCTCTTCTTCTTATCCATTGTAGAACCCTTCTTCCTGTGCTATTGGTTCATGATTTTGTTCAAACAAGTTCACTAGTGTAACTTCTCTGAAGGTTCTCCCACTGTGCGTGTGTCCGACCTCTGTGTCATTGTCGCTTCCTGAATTATTGAACATTAGATTTTTCAATGTGACCCACTATTGTATCTTCAGGATGTTCTTCTCATGCAATAACATCTTGAGCTTCAACTTCAGGAAATGTAAAAAAAATTCTCTAGGCCCCTTAAAGAAATATCTCTATGCTTGGCTATATGATTCTACTCTATCAATAGCAAACTCAGTGATATACCCTCCAATGGTACTATCAAACTAGTGATCTACTTCTCTTTACACAATTTTATCAACTCTCTTGACCTTTTTTATTAGCACCGACATCCAAACCACATGTGTTTTGAGTCTGATATCAAACTAGGTATCTGCTAATCTGGCTAGCCACTCATATAGATCCTTATGAATTCCTCCAAAGAAAATCTTGTGTATATCAGTAAATATATACCTTCCCAACCAATCCTCTATACCAATATTAGGGTTCTTATTCTGAGCTTCAGTGAAGTCCTTCTCTTGTTCTTCTATCCACTTTTGAATCTTTGTCTTCGATGGAAACCACCTTGACATTCCCTCAAGAAGATCCCGGTCCCGGCAACAGAACCATTTGTTGGCACATGGGAAAACCCAGGGTTTAGTTATAACAACACACCAACAAGCCCTATCTACTGGCCCTTTCAGAAACACCTTCAAAGAAGATGTATTCTCACCCGAAGTAGCTATAGGGGGTTGAAGGAAATAGGTGTCTACAACCAGAGGAAATGCAAAGAGGATCTAGGGAAGTACTCTCACACAAATCTAGTTATTCTTATCTTTCGTAAGCCTACTGTGTGAATTATATCTCATATCTAACACAATATTACATTAACAGTATATCAGAGATCAGAAGAACACAACATAAATCCCACAAAACAACAAGGTATACGTAGTTCACCCTCTCCCTAGGGCTACATCCACAGAACTTCACTTTATAATATATTAGATGAAAGCATAAAGTTCTATATGGAATCTTAAATTGCAGATCTCTCTCTTTATTTCTCGTCTCCTCTCCCCTCCCTGCGCACCCAGTTGCAAGGTTGATATTCACACCCAGCTGAATTTCTTACAACACAGACTTCACTCACCACACAATAATTCTCTCTCATCAATAACAACAATCACTCATCATACATAATCCCGAACCTATCCCAAGTCCTCTTGACCTTTATTTATACATTAAAATGACTCTTGAACAACCTTAGGCTGAAACCTAGGTGTCAAAACCCTAAATACCAAAACCCTAGGTGTCTAAAACCCTAGGTCAACTTGACCCACGTTTTCAAGGCTTTGCCAACCTATCTTTCCTTCTTTCTTGCGAGGTGCTCCAAAGCATCTATTGGTGGATTTTTCCAGTTTTTGAGTCGTCTACGATCCATATTCCTTGTTGTTATGTCTTCCTTGATATCCCCATCCAAAAACTTGCTTTCTCTTACTTTTCTCCATATTTTCTGCTCTTTTGTCCACTTCGAACCAATCTCAGTCAACTTGTTTTCTGTGCAGTTCACACTTCGTGCTTCTTTCCTTAATCTTCAAAACATTACATAACCAAGGGATAACACTTGGAATTAGCCAAGTTCCCAACCAAAGTGTTGCATAAACTTCAAGTTAGTGTCACACAAGAGATCCAATCAAGAGCTCGAGCGGATGCGACGGATTTAGAATTGGTCAAGCAAGTAAATGACACACTAAAGATAACAATAATCTAGGTGTAGGTTGAGAGGGATGACATGAAGCAACATGTTGAGAGGATATAGCATCTCATAGAAGAAGTGTTAAATACTATCCCAGACAAGGTAGATGAAGGATGGAAGTTACGAACAAAAGGGAAGGTGGAAAATATCTTGCAAGCCATGGAGAACTATAAGAGCCAAATCATGGATTTGATGGAACGCCTATAGCCAAGGATGCCTCCAAATGTCATATCACAAAGGGTACATGATGTGATATATCATAAGGATAAAATTGTGTAGATCTTCCAGAAAATCATAGAGTTATATGACAAAACCACACAATTATGGACGAGCTTACATGAGGATAATAAACTGTTGGACTTAGACAAGAAGGAAGAAGGTGTAAACACTACAGTGCAGGACTTGAATAAAAAATAGAATATGTTGAAAATATAATATAGGTTGAGAAGTGTGTAGGACTTGAAGAAACTCCAGGAAGAACTAAAGAATATACATGCAGAGAATAAGTTGAGGCAGGCTCAGTTGGAGCCACTATAAGAGAAAGCAGAGAATGTTGACTGAGATTGATGCAGCCAAGGGGGATATTGGAAAATAAATGTGGAGAACGAATAATTGATGAAGGAACACATTATTGCATAGAATATGGATTCTGTAGATGAGAAGAGTGCATAGGAAAAAAATTGATCTAAAGACATTTCAGGCAGATTCTAGGAGTTGGAAATATCGGTGCAGGATGCAAACATTTCCTGAGTGGCTTGGGACAAGCCACAAGTATGTTTTGGGGCATGTTGGCGTAGGATATTTTGGGTAATAATGCATAAATAAATGAAGTAGTTGAGAAAGGGATAAAAAAAGGAGCGTACGACATAGAATAAGGAAAAGCAGCGTGAGGAAGAGGAAA
This sequence comes from Picea sitchensis, assembly GCA_010110895.2. Taxonomy (NCBI): domain Eukaryota; kingdom Viridiplantae; phylum Streptophyta; class Pinopsida; order Pinales; family Pinaceae; genus Picea; species Picea sitchensis. The sequence goes on along the minus strand of SNQJ01S0008468.1, from coordinate 49,215 downwards.
CTCAAAGACAGAAAGAAGGACAGTGCGACGATGAAACAATTAGATCATGGACCAGCCGCACACAGGAGGTTACAATGTGTACAAACCTAATCCACTTAAGGTTAGGGTTTTGGGTCATTGGTGTAAAGGTGTTTTACTCATTTTGTAGTATAAATACATGTATTGTGATATCTGAGGAGATCCATCTTTTATTAGTATGGTTTTGATGAGTTTTGAGTCGCAGATGCTAGTTTCGAGAGCCATGGAGATACTATTGAGATAGTTTTGGAGATGAGTCTGTTTTTGAATTGTAATTGAGGGCCATGTTGCAAGGTGTGGAGCTTAGTGAAACATTGGTCAACCTCACTTATACATGTGCATTTATGCACTTCTAATGTAATGCATGCAATGTAAGGAATTTATGAAGGTGAATAAAGAAGAACATGCTGCCATCTCTTTGTGGATGTATCCCATGGGGGGTGAACCATAGTAAAACATTGTGTCATTTTGTTGAATGTTGATTTTATATGATTTATGATGAATGAAGGAATGAACCTGTTAGAGTTAGAATGCAATTTTCACTGGATCATTTATATTAATTTACTGTGGAAGGAATCTTAATAAATTTATATAGTTAGCGAATGGTAGATCTGATGAATATTAAAGTAGAAAAAAAATAGGTCTGAAATACCCATAAGTTACATCCCTTCCATTATTGTAGACATATGGGTCCTGTAGTCACCTGTAAGCTATCTCGGGTGACACTCTGATGTGCACTATGTGCGTAGTGTTTCCTTCTTGTCTCTAGAAAGGTCGATGGTTTCTAGGGTGTTTGTTGGAGAACTAAGGTAGAAACCAGGTTATCCCATACATCCAACATTTTAGAGTAAACCATGAGAATCATTTTGGGTTTTTACCTCCTTACTAGTACAGAAAAAATAAGTGACCCCCAAAACCAGACCCTCCAAACTCCCGTACCATTTTAGGGTTTTTCCCACCTGCGTGGGGGAAGCATTTTGACGATCCATTCATCCTACCTCTTAGAGAGCCCACAAAATGATATATAAGCGCCTACGAAATGGAAGATCCAAAAAATTGGAAGAGTACACCCATGAAATTTTAATAATACATGTGAAATAGTTAATAGTCCAAACATGTTTTATGGCCAAATATGGATGTATGGTTTTCAATGTTTATAAAAAAATGTGAGGTTCTATTAAGCATCATCTCACTTACTAGCCAACATAAAATGGTCAATCCTTCCTAAAATCAATATGACCAGCTAGTGCTCAAGTTAAAGATACAATTTCTAGGGTTTTTCCATCTACATGGAGGGGGTGCATCATAATCTATTTGTCTTCCCTTTTAAAAACACCCACAAAACTAGTAAAACCATCTTGGGTTCTCTTTGGTAAAACCATTACTGAAGCTAATTGAAACCATTATGAAGTGAGAAGAAAAATTAAGAAAAATTCCCCCGATTGCATACTAAAAGGATGGAATAGTTGGTGGGAAGAGCTCAGGAGTAGTTAAGAGAAAGTTAGACGATCGTCAATAGAGGAGATGAGAAAAAAAAATTACCAAAGAAAACACAGAGCCTCTTATACACTGAAAGAGATGTGTTGGTTGTTAAATCATGAGTTAAACGAATGCATTGGTATCTTCTGGCTCTTAAGGATTTTCTTTGGGGTTTTAAATAAAATTCCCATGAGAATGGAGGCAGTTACAGGTTTACAAACTTTACTATAGATAAATATAGGCTCTTCGCTTCCCATCCAATATTAACAATTTTGCAAAGAGGCTCTTTGGAGATAGAGTTGGGTTTCAGAAATCTGGTATTAGATGATTTTTTTTTGTCCATGGTTATGATGTGGATGTTTTGATTATTTCTCAGGGTAACCTTTTTTTAGGATTTCATGTATACCTTTATTCAGATGATGTCCATGAGGTGAATTGTCCTTAAGGTTTGGAACAACTCATTGGACAAATAAAGAGATTTGTTATGTAATATTTGATGCAAATGGGAAATTAACATTTAAATTTATTTCATGTGGAAAGTATAGGTTGTTTCAATTCTACAAGGGTGAGAATACAATATTTGATGTTTCACCTTTGTCCATGAAAGCTCTGGTTTAGCACAATCATGTTACTACATCTCAGTTGGAGGACGTGTCATGAATTCTAAAGGCATTGGAGTTGAACATGTTAAGATATTAATTGATGGATGAGAAAGAGTTGCAACAGATATCCAGGGATATTACAAACTTGATCAATGGCAGCTAGCTATGTTGGCAAGCGTTAGGTTGGATTTACACATGGGCTAGAGAATGTTAAGCCTCAAGTGAAGAGGATTGATGATATTGGAAAATTATACTTTGAGGTTCAATCAAGTGAATATCGAACATCCCCGCTAACCACAATAATGGAACATGATTCTGGTATTCAATTTTCACTATCACATATTGAACTCATGCATTTTCTTTGGAATGTCTTCATTGGAATACAACATATTGAACCTTAATCTTATATAATTTACTAGTAAAAAATATATTTTTAGTGGAAATATCCATTTTGATTCAATCTATTTTCTTGAAGAAAATGGATTTGGAGCCAAACCTCAACTGCATGGGAACCAGAGGAGCAATCCTCACAGGGGTAAGAACTTTATTTATACTATTGTTCATATTTTAGCCATAGTGTTTTACTCGTGTGTCCATTTCATCTGTTCTTTATACCATTGGAAAGGTCATTATGAGATATACAACTTTCTAGTTATATGATTTCAGATATTTCTTACCAATTGTATTAATTTTTCAATATGAATATCTAGTACATTATTGTCATTCCTAGAAGACACAACGACTCGATCATGAGTAGATGAACTAAGAACCAAATTCAGGGAACTTTACAAGATATTTTAGTTAATCAATACCTCAGTTATATGCATTTGAAGTATTGGTATTGATGGTTATTAGTAATTACTCTCATCTATTATATGTTGAATGGTGCCAGGTACCCAGTGAAGGAGGGTCATACTCAACATCCACATGATGCGATCTATAGCCAAAAACATCAAAGAAGTAATAACTACAACTGTAGCAGTGAGTCAATGAGAGAAGATAAGAGAAGGTAATTAGACTCAAACAAATAAGGAAAGATTCCAAATACTATAACAATTGGTTTCCCCTAATCTGTGAGTCTTTCATAAAGTTAGGCGAGGTGCACTAAAACCAAAATCTGCGATGGCCCACCAACGCTAGAAGACAAAATCGGAATGTAACCACTGTCTTTTGTTGTCATAATTAAAAAGGTAATAAAGATGAAATGTTAGGAAATGAAAGGTCATGGGGGTAGGAAAAAGTTCAAGAGTCATGTTGAACCCCAATAAATATTAAAATTGTACCAAAATAAGGGGATTTTGGGTCTTCAAACATTGTAAATTTATGAACTATTTTGGGAAGACGATGTCAACTAAAATTGAGAAGCCATTCCTTGGAGTTTTCATGTATTATTGTTGAAACTGATAATACAGAGAAGTCCTCAGGGCCATCTTTTGATAGAGAGAAGAAATTGTGTGTGTTGTTATTTTGCTGCGAACTATTTCAAGAGAAATGTATGTTGTTCACATGGGCTATAAGACCATGTTTGTTTATAGACTATTCTAATGCAATCTATGTTACTCTTATATGTTTATTCCTATTTATTATATTACATGTCTTGAGTGAATGAGTTGTGAATGTATGTAGAATCATGACTTATATTTTTATGGTTATAGACTTGTATGCACGTGTTTCTAACTATGTGCCTTCATGACAACTATTTGATTGGGGTTTATGCATAGTTTAGTTTCATTACAACTCATTATGTTATGATAATTCACTCCTAGATATGAAATGATATATTATAAATAGATTAGACTTGTATTTACATATTATTCATCTACATATTCCATTTGCATAACCATCCATCATTCACCCACATTGGTGGATGAGGCCGCAACCAATCGAATCGAAACAAGTAATGGGTGACAGGCCAAAATATGGATGGGTTCCATATTCCAAATGGTGAGAGGTCTAATTGGGACTTCTTATTGGCGGTAACCCCTGTTGTTGACAAGGGTATATTTTGAACCCATCAACATATCCTTAGACACATATTTTATTAAATAAGGAAAATAATTACTCAATAAATAAGTGAGCTTACAATCTCCAAAATTACTCTTGCATGATAAAATGAGAGATTTAATAAGATCATCAAAACTAATTCTAAGATAAATTTTCATATGGGCATATTTTCATATGGAAAAATAAAAATGATGACCAAAAAAGTGGGATACGATAAAGTATTTATGAAAGGAGGTATAAAATAAGGAAACGTAACCAACATGACTCATTGTGACTTAGAGAAAACAAGAGATAAGGACCAAAAAATCAGAGCGAGCTGGTATTTCCAAAGGTTTCAATAAAGATTCAAAGCAGTAGTTTCAAGATTTTTCATAATGACGCCACCGAATTTTGGATCTCCCAGTTGAGTTGCGAGAAACACATGACGTGTTGCAAAGTCCATAGAGGTAGAAAACCCTATCCAGCCAGAAGGATTTGGCTGTGTGGATGTGATCCCATCACCCGTTAAGGAATCAATTAGTCCAATAGTTTTCAAAGAACAGGAGCTAGTAGTCGAGCAGATGGATGTGGATCCGAGGGTTGAAGAACCAAACACTACACAATAGTTGGGTTTGGGAGCACCGCAATAGTTGAATAGGTAATATGATGAAAGAACAAAGTTAGATGAGCCTAGAGTAGAGTTCGAACAAGTACATAAACCTATCGCAGAGACAACACCCCCAAAAAAAGAATATGTACAGGTCGAAGATGGTAGAATTGAACCAGAGTCAGACATAGAAGTAGAAGAGGATGCGCACCAAGAAGCAAAGTCATCCACCATGAAGAAAAAGAGAAATTGGAATAAACCAGTGCATAGGTCGTTGCGCAAGAAGAAATAAGTTACAATAGAATTATCATGCATATTGAAGGAGTTACAATCCTACTTTGTATTTTAGGATATGTGGAGAAATTTAAATGCACAGACCAAAACATTGCAGATAGGGACAAGGCCCCTGAGTTCGAGCCACATGTATATATGGAGAGAAAAGGGATAATTTCATCAAGAGTCCCAATATTAGAACCAAATCAATGGATTACAGGGTTGTACAATACAAGAATAATGATTTTATTAGAAATTCCACATTTTGGAAGGGCTAAAGATGTTAATTGCTATGTCAAACAATTTCTAGCCTTGGTGCATGGAGGTGTTCTGTGGTTGGAAAGACCAGTGCCAATTGATGTGGATATGATTGAAAAAATTATAGGTTTGCCAACAATAGTAGAGAAACCAAAACAATACGTAGATGATAATACTAAGGAGAAGGTTATTGTACAAGAAATGAAGAAGAATATTAGCAGTGACAGGGAGTCAAGAGGGTTAATAATCAATAGGATCAATGAACCTGTGACATGATTGGAAACTAATTTAATGGCATGCAAACTATTGATGAAGTTTCATAAAGAGGAATCCTCGACAAGTGTCATAGAAGTAGTCACGTAGTGAGTGAAAGGAAGCTTATTAAGTTGGGCACCATACTTATCGAATCTATTTTTGCATGACTACCAAGACGTGTAAGATTTGGGAACATAGTTTCACTATTCATGGTAGATCATACTCATACAGTGTATTTTTACAAAGGATTGGAAAGTGTCATGCAACGTAATACACAACTTTGTGGCACAGATTAAACAAAAAGACAAGGAAGGCTAATTCTAGCACATTAGTGATGTATTTTGAGGAAATACAGGAAAATGTGGCTGAGACATGGAGGATAACACGAGAAGTGATGGAGAAAAATAAACACATAGACAACATTTAGGTGTCAATACACAATGTGTGGATTCAAGAAAAAAGAGATTCAAAGAAGAATTGGCTACGGATGAAGTATGGTCTAATTAGATAGGAAGTCCAATGGGCCATGAAATACTGGCCAAATGAATGGAAGGTACTAGTGACTTCAAATAAGAAAAAAAAGGGAAAGAAGATAGTATAAGCTGAAATGTCATAGAAATCAAATAGTATAGCAACAAACACAAGGAAGGCTGTAGAGCACACCAAGGATACTGGAGGGAGAAAAATAGTAAGAAAAACAAGGTGGAAGAACATTCCAAATCCCTCAGCACAGGAGAAATACTGCATTGAAGTAAGGAATGGAGGTACATAGCAGAAGGATACTAATGGAGGAGCACAAAAGAATGTTGATGTTCCTAAGCAGGAGGAACTAGGATGAGGAGATATACCAACAACTTCAGTGCAGAAAGAAATGTTGTCGAGGAAGAGGATCGTGCTATTAGAATTAGGCCATAGAAAGAAGATGAAGGCACACAAGAGTGTCCCTAAGTTACACTGACATAAGATGATGCGAAGATTGTAAGGTAGCTAGAGAGGTAGTGGGGGGGGAAGAGAGCCCATAGTGATAATAATGGAGGCCATTCAATGTAAGGTGGACTAGGTCCACTATATTATTAAATAAGGCCCACTATGGTAGTTAGATATAATAAATGGGTAGTTAGGTATAATAAATGTAAGAGGACTTCTTAGAAGGTTCTACTTCTAGAAGATTCCTCCTCTAGAATGTTCTTAGGTGATGGTAGAACTATATAAAGGGTTTCAAGCAATGTAATGGGACATGAAAAGAGTATTGTAATTGGATAGATATCTCAATAGGAGGATGCCCCCTCGAAGAGGTAAGTGAACAGGAGGGGATCCCTTTCATAATAGGATCCATTGTATGGTGTTTCCCTACCTCAAGGGTTTGATAGTAAAAAAAATAAGATTTTTCATATTATTCTTGTATATTTGTTCTGGTGTTTTTGTATTCAGTCTTTGGTTCCTAACAAGTGGTATCAGAGAACTTTCCTTGGTAGACATTGTGGACAAATATTTTTTATTTTTGCAGATTGCTTTTTCGAAGAAAAAAAAGGGCCGCGACATTCTAGAAATTTTGGGTATATTTATGTGCAAAATTTGTAGAAACATGTTGTAGATATGATTTCCTCTCATAAAAAACCCCAATTTAAAAAAAAAACAATTGTCCGAAACGAAGTTCGGGAAGTCAAGATATTGAAGTTTTAAAATCTGCAATTTTTCAAGGTTTTTTCCGCGGACGACAACGCAGTTTGTTTTTATTTCTGTAGCATATGGAGGACGAATTTTCCCAAAAAAATTATAGATATACATTCCTCTCACAATTTCACCCAATTTCAAAAAACAAATTAGCCGAAACAGAGTCCGGGAAGTGAAGTTATGAGCATTTAAAATACAACAGTTTTTCAGGGTTTTTCCCGAAAACGTCGCGATTTTATGCAGTAATTTATTGTTCTATTTTTTGGGTTTTTTTGTGACGACAATGGGACTGCAAAGTTCATAAAATTTCATAGGGTGCTCAGATGGCTCTTTCTTCTCAAACCCTCAAATAAATTCTACATATTACTGAAGCATTCAAAGCCCAATTGTTTGACAGATTGGATGGCTTTGTAGATGGTCTCAATGATAGTTTTTGTAGTATTCAAGATTCTTTGGATAACATGCAGGAGAGGTTTATTATGGAGGACCTTAGAGATGAATATAATCAATAAATATATGCTTGGTATGATTTTGAGGCTGATTGCGATGATTGGTATATGGATAGTTGTCATTTCTGGGATGACAACCACTTCCATATTTTATTTGATGACTCTACTCCACCTTATGTAGAGAACATCAATGTCCCACATTAGGAGCTAGTTTCCAACTTATAGCCTGCATATTCTACAATGGTATCATTCCTTCCAGATTCATCTTTGATCATCTCCCACTATGTGGATGGATATTCTTATTTGGATCCACATGATAGGTGTCAGTATTGGGAGCATCATTTTCAATTGGTTATTGGGTGTCGATATCTTCCATGTGGGGTTCACATGAGCAATTGGACATGGGACCCTAGTTTACAATGGCGATTGGACTACTTCAGCATGGTGGCTACCATTTCTCAATGGGACCCTGGTTGTCTAGTCTACTTCGACACTATCGTCCACACTTATCCATGGGACCCTGGTATATGGTTGTACATCAAGCGTTGAGGACAACACTTTCAAAATGGGGATGGAATAAAAGGTAGCTAGAGAGGTAGTGGAGGGGGCAAAGGGCCCATAGCAATAATAATGGAGGCCATTCAATGTAAGGTGGACTAGGTCCACTATATTATTAAATAAGGCCCACTATGGTAGTTATATATAATAAATGGGTAGTTAGGTATAATAAATGTAAGAGGACTTCTTAGAAGGCTCTACTTATAGAAGATTCCTCCTCTAGAATGTTCTTAGGTGATGGTATCACTATATAAAGGGGTTCAAGCAATGTAATGGGGCATGAAGAGAGTATTGTAATTGGAGCGGTAGCTCAATAGGAGGATACCCCCTCGAAGAGGCAAGTGAACAGTAGAGGATCTCTTCCATAATAGGATCCATTGTATGGTGTTTCCCTACCTCAAGGGTTTGATAGTAATAAAAGAAGATTTTGCATACTGTTCTTGTATATCTGTTGTGGTGTTTTTGTTTTCAGTCTTTGGTTCTCAACAAAGATGGTCGTAGAAAAGGTCCAAGACCATGCAACAGAGTCGTTGGACGATGCTAAGAAGGAAAGAGAGGAGATCATTAAAAATATGACAGAGGTTAAGGGAACATTGGCACAACTACAATTGAACACAACGTAGTAGAAGGAACATGAAAAACCACATAAAACTACACATGAAAAGACAATGCCAACAAACAAAACAGTACAAGTGATAACCATAGGGAGAAAAATTTTCCATATTACTTAAGACATGTTGCAAGTGGATGAGGAGACAATGCATAATTAGTTGAAGAACATTGATCAGTTGGACTTGGAATTGGCCAAGGTCCCAACCAAAGTGTTTTATAAACTTCAAGTTAGTGTCACACAAGAGAGACAATCAAGAGATAGAGTGGATGCGACAGATTCAGAATTGATCAAGTAAGTAAATGACACGCTGAAGATAAAAATATCCAGGTACAGGTTGAGAGGGATGACATGAATCAATGCGTGGAGAGGATAGAGAAGCACATCGAAGAAGTGTTAAAGACTATCCCAGACAATGCAGAGGAGGGATGGAAGTTAAGAATAAAAGAGAAGGTGGAAAAGATCTCACAATCCATGGAGAACTATAAGATCCACATCATGGAGTTGATGGAACTCCTATAGCCAACCACATCGCCAAAAGTCAGATCACAAAGGGTACATGAGGTGATAGATCATAAGGATAAAATTGCAAAAATATTCCATAAAATCATAGAGTTATATGACAGAAGCACACAGTTATGGATGAGCTTACATGAGGATAAAAAACTGCAGGACTTAGAAAAGAAGGAAGAAGGTGTAAACACTACAGTGCAGGACTTGAAGAAAAAATAGAAGATGATGAAAATACAAGATAGGTTGAGAAGTGTGTAATAATTGAAGAAACTCCAGGAAGAACTGAAGAATATACATACAGTGAAGAATTCGAGATAGACTCAGTTGGATCCACTGTAAGAGAAAGAAGAGAAAATGTTGATTGAGATTGATGCAACCAAGGGGGAGATTGGAAAAATCAGTGTGGAGACCAGGGATGATTTTAGGGGATAAATTTTTCTCATGGGATAATTTTGCATGGTTTTTCCCAAAAAGTGATTCACTATTCTAAAAATTATTCACCTAAATTCTATAGAATAAAATTATTTTACCTTAAAAATCGTCAAACTTTTACACAAATTATATAAAATCCTTACAAATTTGAATATTTTTACAAAAATGTCTCCAAACATTTTATAGTTGGCATATGAAGGATTAGTAAGGTTCGCCAAGGTTTCTACATTTTAAAATAAATTTCCATCCTTAAAATCATCCCTCGTGGAGACCGAATAATTGATGAAGGAACACATCATTGCACAGAGTCTGCAGTCTGTAAATGAGAAGAGTGCACAGGAAATAACTTGAGCTAAAGACATTTAAGACCGATTCTAGGAGTTGGAGATATCGGTGCAGGATGCAAACACTTCATGAGTTCCTTGGGACAAGCCACATGTAAGTGTTGGAGCTTGTTGGCGTAGGCTATTTTGGGTAACAATGTAAAAATCAATGAAGCAATTGAGAAAGGGACGAAAAAAGGAGCGCACGCCAGAGAATAAGGAAAAGTAGCATGAGGAAGAGGAAAGTCAAAGATAGAAAGAATGACACCATGACGAGGAAATGATTAGATCATGGACCAGCCATGCATAGGAGGTTACAATGTGTACAAACCTAATCCACTTAAGGTTAGGGTTTTGGGTCATTGGTGTAAAGGGTTTTTACTCATTTTGTAGTATAAATACATGTATTGTGAGATGTGAGGAGATCCATATTTTAGTAGTATGGTTTTGGTGAGTTTTGAGTCGCAGATGTTAGTTTTGAAATCCATGGAGCTATTATTGAGTTAGTTTTGGAGATGCATCTATTTTTGAGTTGTAACTGAGGGTCAGGTCGCAAGGTGTGGAGCTTAGAGAGAAACTAGTAAACCTCACTTATAAATGTGCATTTATGCACTTCTTATGTAATGCATGCAATGCAAGGAATTTATGGAGATGAATAAAGAAGAAAATGTTGCCAGATCTTTGTGGACGTAGCCCAGGGCGAGTGAACCATGGTAAAACATTGTGTCATTTTGTGGAATGTTGATTTTATATGATTTATGATGAATGGATGAATGCATGAATGAATCTGTTAGATTTATAATGGAATTCACACTGGATCAGTTATGTTAATTGAATGCAGAATGAATCTTAATAAATGAATATAGCTAGTGAATGGTAGATCTGATGAATATTAAAGTAGAAAAAGAATAGATCTAGCATCCCCATGAGTAACATCCCTTCCATGATTGCATACATATGGGTCCTGTAGTCACTTGTAAGCCATCGCAGGTGATACTCCGATGTGCGCTCTGTGCGTAATGTTTCCTTCTTGTCTCTAGAAGAGTTGATGACTTCTACGGTTTTTGTTGGAGAACTAAGGTAGAAACTAGGTTAGCCCATACATCCAACAGTGTATAGTAAACCATGCGAATCATTTTGAGTTTTTCCCTCCTTACTAGCAGAGAAAAAATAAGTGACCCCCAAAACCATACCCTCCAAACTCCCACACCATTTTAGGGGTTTTTCCACCTACGTGAGGGAAGAATTTTGACGATCCATTCATCCTACCTCTTAGAGCGCCCAAAAAATTATAGATAAGTTCCTATGAAATGGAAGATACAAAGAATTGGAAGAGTACGCCCATGAAATTTTAAGAATCCATGTGAAAAAGTTAATAGTCCAAACACGTTTTATGGACAAATCTGGATGTACGATTTTCAATGTTTATAAAACAATGTGAGGTTCTATTAAGCATTGTCTCACTTACTAGCCAAAATAAAATGGTCAATCCTCCCTAAAATCAATATGACCATCTAGTGATCAAGTTAAGGATACGGTTTCTAGGGTTTTTCCATATGGATGGAGGGGGCGCATCATAATCTATTTGTCTTCCCTTTTAAAAATACCCATGAAACTGGTGACACCATCCCATTTTCTCTTTGGGAAAACCATCAGTGAAGTTAATTGAAACACATAGCCTCTTGTACACTAAAAGAGATGCATTGGTTGTTAGATCATGAGTTAACTAAATGCATTGGTATCTTCTGGAGCTTAACGATTTTCTTTGGGGTTTTAAATAAAATTCCCATGAGAAGGGAGGAAGTTACAGGTTTACAAACTTTACTATAGAAAAATATTACCTCGTCGCTTCCCATCCAATGTTAACAATTGTGAAAAGAGGCTCTTTGGATATAGATTTGGGTTTCATAAATATGGTATTAGATGATATTTTTTCTATCCCTGGTTATGATGTGGATGTTTTGATTATTTCTCAGGGTAACCTTGTTTTAGGAGATCATGTATACCTTTATTCAGATGGTGTCCATGAGGTGAATTGTCCTCAAGGTTCTGGAGGAGATCCTTGTCCAAATAAAGAGATTTGTTATGTAATATCTAATGAAAATGGTAAGTTAACCTTTAAATTCATTTCATTTTGAAAATACATGTTGTTTCCATTCTACAAGGGTGAGAATACAATATTTGATGTTTCACCTCTGTCCATGGAAGCTCTGGTTGAGCACAATCATGTTACTATATCTCAGTCATTTCAAGTCGCATGTTTCTCAGTTGGAAGATGTGTCATGAATTCGGAAGGCATTGGGTTTGAATGTGTTCAGATATTAATTGATGTATGAGAAAGAGCTGCAACAAAGATCTAGGGATATTACAAACTTGATCAGTGACAACTAGTTATGATGGCAAGCATTAGATTGGCTTTACACATGGGCCAGAGAATGTTAAGCCTCAAGTGAAGAGGATTGATGATATGAGAAACTTCTAATTTGAGGTTCAATCAAGTGAATATCAAACATCCTTGTTGACCACAACAATAGAACATGATTATGGTATTCAATTTTCACTATCACATATTGAACTCATGCATATTCTTTGGAATGTCTTCGTTGAAATACAACATATTTAACCTTATTTCTATATAATTTACTGGTAAAAAATATATATTTAGTGGAAATATCCATGTTGATTCAGTCTATTTTCTTGAAGAAAATGGGTTTGGAGCCGAACCTGCATGGGAACCAGAGGAGCAGTCCTCACAGGGGAAATAACCCTATTTATACTATTGTTCATATTTTAGCCATATTGTTTGACTCGTGTGTCCATTTCATATTTTCTTTATACAGTTGGAAAGGTCATTCTATGATATACAACTTTCCAGTTATATGATTTGAGATAATCCTTACCAATTTTATTCATTTTTCAATATGAATATCTAGTACCTTATTGTTAGTCCTGGAAGACACAACGACTCGATCAGGAGTAGAATCACTAGGAACCGAATTCAGGGAACTTTACAAGATATTTTAGTTAATCAATACCTCAATTATATGAATTAAAATGATTGGTATTAATGTTTATTATTAATTACTCTCATTTATTATATGTTGAATGGTGCCAGGTACCAAGCGAAGGAGGGTCATACTTAACATCCACACGATGCGATCTATAGCCAAAAATGTCAAAGAAGTAATAACTACAACTATAGTAGTGAGTCAATGAGAGAGTATAAGAGAAGGTGATTAGTCTCAAATAAACAAGGAAAGATTCAAAATACTATAACAATTGGTTTCCCCTAATGTGTGAGTCTGTAATTAAGTTAGGCAAGGTGCACTAAAACCAAAATTTATGATGGCCCACCAGCGCTAGAAGACAAATTCAGAATGTAACCACTGTCTTTGGTTGTCATCAATAAAAATGGAATAAAGATGAAATGTTATAAAATGAAAGGTCATGGGGGTAGGCGAAAGGTCAAGAGTCATGTTGAACCCCAATAAATACTAAAATTGTACCAAAATAAGGGGATTTAGGGTCTTCAAACATTGTACATTTCTGAACTATTTTGGGAATACAGTGTCAACTAAAATTGAGAAGCCATTCCTTGGAGTTTTCATGTATTATTGTTGAAACTGTTAATATGGAGAAGCCCTCAGGGCCATATTTTGATAGAGAGAAGAACATACATGTGTTGTTATTTTGCTGCAAACTATTTCAAGTGAAATGTATTTTGTTCACATGGGCTATAAGAACATGTTTGTTTATAGACTATTCTAATGAAATCTATGTTACTTTTATAGTTTTATTACTCTTTCTTATATTACATGTCTTGATTGAGTGAGTTGTGAATGTATGTAGAAACATGTCTTATAATTTTTTGGTTATAGACTTGTATGCATGTGTTTCTAACTGTGCGCCTTCATGACACTATCGGATTGGGGTTTATGCATAGTTTATTTTCATTACAACTCATTATGTTATGATAATTCCCTCCTAGATATGACATGATAGATTATAAATAGATTAGACTTGCATTTACATATTCTTCATCTACATATTTCATTTGCATAACCATCCATCATTCACCCTCATTGATGGACCAGGCCACAACCAATAGAATCGAAACAAGTAATGGGTTCCAAGCCAAAATCTGGATGGGTTCCCTATTCCAAATGGTGAGAGGTCTAATTGGGAATTCTTACAAGAGGTAACCCCTGCTGTTGACAATGAGTGATTTTGAACCCATCAACATGTCCTCAAACACACATATTTTATTAAATAAGTAAAATAATTACACAATAAATGAGTGAGCTTACAATCTCCAACATTACTCTCGCATGAGAAAATGAGAGATTTAATAATATCATCAAAACTAATTCTAAGATAAATTTTCATATGGACATCTTATCACATAATCATGTGAGTATGATAAGTGTCCATTTACATTAAATGAATATTCTAATAATTTTCTAATTTGTTGCTTCTAAGAAGCGACTCTTTTCTAAACTCATTATCTAAACTAACAAAATACATTCTAGAAAAGTATAAGTATAATAAAATAATATTATACTAAGTACTTTATGATCATAATATCAAACTTTCCCCCCTTTGATACAAAATTAGATTGAAACAAATACCAAGTTCTTCTCTAAACTTAGTAAATTTGATCCTGCCAATTGGTTTCATGAAAATATATGAGATTTGATCTTCTAAAGGACAATATACCAGTTTGATGATTCCCTTTGCAATGAGTGACTAGGTGTAATGATACTTTGTGTCGACATGCTTTGTTTTGTTAGGGAAAACTATATTTTTAGCAATTTTAATGGATGACTAACTATCAATTATTATTGAAGTATCTTATGTTTGAGAAATTCCCAAATCCTATAGGACTATGTGTAACCAAACTATTTCACATGTTGCTTCCCATGTTGATATATATTCTTCTTTTGCGGCATAATTTGCTACAGTAGTTTTCTTCTTACAACTCTGATAAATTTTCATTGATCCCATATTCATAAAGTAACATGATGACAATGCCCTATCATGAACACTTTCAACAAAATTTGCATATGAATATCTAACAAGTACACTTTTTTTATTCTTCTTGTATAGAAGACCACAATCTTTCATACCTTGAATATATCTAAGGACCCTTTTTGTTGCATTCGAGTGGATTTCGTTTGGCTCTTGAATAAATCTTGAAATAATACTAACTACATATGATAATTCTGGAAAAGTGGTTGTCAAATAAATCAAGCTACCAATCAATTGCTTGTAACAAGTGTTGTTTACCAATTCCTCCCCTTCAAGTTTTGAAAGTTTTAAATTTTCTCGATCGGGGTGAGAATGGATTTGCAATCAGTCATGAAAAATATTTTCAATAAATTAGATTCATACTTGCATTGATTAATGAAAATGTTGTTTGAATGTTGAAAAACTTAAACTCCAATATAGTAGTGAAGTAATCCCAAATCTTCCATCTTGAATCCAACCTATAATTCCTTCTTCACATGAAAAATATGATCATCATTAGATATTAGTTTCAGGATTAAATACATAGCATAAGTCATTAATCTATGACCCATATYCATGAGTATTAGTCGCAATTGACCAATAATTCTCATGATTTGAATAGTCCACTTAGCACTCATTGCATCGAGTGATTCTCACAGGGGTGAAGAAATTGGATTGAAACCAACAAATTGAATCGCATAGCATCAACCATCACTTCCRAGGCTTGCACCCGGTAACCAGGACTTCCCAGGTGGTCATCCATCCCAAGACGCCTCTATATCAAGTGCACTTAACTATGGAKTTTTCCCCACAATCAATCCTAATAAGAGTGAAGGGAGCTCTAACTAGGTAGTTCATAAGGCACAATACTTGCTAAAGTTTTGCAAATGGGGTAGCAAGCTAAATGGGCTTGATTATGGGGAAAAATCCACAGTTAAGTGCACTTGAGCCAGAGGCTTATTGGGATGGGTGACCACCTGGGAAGTCTTGGTTACCATGTGAAATCCACATAAGTTATGGTTGATGCTATGTGATTCATTTCGTTGGTTTCAATCCCATTCCTTCACCCATGTGAGCATCACCCGATGTAATGAGTGCTAAGTGGACTATTCAAATCATGAAAATTATTGGTCAGTTGCGACTAATACTCATGTATATGGGTCATAGATTAATGAATTACACTATGCAGTTAATCCTGAAAATAATATCTAATATGTTGCACTACGAAAGCCCCTCTATTAATAAGAGTGAAGGGAGCTCTAACTGGGAAGTTCATAAGGCACAATACTTGCCAAGGTTTTGCAAATGGGGTACCAAGCTAAGTGGGCTTGATTGTGGGGAAAACTCCACAGTTAAGCGCGCTTGAGCCAGAGGTGTCTTGGGATGGATGACCACTTGGGAAGTCCTAGTTACTGGGTGCAAGCCCTGAAAGTGATGGTTGATGCTATGTGATTCATTTCGTTGGTTTCAATCCCATTTCCTCACCCCTATGAGCATCACCTGATGCAATGAGTGCTAAGTGGACTATTCAAATCATGGTAATTATTGGTCAGTTGCGACTAATACTCATGGATATGGGTCATATATTAATGACTTACACTACGCAGTTAATCCCAAAAATAATATCTAATATGTTTCACTACGAAAACCCCTCTATTAATAAGAGTGAAGGGAGCTCTAATTGGGTAGTTCATAAGACACAATACTTTCTAAGGTTTTGCAAATGGGGTAGAAAGATAAGTGGGATTGATTGTGGGGAAAACTCCACAGTTAAGCATGCTTGAGACAGAGGCGTCTTGGGATGGGTGACCACCTGGGAAGTCCTGGTTACCGGGTGCAAGCCTCGGAAGTGATGGTTGATGCTATGCGATTCATTTTTTCGGTTTCAATCCCATTTCTTCACCCCTGTGATCATCACCCGATGCAATGAGTGTTAAGTGTACTATTCAAATCATGAGAATTATTGGTCAGTTTCGACTAAACTCATGGATATGGGTCATAGATTAATGACTTACACTATGCAGTTAATCTCGAAAATAATATCTAATATGTTTCATTGTGGAATCCCCTCTATGATCATCATTGTGTCCACTAATGATCAATTCATAGACATACATGACTAAAATTACCATATTTTTCCCTTGTAGGCACACATATAGGGTATCATCATACTCACTCTGTTGAAATCCAACTTTGCGAAGATACTCATCCATTTTGGCATACCAAGCTCTGGGAGCTTGTTTCAATCCATACAACGCCTTGATTAAATTAAAAAAATAATTGTTCATATCCTTCAAGCTCAAAACCAGGAGGTTGAGTCATATATACTTCTTCTTGCAAATCTCCATTGAGGAAGGAGATTTTTATATCCATCTGATGTACTTTCCATCCTTTTTTATATGATAATGCAAGTACCATTTGGATTGTGTTCCACTTTATTGTTGGTGAACGTTTTTTTTCATAATCGATCCCTTCATGTTGTGCAAAACCCTTGGATACAAGTCTTTCCTCATACTTTTCTATTTTTCCATATGGATTATAATTAACTCAGTAAATCCATTTACATTTGATGGGTTTAACATCTCGAGGATAATCAACAATTTTCCAAGTCCCATTTTCTAGCATTGCTTTGTACTCGTCAGCCATGGATTTTTTCCATTCTTCATGTTTTACTGCCTCTTTGAAAGTTGAGGGCTCAGTAAAATCATTTGATATTAAGGGAAAAATTCCTTCATCCCTATTTGAACTTATTGTACCCATTTTATTTCATTCATCAGGTCTCACATATTTCAAAATTTGAACAACCCACTTAGGGAGTTGATGCTGACTTGTTTGAGGATCTGAATGATCACCAGTATTAAAGATATGATTTATAAAGACAAAATCTCTTCTTTCCTTTGAAGTATTCAAAGGTGGAGAGTCATTATCTGATGAACTATTGGATGAATATTCATATGAACTTTGTGATGAAGAAGAAGGTAAACATGATGAATAATGTTCATGTTATGAATAAGTTAAATCAATTTCAGACCAACGTTGTTGACTAGGTTGATTGTGCATCCTTGTTTTCTCTTAATCAAATTTTTTGTCTAATATTTCAAGAAGGATTTCTATTTTTGAAACATTGTTTCTATCTGTTTTGTAAAATATAACATCTCAAATGACAATGAATTTGTTTTTAGATAAAAGGAGATAAAAAAATTTATCATCGGAATATCCAAGTAAGATAAATTTCACACTTCGTGAATCCAACTTAGTTTGATTTTGTTTAGGAACTAATGCATAACATACTAAACCAAAAACTTGAATATGTTTRCTTCGAGMTTTGAATCCATACCATACTTCATATGGTGTGATCCCATCCAAAGAAGCAATGGCAGATCAGTTCCTTAAGTAAATGATAGTATGAMCTACTTCATCCTAGTATGAGGGACTTAAATTTTGTAAGGTCAACATGGATCTAGCCATGCCTAACAAAGTGTGATTCATCCTTTTTRTTACTCCATTCTGTTGAGGAGTATATACATTTGTTAATTTYTGTATGATTCTCTACTCTATTTTCCATAAATTTAGGCTATACATCATGCATTTTCCTTTTTAAAAGTAGGAAGTCAACATACCAGTTCCTATTTTTGAAGTTGTGAGAGACTTTCAAAATTCAAATGCTTGTATCAGACATGCCATAACCTTATTGGTGAACTCATTGAATCCACAGATCCCACAAAATCTTTCTTCTGAGGAATGACTTTTCCTTTCATCCTAAGAAGATTTCCATCTTCATATCCTGTCATTATAATCTTCAACTTCTATTTAGTGGAGTTTATTTTCACACACCCATTTTCCAAAATGATTCGATGTCCTTCTTTCCAAATCATCACTAATGAAAAAAAGTTATTCTTGAATGTTGGTACATACCAAACATTAAATATCATTTTCTTTCCAATGCTAGGAAGATAAACTTTTACTTAACCTTTTCCATAAGTTGTGGGTGTCATATCATCAACCAAAAATATTGAATTTAATTGACATTCTTGAAATGTCCAAAATAAGTCATAGCGAAAACTCATATGTTGAGTAGCTCCAGTATCTAAGATCCAAGAATGTTCATAGTCACTTTTAAGAGAATAATGGGAAACTTCTAAAGTTTCTTAATCTAAATCCTGAAGTGCAGTAAAAACATATTATGAAGAATTATCCTCTTGATCATTAGCATATTGTGCTGAAGTTGATTGTTTCTTAAACATTGGTATTTTCACGATTGTAGTGTAACAATCCTTGGCATAATGACCAATTTTGTTGTATCATATTCATACAATAGGACTAAAATATTTTCCTCTACCACACTGATTATTACGATTTTGAGTTCATTCTAATTGAGTTCTCCTAAATTTATTTGATCCTCGTTGAAAATTTGTATTTCATCTTCCTTGACTTCTTCCTCTTCTGTGATTGTAGCCTCTTCCTTTATCATTGCCTCTTCCTCTTCCTTGAATTATTCCTCTACACTTTCCTCTATAAGATGAATTTTCTTGATTATCACGACCTTTGTTGTTGAATTGACATCCTCTACCTCTTGAATTTTGAGTTGAAGGATTACTAGTACCAGTTTCTGTAAGACCGACATCTTCACCGACTGGTTAATTCTTCCCAAAAGTCTTATCATGTTGAGCTAACAATTCACTCAATTGATCAAAAGTGATATTATCCAAGTTTCCAGTCAATGGCAATGTTTCCAATAAGTGTTTATAGGATGATGGAAACTCCGCAATAAATATTATTTTCATCAAACTGTCGTCAAATATTGTAAATACAACCTTAGATATATCTTGCTTCATGTTATTGAGTCACAAATGTACTCAAATACATCTCCCCATTTGGTTAATTTTTGTTGAAACAGTTTCAATGGAAGGTCAACCCTTTTTGTTTCAATTTGAGTGTCAAATATATCCTTAAATGGTTTCCAATCAATCCATGCATCAGATGCATTTTCAATGTGAACAGGCATTTCTCCATTTACAGATGACTTAATTAATGCTAATTCCTTTTCAATGTTTACCTCCCATTTATCTAGTTGAGTTGCTTCAGTGGGTTTTGTTGAAAATACTGAGAGGGGGGGTGAATCAGTATTGCATTTTTTAAAAATTACTTATTACTTTTTTATTCTATTTATCATCACAACATATTAACAATGGAATTGTATTTAAGAATCAATTATATAAGTATAATTGAAAAGAATTACAAATTTTATAAAGAATAATCTATGATTGTGAAGGACAACAATCCTATTTAGAACACCAACTCTTGGAGACACAAATACCCTTATTCAAGGCACCAACCCTAGGAAGCACCAATTCCCTTATTTTTAGGGAACCAACCTTAGGAAGCACCAACTCCCTTGTTTTTAGGGCACTTGTTATCACTGAAATTTCGTCTGCACATGGCGACAAGAACTCCACATCATCAAAACAGCAATAAAGTCACTCATGGCACTGAATTAGTTTCAAAGCACTCCAGAAGGGCAAAAAACTATACAAAGTAACCAAAAATTGAAGGGCGCTTTACAACAGCTTGATGCACGCGCACATGCGCGGGTAAAAAACATGTTACAAGCGCATGCGCGCACGACGCGCAACTGTCAACACAAAAACCCGCGCATATGTTAATACGACGCATTAATTGCATAAGTCGGCCTCCTGACCGCCCACAGACTGGCCCCCAAGATGATTTGACCCTCAAATCAGATCCGGCTCTGCAAAATCGGCGGATGAATGACCTAAATAAACCCTAATGCGCCCCTATTCACACTTGGAGAAAGTTATGCGACTGCCCGTGAAGTTGCTATAAAAGGCCATGAGGGGACACTGTTTTGGCAGGGAATTTGAAGAAATGTTATGCTGTCCAGATGATTAAGAGCTCAGCCTTTGACAAACAATCCATCAGCGGCATAACCCAGAGTTCTTTCACCACTCAGTTCAGTTCTATTCATTTTGTAAGGAAAGCATTGTGTTGAGGGCCCCGAAGAGCCTTCCGCTGGAGGGAGAAGGAACCCCTGTCTCTTTCTTCAGCATGTGCTCTGGTTTCATTAATATACCAAGCCTGAAACCATTGATGACCCCCGTGTCTTATGTTTGATGTTTTTGTTTATTTTCGCAGTGTTATTTGCTTTCAGTTGATAGTTAGATTGTATTCAGTTTTGTTTTCTGTTAACCCCATGCTGCCACAGATGTTCTGGCCTGATGAACCCAACAGGGTATGAAGAGCGCTCTCCATTTTGCTCACCTGGTGACCATTTGAACGCGAACAGACTGGTGACTCCGCTGGGGAGTTTAGGTATCAAATCCTCCCTCAATTAGGTTTAATTCGCTTTCCTTTTGTTGTTTTTAACTTGCAGGGACTCAAACTGGCTTTCGCCGACCTCTTAACCGGTCGATTCACAGAAGAATCGAGAGAATTGGTAATTTATCACAAGCGCATGGGTATTTCGCCACACAGACACGTGCATGCGCTGGAACTGTTATCTCTTTGCCGCGCGCACGCGCCTCTGTCTACAGTGACAGCCGCGCATTGGAACTAAAATTTTCATTGTAAGGTTTTGATGTGGGGAAAGTCAGTTTCCTTCTCAAAAATGATGTATGCATGCTCTAAATACTGCACCACTTATACCCCTCAACTTATAAAGGGGATAGTCAAACAAACATAGGCACTTA
>SNQJ01S0008467.1:119624-157201 GCA_010110895.2 Picea sitchensis | reverse complement strand
ATGTGCTAAATGATTGTAATAACAAAGAAGAACCATAATTGCTAGTTGTATAAGTAAAACTTCAACACTAATCATTGTGCATCTTTTGGGTAGTTGTGATTTTTAGTGGTTGAATCTTGCTGCTGTAGCAATTGTTTGCTACAGCCATAAGGCTGCCATAATACTTTGCTGATAACTTCATCTAACAGCCCTAATTCACCGTCAAAGTTCATACTTAAGTATTGGAAAGTTATCTACCGTTTTAGTAATTCATTGTCCAATAACTATTATGGTTAAATCTGCAGTAACTAGCTATTAGTCTTGCTGATATATATTTCTATTTACTGCTGCAATATAGGACAGAAAGATTTTCTTGCTTGTCCACTTCATTATTGGGCTTGTATCTCGATTGTTTTGTCTTGTCTCGGGCAGGTGTAACACTTTGGTGCAGGTACCCAAGTCTTTGGCAACCATTTACCATCATCAAGACTCATTTCCAAGCCCTCATACTTCCTCCATCATTGACCTAAGGGGTTCCTCTCAAAATCTTTTCATCCTTTGTCTCAATCCCCCTAGGGTCACCCGAGATTCCCCCCTTGAGGTAATTTCATCATCTCTAAAGTAAGGGGAGTACCTATCTAAGGTGACAGTGGGTAGGTATTCTCATAGTTCTCGCCATCTTGAGGATTGGGTCAGGCTTTGCCCAACCTACAATTTGTGCGATAACAAACCCATATGCCAAATCATCAAGATCCCCACCAACTCTTCAAGGAGAAGGACGACTTCATGAAAATGTGTGACATGCACCTCCAAATGTGTGAGATGTGACGT
Source organism: Picea sitchensis (assembly GCA_010110895.2). Lineage (NCBI taxonomy): Eukaryota > Viridiplantae > Streptophyta > Pinopsida > Pinales > Pinaceae > Picea > Picea sitchensis. The sequence continues at coordinate 156,391 of SNQJ01S0008467.1, read as the reverse complement.
GGCATGGAATGGATAGTCCGAGTGCATGAAGAAGGGTCCTCAAGTGCCTAGGGCCTCAAGTGCCTAGGGCATTGTGACCAATGCCTTGGGAGTAGTGAAGATACCTCAAGAGTTGTGAAAATGCCAAATGTCATGATGAAGCCAATGCAATGCCCGTTTAGCCCCAAAATGCTATGATGCTCCACCAAGGGATTTATACATCCTCACGTACAACCATCTAGTAAGGAGTGGAGACTAGAACATCATATGATAAACAAATACATCATTAAAATCTCTAGCACATCATCATCTATGCCATCAACAATCCACGGAACCAAGTGAATGCACCAACCATCCAAAGCTCTTTGTCATGAAAATCACAAGGGTAGCGAAGAAATTCACCGGTAAAACACTCATGCAAATGAGGGGTAACAGGCTGTATGCCTGTCTAATAAACCTTTTGTTGGAATTGCATTTGTGGTTAATTTTCAATGGCAGGTCCTAGTGTTCCTAGTCAACATTTCTATGAACAACCAAGATAAAGACATAATAAACAGAGTAACAGTAAGAGACAAAGAAACGAAATCACCCGTCAAAGAATAGAAAATGACAAAAACCGGAAATTCAATTGAAGAGATAGAAACATTAAAGGATAGGTTTCTGAATATTATCCAGTAACAAGGCATATTCAAGTAGACACATTATGCACTAATTGAAAACATGAAGGTTCTTCACTTACTGAGCAATCAATGGGATCATAATTTCCATCCGAAAGACCATCCATCTTGGCAGAATCATTAGCAAAACTGGCAATAAATGGTGACCAAACCTGCCAATAGAGATGAAAGGAAGACTTAACCTCACTTTAACACAACATTATGTTCAGTCTGTTGGCCCTTCTTTGTCATGCAGCATGCGACAATGGACAAATGTACAACATATGTAAGTAGCAACAAACAATTACATGCCTCAGAATTAATGACAAGTTCAGCTTCCATGGCATCTGATGAAGACCCTGCCATTTTGGCAACAGTAACTGGTGGAAAACGCTGCAGTCAAAAAGCCATCCAAGCCACTGATAAACATAAAGCTTGCAAGTAATCCTCACTAAATAGATAATACAAGCAACTTGTTCAAAAACTATACACCTTTTCAAGGTCAAGCAACAGTTGATAGCTCGTAATTGTTAACTCCAAGGATTTGTTCTCTCTAAGAATTTGGAAAACTGCCTCGTACATTTTCCTTATTTTCAGTCACAAACCAACATGTCAGCAACAATGTATAAAGACTGAATATATTTGAAAATTTCACATCAGCTAGAAAACTGAGAGCTAGAAACATGGTAGTAAGAAATCCCCAAAAGACAGCAAGAACCAAAATATAATGACATATTGGCTATAGAAATTTGTTATCAAGATTTTAAACATTGAAACTTTATATATTAAAAGCAGGGATAGAATGGTCCATCAAGCTGTGGTATAGCATCAAGTCGGAACACTTGCCACGACAATGTCCAAGATTCAAAACCCTACAGGCATGCTCCCCGTAGTAATCCAGCTAGGTGTGAAATCACATTAAAGCGGAAAAACAGTGGTTCCATTCTAGTGGGGAGGTGTTGTTAATGGCGGTCCCTGTGCTAACACAGTTTGCAAATGACACCAGCATGTCCTGGCTGACCTTGACAGAATAAATACCCCTCGATCATGGCATCATAGCCAAAGATCTCTGTTCGTAAAGCTGATATTGTAATGGTCTTTTACTCTATCCAATCAAAAGAGGTTTGCCCAACCAAATAAATAGAATCAAAAATAAAAGTTGGGACGGAATGTTCCTCAAATACATGGAAGGGATTGCCTGATTATTGTTCAACTCAGGTGTGTTGGAATTTGAGTTGACTAAAACAAATTGCAAGTTCATAAATAAATAAATAAACAGGCATCCAGAAAAAATGTCCACTGCAAAGGCATTAACAAATAGATAAGGAAACAGAAAAGGAAAACTTATTATGAGACATTAACATCATACTTACCTTGTAGGAACTTGCGCCATTTCTGGGGTGATACAAATAGCTCGAATTGCAGCAAGAAAAGATAACTCTATCCACAAAGTCAAAGACATTCTCCATTTTTCATATAGCATACATGAAGGGACATATAAATGGAAAAAATTACATGGTAGGCATTTAAAACCTAAAACAATGAAAAACCAATGATGGATACTGTCATCTCTGATGTCATCTTGTTCCTTAACACCAATAACATCCAGAATTGCCATGATATTTTCCTCAGGCAATCGTTGTGGTCTAGATCTGATACCATTTAGAGATCCCATTGCTCCTCAATTTCATCTAATACACCAAACTTTCCCCTGGGAAGAAGAAAGTGGAAAAATAAGTACAAGAAAGCACCATGTTAGAGTGGCAATTAATACACAACACTTTTTAGACATGTCAGGGTTATGATTTCAAGGAACATTGCAACAAAAGAGGTTTGCAGTATGTGCATGTGCCAATCAAATAAGGTATGTATATTATACAACAAGTACACCAGTAATATTACAATAGAATGGATATATAAAAAAAAAATGTATATTGAGTACACATAAATATCAGAATAGGATATGATACTCTGCAATATGATGCTGATCACCAATTTTGAATAATTAACAGGAACTTACTGCCCTGTATATACATAAAAGTGGTGGGGTTGGTGAAAACTGACTATAAGTAATGCTCATGTGATTAGCAAACATAAATCCCTCTTATAGCACAAATCCCTTTGCGACAAACTCACCTTATGCTCATCTAATGAACCATCAACTTTGTATCTAGTCATGTAAACCAACTTGCAACCTATCAGTTTCTTACCTAGAGACATCTCTTCCAACACCCAAGGGTTGTTCTTCATGACTGCATCATATTCAACCTTTATGTCTCTTTCCCACTCGTTCATTCCTTTGATTCATCATAACTTTGAGGTTCATAAGAATTTAGATTATTAAGTTGATTTTTGTAGCTTCGGGCAGGTATTTTCACATGACCCTAGTAAGCTTGTGCCCATAGGTTTTGAGTTGTAATTAGGGGGATTCATGAAAAGTTATCGCCCGCTCCCATCATACTTACCACTTTCCATCTTACTCCCGCTCATCCATCCCATTACACTGGTTCGGGCATTGGGTTGGCCAATTATTTAAATGTTGCACCTTACCTAGTGGGAAGAAGGGGCTAAAGGCCCAGAAAGTAAAAGCAGCTAGCAAAAGATAAAAGCCTGAAATAAAACCTCGAGATGCTTCACCCAGGGATCCTCGAGAAAGCAGTAAAGGGCTTCTCAGCAAGAAACAAGAGGGACCCATAAAAAAAAATAATAAAACAAGACCTAGTCAAAGGATAGGGGGTCTCATCACGAGCCAGCCTATTAGGTCCATGGGCATCTAGCGGTATGACACTACTACCAGTTGGTTACCTTGCCAGGGTAGTGTCTCTTGGTGGCATAGCCAAGAGAAAGGGGGTCTCATCACGAGCCAGCCTTCTCATTTCCGTGAAAGTGCTTGTGGTAACATTGCCACCACTGGTCACACGCCAGGGTAGTGTCTCCTGATTATCCTCTTGAAGAAAAAAGCAATAAAGAATAAAGATAAAAGGAATGAATGGGCTTGGAAACATTTGCATCCAGGACAGGTGCAGCTCACCTTCTACAAAGGCACCCACAGGTAAGCCATGCATTTCCCTGCTATCACTGCACCCCTTGTCAAGACATCCCTTATCCACCTCATCCACTAACATGACTTGGATTTGATTTCTCCCAGAAACATCCCACATCCAGTGAACACTAGCCCAATAGGATGCCCTGTCACTTTCTCCAAACTTGGCTTGCAGATTTGTATAGTGTCTTTGAGCACTTGACTGAGTAAAAGGGGTTTTATGCACATTAGTGTCTTTGAGCACTTGACCGAGTGTGGGCTTTTATGCACATGTTTAATAAAATTGATGATTAGATGTGATTGACATTGTTGGTGATCCCTCAGGATCTATGATCCCAAGGACATGACTAAGTATGTGCGTGGATCATACACCAATTTGACAAAAATACACAGGAGATGATTAGTTCTGACCTCCATAGCCAGAGCCCACCAGATGGATGTGGGAAGTTGAGACCCCAAACAGGGGCGAGACAGGACAGAGTTTGCACCAAGGAAGAGGTGAGACATTTCCCACCAGAGGCAAATGTGAGCTGCACTCCATCACCTATGGGTTGTGTCCTCCACCTGGGACGCTAATGGAAGGCCTGTGGACCCTTAAGGACGCCATCCAACATGTATGGATGTTTTGGGAGGCAGCTGTGGCATGTTTGGCACATGTGGTACCCAGTTGGCTCCAAGGAGGGCTAACGTTTGCTCCAGGAGGCCAACACTGCTCTAGAGGCATAACGCCACCCTGGGGCAAGTATGACGCCCCATGACATTTGGTTTGATTAGTTTACATTTTACATTTAATGTAAAACAATATTATGTATTTTGGCCATGTCACCCTTTTGTGACCTAAAAATTTTAAATTACAATGCTGGTGCTGGCAAATTGAGGGTTTTTACTCATTTTCTCATCATCATCTTCAATCACCCACACTTGTGTGAGGTCTGAAAATTTTGGCCCCTTTAGAGTTTTTGGTCATTGAAATTACTAGCATGACTTGTTGAAGGAGGCTTCTTTTCTTGGCTATTTTCTCTCAGATTTTCTTTGTGGACGGTTTACACCTAGGGTTTGGCTTCTAAGGGAATGCTTGGTGAATGGGAATTTCTTAAATCCTTTCTTTTATTTGAATGGCTAGTGGTATCTTTTACTTGCATTTTGATGAAATTTGTTGGATTAAACCCTAGGAAATAGCACATGTTGGTGGGTCCTTGTTTCAAGTCCCTACCAAGTTATGCTAGAAACCATTTTGTTTTTATTTAAGATAAATTCTAGGGCCTTGCCATTGCAACACCCAACCATTCACTCTCCAAGATAGTCATTTTTACTTTGCCTTTTGAGCTAAAGAAGAAGGAGGAATATGCACTAAGGCCTAGGTTTTACTACACCTTAGTGAGTCGCCTTCCCCTAGGGTTGATAGGTTGAAGCCTTAGCAACACTTCAAACTATCATATCCCTCTTGTCTGGTCTATCACTATCATTATGTCCCTTCAATTTGTGCAGCTAGTTTGACTCCATTCACCCTAATAACACACTGATCTAAGACCTTCTATGTTTAAGTCCCTTGATCACAAACATCCAATACTTTCAACAATCATTAACTCCTTCTAACCCTAGCTTAGACTAACACTACGTAAACCCTATTGTTGCTACTGTCATTTACTTATGCTATAATCATATCCATGCAACATTCTTTACATCTTTAAAGTAATTGAAAGATTAGCTAAAGCGAGTAATCATTGGTTTCTAATGAATGTTGGTACTTGTGACATTGATATTGTAAATCGACATTGCTCATTGTGAAGCTTCTTTAGCATTTATTGTGAAGTGAAGCATTGTGGTCATATATGTTATTATACATCATTGATTTGTTTCACTTATATTATTGGTCAAATGCTTTATATCAGAAAGTCCTTAATTACATGAAGTACTAACCAACAAACAAACTTGCACATTTAGTTTCATTGTTTCTTTGTTCTCATGCAGGGATACTTCTTGGTTACTAATTACGGATATCTTTATTGGCTATAAGATGAACTTTCTGATCAGGTGGTGAATTCTGAGGGGGATTATTATCACTTAACCTTACTAAACCTTTTTCCTTCTCAAAAAACCCAGGTCACCGGGGACGCCTCCCTGGGCCTACCACCCTAAATGTAAAGAGCTATCCCACGAGGTGACAAAGTAGGATAGTCCACTTCACGGGCTTTTCCCTTCTTTTCAATCTTTCCTTTATCATCTAAATCCACAAACTGGTGGGCGTATATAACAGTTGGTTTTGCCCTCAAGATTTCTAAATGATACCAAGAATACATAACTCAAATTGTGTATCATGTATATTGCTGATGATTCATCTCCGATCTTTTGTGTTTCCTACCAGATAAGGTTTTCAATCACAATTTCAATGTAAAGTTGTTCACTGATTTAGGTTTTATTGTTAGATCATTAGGAAGCAATTTCAGATCTGAAAATTAGTCACATTGAGTTGCATGTGAAAATTTGACATGGTATCAAAGCTTGGAATCCTAAGAGAAGGGGATCATCCTTGAGACATTGGATACAACACCGGAGGAGTGTTGTTCTTGTTCTTGTTCTAAGTAGGTCACAGTTGATAGCTCTAATAGGGATCTACAGGATCTGGCCAAAGTGGAAATTGTGTTAGGATGGTCTCGCTCTTGAGAGACATGGAGCACTGCCTGTGATGAGGAGTTGTGGACTACTGCACCTCACTGCAAGTGTGTTGGGAGTTCGGGTGGATTGAGGAGAGCCCAGACTATAGCAGATGTTGTGTGGCAGACCAGGAACCTTGTGGATGGACTTCCATTGACTTGTCTTAGTGAGTTGCGATGGATTCATCTCGGGTGATTTGGCACGGATGAGATAGCTTCATATGTTTGGCAAGTCGATGAGATAGAGTATTCATTGAGTCGAAGAGCTGCACATTGTCGAGGTATGACAATGTATGTGGTATTTGACTCGAGAGGATGAGGTTATTTGCAAAGATGAGCTCATGGTCTAGAGTGGGACTGTAGACAGATGAGGAGAGCAAGCAGTGGTTCTGCACCAAGCAGGAGGAAAGTGGGTCTCCACCAAGAGTATAGAGGGGAGTGTAGCTCCACCACAGGACTGGGTGGGTCTCCACCAAGAGGCACAAAGGGAGCAGTGTAGCTCCACCCGCTGGTGTAGAGGCAGGGTCCCACCAAGTAGGGCAATAAGTACAACAGTAGGGAGCAAGTAGCTCCCACCCTGGCACAAGCTCAAGGGAGCTGTGAGGTTCGTGAGAGGGGAGTCAAACCTCGATCCAGGGTGTTCTCAGTTCATGCAATGTGAAAGGGACAGAGTGTGTAGTCTTGGAGATGGTGTGTGACCTCAGAGGTGACTCACTTCCGGCAAGGAGAGAGTCATCATGCTGAATGGGAGCCAACCTTCAGGTCCAAATGAGAGAGGCATCTTCCAAGACCTGTATGAGGGGTGTCATGGGTTGGGAGGGACAAGGGGCCAGACAAGAGGTTCAGAGGTGGGATGCTTCTAGGAGAAGGGTGTCTTCCGTGATGGGATCATTTCTATTACTCAAGATTTGCTTCAAGGACTAAGGATGCGCCCCAATTAGGGGAGGGACTAGAGAAAGGTGATTTCCACGGTGAATGAGGAGCAACAATCGAAGATTGAGAGCAGCTTGTAGGAAGTGATCCAGATGGAAGATTTAGCTACTTCCAGTGATGATGGAGGGGATGCAATGCCTCCTCAGCTAAGAGGGAGTGTTGAGGCTTTTAGCACGGGAGGCATTCCCACTTGAGAGTGTGGGTGAGAATACCTTCCTGAAAGAGAGGAGGTTACTTTTGTAGCTTCAAGTGTGTATTCTCACATGACCCTAGGTGTTGAGCATGTCAAAATCATCGTGGGCATTGTTGTCGCCTTATACACACTTGGGTTATGTGGAAGAAGTATTCAATCCACTTAGTGTGTCATTGGGGGCAGTCTCGAGCCAAGGTGTTATCACATGATCCTCAACTCCTCCATCTAAGCCAACTCCTAATGGGCCAAGGGGGGTAGTCCCTAACAAATATACTAAGGCTCTTTAAGCTACATTAAACAAAAGAACTATTCTAGGAGTTTTTATTGCAATATAAAACATGAAACATTCAACTTTGATCATTCATCGGATAAGATATTCATATAAAGCATTGTCCAATCATAAAGATGCATGCATAAAAAAAAGTAGGATATGATTTATGCAAGATTGATAAATTTGTTAGATAATCACATTTGAGAATGAAAATACTGCTTCACACATAAAAAAGATAAAAACTATAGAACCAACAAGGCCTTAAAAGTGTCGTAAGGCATTTGTTGATCGTGTGTTTTATTAGGGGGGTTTATTGAAAGTAGATTAATGATAGATGTGTGGCCTCTTCACAGGTTACCTCTTTGTTTGGAAACTTGTTGAGAACCTACCAAAACCCCAGGGCTTCACCAGCAAGTTCACTAAGGGTGTCGGATGTCCAACACTGAGGGGAACAAGCCCGACGTATTCTGTCTGATTTCACACACTCCCCTTAGGTGTTTTCCTGCGCATTAAGGTAACAACTATTCAGGTTTCCCCTAATTATACTACTCCGCACTAACAACTTCGGTTTTGATGAATCCCAAGATCGAACTAGGCTCGCAAGGGTTCAAAGCATACACCAGGGCTATGGGAAGGTTTATTTTAAACTTGAAAAGGAAATAAAACTTGAAATGAAATTGTAGAAAAGTTTGAAAAGATTCTTTTTTTTTTTACTACAGAGCACAAAATTTGAAATCTAAGCTAACATGTAAGAAAATTGAAATTATTTTTGTGCTTAAGTGCATGAAATATTGAGTTCTTTGTAAGATTGATTTCCTTATGCTTGTGTGTTTGTAAAAAGTCAAATGATAAAAACTTGCAATGAAAATGAAAAAGACAAGCACACAACACCACCAATCCCCCTCAAGGAGATGAAGAAACCGGGCCAAGGCCCTCGCTTTTATTGCTTCCATTACAACCGAGAAACTAAGTTCTTTTTCTTCTCTTTTTCGAACTTTTGGACCCTTATAGAATGGATCAAATTAAAGGAAATTATTACAATAGGTTCTCTGAAGGTCTTGGTCTTGGTCTTCAAGGGTTCCAACTTGGGCTATATTATCTTTAATTTAGCTTCGATTTTGCCAGAGCTTCCCCTTGTTTTATGGTGGGCCTGCTAAAACCAAAGAAAGAATAATGCATTAGAAAATGATGAAAACACTTTAAGAAACTAAAAAAAAAAAAAAACTTAACCAAAAATTTCGATCCTTTCTTAAGTGCAAGAATGCAACTTTTGCAGGTTTTTAGAAGCTTTAATCAATCCCAACTAAGCTCTTTTAGGTGTTTTTTCTTGCTGTCCCGAAACAACAAGCATAAAACTCCTAATTAGCTCGATCTATAATGCAAATTAGAGCAACTTTCTACCTTAAGATTTTAGATAAAAAAATATAGAAAATTGCAACAAAACTAGCTTAGATCTACTCTTTTAAATGAGAAAGAATTGAAACTAGATCTAAGATTTATGCATGCAAAATTAGATGCTAAAATTGAACCTTCAAATCAAATCTAGATGACATGCAAGAAAGTAAAGAAAGAGATAGAAGATTTTTTCATGATTTAGAGCCTTCGCTTGAGCTTGAAATTCTTTGGGCTATGGGGTGCCTTTGGTATGAGGAAGAGGGAAGGATGTCTTCTTCAATTTCTTGGACAAGTACTAGATGCAAGCTAGCTCTCTTGCTTCTCCAAGGACTGGATCCTGCATGCTACAAAGAACACTTGCAAATTCCTATAAACTTGGTGTTTCTTACACAAGAAACCTCATTTGAACATTAATTTAAGCATAAACAATAAATGCAATACAAGCTTCCAACATAAGTAAAGAAATGGATTAATTAAGCAAACAAGCTAAAGAATCCACTCTAATTAGATAACAATATCCTTACCATTAGCCAAATTCCACAATAATAAATAAATAAATGCAAGAAATTAAAGCAACATCACCTTTAATATATCCAACATCCATCCACACACATGAGAGTTAATTATACACCAATAGCTTGACCTCCAAAGTCTTTTATTCAAATGCAAAAAAGAGATTACACTTCACAGTAAGTCACTTCTAAGCTCCAACCACCTCAAAATGGAGGATAACATCTCCTTATTTACTTTTGGGTGACAACTCCAATGAGAGAGCGCGATGGGAGAGAGAGAGGGGCATGTGAGAGAGAGGAGATGCGCATGGAGTGATGTGGTGATGAGTGGCGATGAAGTGAGGTGGATGTGGAGTGAGGGAGGTGGAGGGAGTGAAGTGCAGTAGAGAGTGGAGAGTGCGAGTTCCCTCATTGGGATTGAAGCCACACTCTCTAAGTGCGCCAACTAGCAAGAGGGAGGTCGAGTTATGCTTTGGGATCTCTACCACATGCCATATAGGCTAAGGGATGCGCCCTCACTGAGAGTAGTCACCCACCAATTAGACTCTAGACTCTAGACACGTCAAAAACATGTTTCCAACATGTTTTGACTCTATTTACATAGGAAACTCAATTAAAACCCCTTTTGTCTTTTTTGAGAGAAGTACATTTTTGAGTGATTAAAATCACTTTATTACCTAGACAAAAAGGGAATAGGGGTCTAAACGATGCTCTGGCTTAGAAAACGAGCACAAAAATGGTATCCTATTAAATGACCGGATGCCATATTTTTGGCATTTTATTGACTTGAGTATTAAAAAAATGTTTTATGGAAAAAATTCATCAGTAAAACATTAAAAACAACCTATGGGGGACTTAGTGTAATTTCCATATGACTCAATAGACATGACCTAGCATGAACTTATATACATTTAGACACTAGACATTAAATTTACCATGCCAAGGCCTTGGCCATATCAACACATACTCCAACTTTGGAGTAGATTTGAGTGGAAAACTTAGAAATTATTAATCGCCTACAAAGGCAGGTGCAAAAATAATTAACAAGTGAAAACACTCTGGAAAATTTGCTCGTGCCTAGGTCTTAGGTGACCAATAGTATTTTACAATATCTCATGCTCAAGTCATTTATTACAATGCCCTCAAGGGGATGGAAATGCGTACAAAAAGGTGGTCTAATAGACCTCAAGCAAATCAGGAACTCTAACTCTGAAAGTAATGGAATTGTTCAAAACTTTAAGGCCAAGAAGTCCATCCTAGTGCAATCCCAGGATAACAGGTGCACCACATCACACTTTTTATTTGGTGAAAAAGCCCTTGGATTTGAGTGGGGCTTCATGGGTTTAGTGTTGTGGCTTGTGGGCTTGTGGTTGGGGCTTCACATCCACAAGGAAAGCCCAATTTGATGTTGACTTGTGGGGGGCTTTTATGGTGACCCCTAAGGATTGTGGTATAAAGAAGAGAGAGGTCATTATGACATTACACATCATGTAGAGTGTGGAGACATGAGCTGCATAAGTGAGTCCGCACTTGTGCTAGGAGGTTTGGAGATTTCAACAAAGGGAAATTATGCAAGGTGGTGAATATGGATTGAAGAGAGAGGTGAAGAAGGTTGCACATGTGGAGTGATTTTTCCGTACCATATGATATTTGCAGGAGGACTAAGCATGTATATATGCAAGTTGCAAAGAGTACAAACTCAAGGTGATAGGGTATAATGCTATTGTGTAAAGTGGATCAAACCAATGATATACGCAGGTTGCCGAGGGGGAATCTGTGTATTTGATTTTTCTCTCAAGTGCCATGCATCCATACAAAGCTGGATAGGTAACGTGAGCGTCGCATACGTGGTCTACAACATATTCGTGGGTAGAGGAGATTTCTAAAATATTGTTGAGGTTTTGTTTCTCTGATTTGTAGGGTTATTGGAGAACAAGGTTGTTCTTAGTTTCGATGACTTTGGAGGACAAGGTTGTCCTTATTTTTTGGTGATATTGTATTGGCTAGGAGGGTTGGTTTTGCCCTCCTCGTGGATTTCTAATGATAACAAGATTACAAAACTCCAAAATTGTGTCTCGTGTATATTTATGATTCATCTCCTCGACTTTGTGTTTCCGCTGCATATGTTTTCAACCAATAATTTCAATGTAAATTTGTTCGGTGATAAATATAGGGTTTTACCTCAAGTAGGGACCATTAGGGAAGCAATTTTCAGATCTGATAATTAGTCACATGGAGTTGTATGTGAAAATTGACACATTAGACATTAAAGTAAAATTCACATGCTCAACCTATTTACCTTTATGCATATGTATCCCAATTGGCCTTTCCTCTCCAAGTTGAGGAAATTCCTCCAAAGTAGTGTAGTATAACTTTGGGCTTCTCTTTTATGTTTTACTCTCCGTCAAAAGCCTCTTATGCCTATCTTGGATAAATTCACAAATTCTCCTCCTCATCATCAACATCAATCCACCACTACTTCTAGCTTTAATATCATTCATCATTCCTTGTCCAATTCTGGAAACTCAACTTGTACTAAACGTTGGTTAACAGAAGAGCAACATGGAAAATTGGGTGAACCCAGGAGGAAGGGGGTATTCTATTTTGTGTTTCTGCCAATCACTTCACAGTGAACCTTGTCAATACCATAAAATTTGAGCGAGATTTTATGGCCCTTTAATGCTTGAGCGATAACCGTTTGTAGGGCTAGAACTTGAGAAAAACCCAATCTTTGACTTTAAAGTTCCGCTCACTTCTATGTTGACCTTCCTGTTGCTTCATCCTATCCTGAGCCATTGCCAAATTCTCCTTGAGAAGACGGAGGATGTTTTGTTGCTCTTGTACATGGTTTTCCATTGTTTGAACCTTTGAGTGACCCTATAAATATGAAGTGGTGGTAGGTGGAGGATAACCATAAACTACCTCAACTGGAATCATCTTAGTTGTTATGTGAAAAGGGGTGTTATATCACCACTCAGCCAAGGGAAGCCACTTGAGCCAATTTCGATTATTTATCATAAACAAAACAACAAAGGTAGCCTCCCAAATATTTGTTGGCACTCCATGTTTGTCCATCCGATTAAGGATGATAAGATGAACTATGGGCTAAAGTAGTTCCAAAAATCCTAAATAGTTCGATCCAAAAATTTAAAGTGAATATTGGATCCCTGTCACTGACTATGATCTTAAGAGTCCCATGAAGCTTATGGGCATGGTCCTTAAAAGTGGCTACCATTAGGCTTGTTGAAATCAAAAAAGTGATACTACAAAAGTGGGCATCTTTGGTCAATCTATCTATCAGTATCAAATAACACTCTTTCCTTTTGATTTAGGAAGGTCGGTGATGAAGTCCATGAACACTTCCTCCCATCATTGGCTATGAATCACCAGTTGTTGTAATACTCCTACTAACTATACTATCCTTCCTTTATTACACTAGAAGACTAAAAATTCAACGAAAAAACTCTAGAAATCTGATTTTGATCCTTCCCAAAAACAATATCACTTAACCCTGTGATAGGTTTTGAGGAAACCCAAATGGCCTCCTATCATGGAGGCATACAATTCTAATAGAATAATGTGTTTCAGCTATGAACTCCAACATAAGTAAAACCAATCATTGTACCATTGAGAGTCCCCTTTCCATGAGAACTTATCCGATGCATTTTGTTTTCCTTCAACTGTAGGATGATTTGCTATGATGTTAGGTCTTGTTGCCATTCTAGTCATGTTGATACCATCCAATAGGGGTTGATGACAAAAATGGTGTTTAAAAATTCAATGTCCCTACGATGTCTAGAAAAACATCTACTACCAGCATTTCTCTTGCCAGTTCCCTTCTTGTATATAATTTCAATCATGCCCCAACCTTTGGTGATCCATTTTCTTGTTCTTACGTGGCTAGTCATTGTTCCAAATTTGATCTTAAATTGTCTACCCATTAAGTGAAATCTTCATTGCTTCACTGCATGCAATATAGCCATCATTTCCTTCTCATATGTATGTGGATTTGCATAAGTCTTACCCTAAAGATGGCGACTTTCAAATGTTATTGGCCTACCTTCCTGCATCGAGATTCGAGACTGTTTTAATCACATGCCCAGAGGCATCACATCTTTAACTGCCAAAGGTTCCATTGGAGTCAAGGCTAAGATTGGTGTGGTGTTAGGGCCTCCTTTGAGTCTCTTCTTTAAATGCTTGAATCTTTCCATTTTGTTCATAATAAATGCATCTTTCTTGGCGAATGTTCTAAGAGGTGCATCATGCAGCTATAGTTCTTAACAAACTTGAGGTAGTAACCTTGATGTTCTTAGGAATTTGAAACTCCGCCATAGCCTTGATCTTGTTAGGATCAACTTGACACCTTCACGTGATACAATATGCCCAAGATATTCAACTTCTTGCACACCACAGCACATTTGGACTCTCTAGCATATAGTTGATGTTCCTCCAACAGTTGCAAGACTTGATCGACATGCGCCAAGTGATGATCCTCCAAAGTTTAAACCATAAAACAAGTATATCATCAAAGAAGACTAACAAAAAAAATGAGAAAAGGCTTGAACACAGAATTCATCGGACTTTGGAAAGTAGAAGGGGCGTTTGTGAGCCCAAGGCATCACGAAAAGCTCACAGTGACCCTCATGGGTGTGAGATACAGTTTGAGGTATAGCATCTGCTTTAATTCTAATTTAATAGTAACTAAAACGTAGGTCTGACTTTAGGAGAAGAACAATGTAATATACAATTCACCAAATAACTTCATTAATAACTGAATGGGAAACTTATCTTTATAGGGTGGGCATGTTTTAACGTCTGACAAACTGGACACATAAACCACGAAGATTCCTTTTTGTAGACTATAACCACTGGTGTAGAGAAAGCACTTTGACTGGGCCAGATGATTCCTGCATCGAGCATTTCTTGCACCACGCATTCAGTCTCACTCTTTTGAGCATATGGGTAGCGGTATGGTCTGATATACTTCATTATTCAATCTGGCACTTGGCCAACCTAGTGTATATCCTAAGAGGAAACGAAAGGCATGAAAGGCATTGAGATTTAGGAAGCTAGAAAGAAAAACCCGGGGAAACGAATTATAAAGTTCCGCCGTCTGAAACCATATAACCCCAAGCTTCCGTCCCTGATGTACGAAAGCAGGTTGATCTGAGGAAATTGAAAACAATTTAAAACTTATTAGGAACATGCAGTGCCTAGAGGGGCGAATCTACTTCTGTAAAAGGGGGCATGAGAGCACCAACTTCAAAATTTTAAATGCCAGTGATTTTCTTCAATACAAATTCCATTCCCCGTAGGTGTCCGAAATTGCATTATTACAGCAGCACAAGTTGGAGACTTGAATTCTTCCAATAACCTTGGAAACTACACGCATTCCTACTCCACCCCTTCTTTGTTGAAATTCTGTGTAATTCTTCATATTGAAATAATTACAGTTTTAAGAGAAACGCAGCAAAAGAAAGTTGGAAAATTGAATCATTCAACCTAGGAATTTTTGGAGTAAAAAAGAATACCGTAACACCTGTCGCTAGTTCAGACTTTAAAATATCATATTGATGAGAAAACAACAAGAGCAAAAGTGGGTACGTCAGGTTTTTGGCATGTACCTGGCGGACGCAGAGACTCAGGCAGTTACAGAGAAGCTTTCATGGAGGTGCACCATTCAAACACCAGACTTGCGCGGGGCGGTTCGTGTACTCTATGTAAATACTGAAGAGTGTCGTGGAAGGAACATATATATATATATATATAAACTTTCCGCGGCAATTTAATATTCTAAGGTAACTTAATATTCTAAGACAGGATGTGTATTGATATAAAGGGTTCTGCCGATACTGGGAAAAAGATACGATTATGATAAAATATGGAGTGCCTTGTTGGTGTTAGAAACACAACTAGTGTTAGAAATACAACTAGGAATGGGATAGATAGAAACACAACTAGTGTTAGAAATACAACTAGGAATGGGATAGAGGGCTGTGTTCATATGTATTTCGAAATCTGAATACGCTTAATTATTGGGTATTTTCTTTGGATAGTGGTATCGAGATAAATAGAAGAAAAGAAAGAAGGAAGAATTAAGTATTTTTTTTAATAAGATATAATGAAATGTATATTAAATATGTAATATAATTTTTTTTAATTTATATATATAATAATAATCATAATTTATTTTGGTGTATGAGACCTCCTTGTTTGTGGGACAAGGCATCTAAGTCTACGAAGGTATACATACCCTACCCCTCTGGATTTGAACCTGTAACCTCTTAAGAGGAAACACATGTTCTTAACCATTAGGCCCACTCATATAATATGTAATTTTTATTTAATTTTAAATAAAAATAATGATTTTTTAAAGATAAAATATCATTTTATATTATTATTTTAATTTTATATTAAAATGAATTTAATACATTTTATAAAGTAGTTTATTTTAACAATTATGTATCTTAATTATATACACATTTATGTTTAAAAGACAAAGTAATTGCCTATACATATTGCATAACTAATTAAGTAGACTCTTGGAACCTATATAATCTTAAACTTTGAGCTTTACATTCTTAACTTGATGAAAATATAATCTTTTCCAAAGTGGTAACTCAAGAAGTTAACTTTCGAAATTCAAGTCAAATTTAATTATGGTTAATTGGATATAGGTGCACATAATATTTGTCCCGCCTGATTGAACGATTATCGTTTCCCCAGGGTTTTGGAGCTGCATGATTGTTAAAAAGTCAAATCACTAAAGATCACTTCGAAGCTTCGCACTTCGGGCGTTTCGATAAGTCTTCATGACCAAGTCCCGAAACCCAAAAGTGTCTGTTATCACTTTTTCATAAACCTTTAAAGGACACGATTCATAGTACACGCGTACCTTTTGAGTCTACTCTAGGTCGACACGTGGCATCCATTCCCGACGTTTTCATCTGAAGATTCATACGATTCTAAGTAACACGTGGCACCCCCTGTTCTCAACACGTCATGTAAGATGACGTCACCTTCGACACGTCACGACAGGTAATGATCTTTCGGAAATATAACAAAGAGTTAACTCGCGAATCTAAGATGCATTAAAATGTCGAAATATTAAATCTTAATTAACTAAGTTAATCTTGGTTAAAAGATAGTTAACGACTTCGCACTTCGGAATTCGGACATTTACCTTTCGTCGTATCCTAAAATAGCCGAAGTCTGAATTTCTGAAAGTCTTGAACTAAAATGTGATTAATTAAAACTTAAAAGTGATTATCGATTAATTAATCTTTCGTAGTTTCGGATTTCGCAAATTTCTTCTCCAGCTACATTCAAAAATCTTGAGGTTCGATATTCGAAGCACTTGAAATTATAAAACGCTTAATTAATATTTTAAGAGGGTTTATCCCATAATTAATCTGTCGCGGATTCGCAATTCGGGAAATTTCAAATCTGTTTCATCCAAAACTCTCGAATGCGAACCACCGAATATTAATAGCATTTATCATAAATCAATGGTAATGATTTTTAGCATAGATTGTGGATTGCCAGATATACTTTCTCGTTAAGGTTAATAAATTTACCGCTAGTAAAGGTATACTCGAATCAATGTACCTAAGGTGAATAAGAATGCTTGATTTTGAATTCTATTTTCATCTTCGCAGAGTAGTAAGTTTTATTCGACTGAGAAGCTCACACATTCCCCTATAACATGTAACCCCATTCCGATTTTATCAATATCATGGCACCATGAAAGATGATTAAAGCATATGGTGAAGGTGCAAATCCGAATGCAGACGTTTTATTAGATACCACACCACGAGCCATAGACATGGTGAAATCTTGGACACATGTGTTCGAGATTTTGGAACATGAGCTTATAAATAGCCCAGCAAGATCTCTTCATGAAGGTCGACGCCATCCAGAAATGCTACCAGATAGTGGACCTCGCTCTAAAAGATATCTATATTAAAGAAAGAGAGGCTCCCTCAGCTCGAGTCAAGTTTCAAGAGGTTGTCTTATTGGTACCAAAAGATGATGTCTTAGATGTTCCTCGGCTTTCTCTTTCTAAACAAATAAGAGGCGATATAACTTTAAAGGCCTGGGAAACAAACCTAGCAGAAAGCAAAAGACTTGCCAGAGAGGTAAATGAAGCTTGTCTATAGGAGTTGTCCTTGCTAGACATAGGACTAATCAATTTTGAAGGAAATGTTATCTCTGAATCCCTGGGTCAAATTGATATAGCAAAGAACTAGTATAATTCCAGAACAAGCAAAGAAGAAGCTTTGACGGCCATTCAGACAATGAACCAGATTGATCTCCTTCAAATAAATAGATGGATAGTAAACCCAAGTTTGCAATTACGGGTCATATCCCAAGGAGCGAAAAGGATACAAGAAAAGTTGCCTCGGGTAGAGAGGAAGTTATACACTTTCGAGGCTAATGAAGTAATTGAGCCTTCAGGGCTAGTGGTGAAATTAGTGAGTAGATGCATCCAATGCATTGAATATGGGAAGGCAAGCACATCTGGAAACAAGTAAGGGAATATGCATATGTTATTCACATATTATAGGGATAGATGGCAACAAACAAAAAAGACCAGAAATGGATGACAAATCATCTAGAAGATCAGACGACAGAAGCATTCGGCCAACAGACAAAGAGATTGCCACCGAAGCTCATCATTCTTTGTGTTCTATTTTCTTATTTCAATATTTGTTATTTAAATTAGGAGAAATCCAACCGTTCTGAGTTGTGACAATTTTGTATAAATACATAGATTGAAGATCTATTAAGTGTTGCTTCTTGCAGAATGTAACAAAGAAAACTCTCTTTATTGAGTATTAATACAAGTACAGACAAAGATTCCATTTTTTTTTAGATTGGGTTATGTGTTTCTTCTGTTTTTCCATATCTCAACATTTCTTTATGCAATTTGTTAACACTCCGTAAATCTGTTTGGTTGATAAACAGACGACGAAGGTAACTTTTTCAACTAACTTTGAGGCCCGAAACTAACCTTTCGGAACTGGAGAGGGCTCGAGAGAGAGACTTTGTCTCTGTGCAAGATATGGCTTTAAAGAAGTGGCTAGATTTAACACCTTTGATATAATGGGTTCTAGTTACATTGGCGCAAGAAAATAAGACTTGGGCTATGGAGTCGATTCGAGGAAACAACGGAAACAAATGACTCGGTGACTGAACCTTGAGAAGATAAAGGCTAAGCGAGCAACAGTCTTCAGTGCAAAATGGTAATGTGTGGCGGATAGAAATTACAGGAAGTAACTCGGAGCACTGCTGTGGGTGAATTTAGAGTTAGCTTTTAAAAGAAAATGTTTTGTCTAAGTGGCGCGAACAAGGGGTGTTGTGCAGCGAATCCACATGTTCGAAAATTCTTTCCAAAATAGACAGAAAAAGATATGGAAAAAGATAACACTAAATACATATGCAAGAAAGGGAAAATAATACATCCAACTACTACAATTATAATCTTTTCATCAAAGTTACAGGACTTTTGCATTAAGTTTCAGTAGAACTCAAATTACATACAATAGCTATTGTCTATACCAATTTTGCCAACCAACCCTATTTACATGAAAATGATCCCCATATATAGAAATCTAATGTCACTCTTGGATGTTAGGGTCGAACTACTACCTCCTAGAATCATGGATCTGTTTTCTTTGAAAGAGAACAATAACTTCAACAGATTCACTAAAAATAGAAAACTCGACTTTGCCAAATCATAATCGTAACCGAAATATTCTTTACAATCATTGATCATGATCAAAATTTGACCATATGGTTGTGATGATCCATCATGTTCACTGTTGGACACTCTGTCACCCTTGCACAACAAGTCTACTACGCAACAGTAACCTACAGCGAAAAATGCAGCGGATTGCGCAGCGAACTAGGAAAATAGGCGTTAAATATGACATCATATTTCACTAATAAAAAACTATTTTCTGAAACTGAGAGAGGTTTTTGTATTTAAGATCATTATAAATAAAAACCTCTCTATGTTTCTAGAAATTCATCTCCAGCTGGTCGGAATACGCGTCGCAAAAACATGTCTCAAACAGAAAATCATGAAAACTGAAAAATTGGGGCTCAAAGATTCCTTCAAATCTCCCAAAATATGAAACATTTTTAAAATATGAGAGAGGTTTTTATTACCTGGTTTGTCCTCAAAAAAAACCTCTCGGGGATTTTCAAAATTCCTCTCCAGTCGGTTAGAAAATTATCTTGAAGTTGACCACTAAACCAGTCATTTGCGCAGCGCGACCTATAGCCTGTGTGCAAGAAAATCCACTACCCGATGACATCCTATGCGCGAAAACATCCTATGCGTGACATAATCCATTGTGTGACAACATCCTATGCACGACAAAATCCATTGCGCGACAAAATCCACTACGCAACAACATCCTATGTGCAACAACCCACTGCGCGACGAAATCCACTGCACGACAAAATCCTTTGCGCGGTGAAGTGATCTGCGCAGTGCGTAGCAAATTTTGCAGCGCGCCATTGCAAATGGAAATGGAACAAATAAATGATAAGCTTCCTTTTGAAACTGACCCTTGGAGATGTTAGATGATGCCAGGTATAAAAACAATATGGGTGCTAACAGGCATGACTTTGCAAATTGTTGACAAACCTATAACCTTAGCTATGAAAATCATGGTGCTAACACAATCCTTGATAAATGTTTGATTTCAATTTACTACAACAACTAATGTAATCGTATTTCATCAGTAATTTGTTAAGTAAGAAGTTTTTCCTCTTCATTTACTGTAAGTAAATCAAGACCTGCGAGTTGTGTGGATTATTGTATCTTATACTTTATTCAAGGTTACATTATCTATTTTCTTATACTGCCAAGAGTTGAGAGTCTTCAACAATTGATGCCTTGCTTTGTTTCACAATTTTGTAGTTTTCTCTCACACCATTCAATATTGTAATTTTGACTCAGACACGAAATACAGCCTCTATGCTGCCATACTGTTAATTTCATTTAAGAATTTTTTCTCATATAAATAAGGTAGAAAAAACACTCTCTTGAACTTTCTTGATGCCTGACATTACTCTTTGAGCCTTAAGTTTAATCTCGGAAACAACATCTTTTTGGCGTCGTTGTCGAGGACGAAGAAACGAAATTATTTTTCCCTGGGAAAATGACAAGGTAAGATTCTATATTTGATAGTGAACAAAGATTGAATACACAAAGTAAGACTATTTTTATCTTTCACTTGGTGGCTCCACCATAGATAAACTGGCATTCGGTCGAAAGAATACCAGAAAGAACCCAGACGATAAGCAGACTACACCTGTATCAGATCCCGAAAGGTTGTTGAAACCAAAGGGATACCTCGAATCAACTATCGCATCGACGGGTAAAATATACCAACCCAAAGTTGCACAAGTCAATACTAAGATTATGGTTGAGGAACTAACCCCTGAACAAAATATTCACCAAGCACCCTCTGTGGAGACACCAACTAGTAAACCTGAGGTTAGGTTTGAGAACCCGGAGGAAGTTGCACCCAAAGTAAATACTAAGATTGACTCGACTGATACTCCTAAAGGTCAGAACGAAAGATCCCTCTTTATACCCGTTGTCATTAATTTTCTGTCTACTTCATCCTTGCCCGAAGTAAAATTTCAAGCTCTATGAAAACCTGAAGAACATATTGTATACCCAGATTCATCCCCTGTCGGCTCTCCTATTTATGTATCTTGTATGTCCGAGGAAACCAGTCCACTTTTTCCTTTCCCTCCTCTTCTAGAATTTTCATCTCCTAACGAGTTTTTTCCAGAGTTTCTTTCGCCACATCTTGAAGAAGTTGAAAGGTCACCACTTAGGTCCCTCGAAGTTTTTGAAAACCCTCATTTTTCCCGAATTTCGTCCCCTAGACTTCAAATGGATGCTGCTAGAGGAGGTAGTGCTGGAGGTGGAGGAGGAGGTGGACAAGGTCAAGGACAACCCCCCTAGAATTTTTTCCAAGGTAGCGTCCAGATACACTCCCTTGGTCCTCCCTGTCATCCTGCATGATTTGCCTGAAAATTATATGAAGAACTTACCAAAGTTTACGGGAGAAGGAGATTTAACCGCCACAGAGCACATAACCTTTTTGGATCAGTTTGTTGATATCCTTGGCATTGAGCATGAAGATGTCTACTCGAGGCTTTTAGTGAAAACCTTCGAAGGACAAGTACGGATTTGGTTTCAAGGACTCCCGGTAGGATCCCTACAGTCATATGATGATTTAGAAAACGCATTTTTAAGATAGTGGGGAGAAAATAAAGACCATATGTATTATTTGACTGAATTCAGGGCTTTAAGAAAAAGAAATTTTGAGTTAGTTCTCAAATTTACTCAGAGATTTAATAAATTATATCATAAGATCCCAGCCGAAGTTAAACCCTCTCAACTTGCGACAAAGGTAACTTTCGCAGGGGCTTTTGAACCCGACTTTGCCCTACTTTTAAGAGAAAGAAGATTTGCCACTCTGGCAGGAATGCAAGGCGACGCCATAGAAATTGAATCAAATATGATGGCATCTGGTAAATTAAAAGCCAAGGTTGAGACAGGAACCAAAGAACCTAAGCGCTTCAGGGAACAAGCAAGACCCTCCAGATCTGGGAAGTCTGCGAAAGAAAAAACGGATGATATGGCTAAAATAATCAAATATTTGTCGAACAAAATATCTAGAATGGAGCTGGACCAAGACAAACCTAATCCATTCGCTAGAAATCAGTTCAGGAGAAATCCTAACCCCGAGACACAACAAAGAAAAGTAAAAAACAAAGATAAAAAAATCCCAACTCCATTTAAAACGGAAAATTTTATGCAAAGGGATGATATGGAAAACTACGAGGGGTTAGAAGAGGATATAAACAACCTTAGTGATGATGACCATGAACCTCATTTAACTAGACACGATTATGAAAGATCTCTAGACCTAGAATCCATGTTTAATAATGAGGAAAGTATAAATAATCTAGGAGAGTCTGCATATCAAGGAATTGTCGACTCCATAATGGCTGAACTTCAACAAAAGTACAATTTAAGGCCAAGAGAAACAAATCCTATAAGTATCCCATCGATTTTTTTTTATCAAGAAATAAAGCGAATGAGGTAGTTGTTACTAAACCGCTTGTTGAAACACGAGTTGCCCGAACCAAAACTGTTGAAACAAGAGCAACACAAACTAGGAAAACAAAGAATATTGAAACACAATCTCCAACGAGAGAAACCAAAAAAACAAATGGAGGTTTCAGTTTAGAATACGAACTAAATAAAATTAAAATCCTCATGCCCCTGGTTGAGCTTGCCAATACTCCAATTTATAAAAAACAGATTGCTAAGATGATAAATTTTTCCGATGCCGAATGTCACACAGATGTGATCAATCTACAAGATGAAAGACCTATGATTATGTTTGCTCCGCACATCGAAAATATAAGGATTATGTTGCTCCGTTTTATATTACATTAACTGTGCATGATCACTTACTTCACAATTGCATGTTAGATTCTGGGGCCTCTCACAATTTAATGCCGAAAGTTATCATGGAAAAATTGGGCCTTGAAATCACTAGACCTTATCAAGACTTATACTCGTTTCATTCCAGAAAGGTTAAGTGTCTTGGCATGATCAAAGATTTGGTAGTGAATCTTGCACATATTCCTGTAAAAAGTATCCTTATGGATGTAGTCGTTGATGATGTCCCTGCCAAGTACGCCATGCTTCTATCAAGGTCTTGGGGCGCGAAGTTAGGAGGATCACTTCAACTTGACATGACTTACGCTACGATCCTGATTTTTGGTGGACAATTTACTTGACTATACAAAGAGACTAGACTGGCATATACTGTAAGTGACCCCCAAAACCCAAACAACTATCCAGTCTATGTTGCCGATCAGGATTTTGGAAATTGTATTTTATCCATAGACGATGATTTTGAAGAATGTATAGAAGAAGAAAATAAAAAAATAGAAAAAACAAAGAAAAGTGTAAAAAGTAGAGAAGGAGTATGGAAAATGTTTTTTGATGGCGCTTCGTCCTGCGAAGGGGCAGGGGCTGGAGTGTTATTTGTTGCACCTGGAGATGAATACGTTATCCCCTTTTCATACAGATTACAGTGGGAAATTGATTAGACAAATAATATCTATGAGTATGAAGCTCTAGTCTTGGGATTAGAGGCTGCCAAGAAACTAAAAATCGAACATCTAATAGTTTATGGTGATGCAGATCTTATTGTGAAACAAATAAAGCAGCAATATCAAGCTAAACATCCAAGGCTAAGGTCATACAGAAATTGCACTTGGGATTTAATAGAGAATTTCTTCTCGTCATTTAACATTCACCACATTCCCAGAATAGAAAATCAACAGGCAGACTTTTTAGCCAAATCAATTGCGATGTTTGTACCACCTATTGTCCTAAAATTGAAGTATCATAGAGAAATGAGACATAGACCTTCGATCCCAAATAATGTGAAACACTGGCAAATCTTCGAAGATGACGAGCATATTAAACAGTTCCTAGAAATGGTTGATGAGTTCTCTAAGACTCATATAGATCAAGAAAATCGGAACGATCCTATATGGATCATGCAGGAAGGTGAAGATACTGAAAAGTTCCAAGATAAGATCATGAATCATCGAATGCTTGTGCTTAAGAACAATTAGATCCCCGAAGTTCTGATACCTTTAGAGATATTGTTTTACCAAGATGATATACCCTTAAAATCTACCTTACGACCTCACCCCGAAGAGGTTGAAGACTATAATATAGGAACTAAAGAGGATCCTAAACTGGTCAAGATATCTAAATACCTTCCAACACAAGTAAAAAATAAGTACGTCAAACTGCTTAAACAATATAAAGACGTATTTGCATGGTCCTATGATGATCTAAGAACTTATGATACATCTGTAATTGAACATAAGATCCCTTTGAAGCATGGTATCAAGCCTTTTAGGCAGAAGCTAAGACAGATAAATCCTATCCTCTTGCCAGTAATAGAAAAAGAAGTCAAGAAGCTCCTTGACGCAAAGATTATCGTCCCTCTTAGGTATTCTGAATGGGTAGCAAATTCGGTACCTGTCAGGAAGAAAAGTGGAGAAATAAGGCTTTGTGTAGATTTTAGGAATTTAAACCGGTCATCCCTCAAGGACAACTACCCACTGTCGAAAATGGATCATGTCCTGGAAAAAGTAGTTGGAGTTAACAGAATGTCTATGATTGACGATTTTTCTAGATACAACTAAATTGTTGTCCACGAAGATGATAAAGAAAAAACTGCATTCACCACTCCGTGGGGAACTTTCATGTATGATAAAATGCCATTTGGTTTGATGGATGTGAGGGCCACTTTCCAAAGAGCGATGGATATAGCTTTCATCGGTGAGAGGGATAAGTTTGTTGTTATTTACTTAGATGATCTAACAATCTTCTCCAATTCGGATGCAAAACATCTAGTTCATCTCAAACAAACCTTCGAGAAATGCAGAAAATTTGGTTAGTCTCTTAACCCTAAGAAGTCTCATTTTGTTATGCAAGAAGGCAAGCTTCTAGGTCATATAGTTTCAAAGGATGGAATCAAGGTCGACTCCAAGCGAGTCGAGGCTATTGACACAATAAGCATTCCTAGAAATAAGAAAGAAATCCAATCTTTTTTAGGGAAGATAATTTTTTTGAGAAGATTTATCCCTAACTTTGCTGAAATTGTCAAATTAATCACAGATATGTTGAAAAAATATAGTGAGATGAAATGGACTGCCGAAGCTAAAGCATCATTCGAGCGAGTTAAGAAAGCTATAAGCGAACTCCAGTGTTAGCTAGTCCAGACTATAATAAGAAATTCCTGATCTTTTATTTTGCATCTGAACATACTATTGCAGCGGTACTCTTGCAAAAGAACGAAGAAGGTTTCGAGCAACCGATAGCATTTTTCAATAAAATTCTCA
The DNA here is from genome assembly GCA_010110895.2 of Picea sitchensis. NCBI lineage: Eukaryota > Viridiplantae > Streptophyta > Pinopsida > Pinales > Pinaceae > Picea > Picea sitchensis. The sequence goes on along the minus strand of SNQJ01S0008467.1, from coordinate 130,780 downwards.
GGGATGCCGAATTAAGATATGATATACTAGAAAAACAAGCTTACACGATGGTGAAAGCTCTCAAAGCTTTCAGGACATATGTACTGCATTCCAAAATATTCGCTTATGTGCCATCAAGCTCTGTCAAAGATATCTTGGTACAACCGGACACTGATGGCAGGAGAGGTCGATGGTTAGCTAAAATTCAGGAGTTCAATCTAGAAGTAAAACCGACCAAGCTAGTCAAAGGTCAGGGCTTGGAGAAATTATTAGCAAAATCAAATTTGAGGGCACTCAGGACAAACCACTTGGAATCACACGGATATATCCCGGATATNNNAGTTCAAATCGAAGATAAAATGTTTGCCTCTGATTGGTATCACGATATTGTTTCATACCTCCTTACCCTTTAGTGCCCGAGTGACACGACTCCATCCAAAGCGAGAATGTTGAGGTTACACGTAGTTAAATACTGTGTTATTGAAGGTCAACTGTACTAGAAAGATCCTCTAGGTTTCTTGCTATGTTGTTTAACAGAACCTGAAATGGAGAATGTTATAAATGAATTCCACGAAGGAGTGTGTGGAGGGCAACGACCTACAAGATTCCAAGAGTTGGATATTATTTGCCAAAGTTATTCACTGATGTGAATGCCAAGGTCAGATCTTGCAATCCTTGCTAACTGTTCTCTGGTAAGCAAAATCTCCCTACACTACCTTTAGTCCCAGTCAAAACAGAGACTCCTTTTCAACAATGGGGTTTGGACTTCATAGGAGAAATCCACCCACAGTCAAGCGCCCAACATAAATGGATTTTAACTGCTACCAATTATTTCACGAAATGGGTTGAAGCCATTTCAACTTGGAATTCCATTGATTCGGTGGTAATAAACTTCTTGGAAGAGAACATATTATTGAGATTTGGTTTCTCTCGAAAAATAGTCACGAACAACGCCCAAGCTTTCAAATCTATGGCAATGGTAATTTTTTGTCAAAAATATAACATTGTGCTAGGACATTCTACAGCCTATTATTCTCAAGGAAATGGGTTGATTGAGTCATCCAACAAGAGTTTGATGAATATAATCAAAAAAGTGTTGACGAAGAATAAGAAGGCTTGGCACGTTCACCTGAAGTACGCCTTATGGGAAAACCGAATCGGTACCAAGAAATCAATATGTATGTCTCCTTTTCAAATGGTTTATAGCACTAACGTTGTCCTTCCCATCAATCTCACTCTTCATGTGATGAAGTTGTGGCCAGACACGAAAGAGGAGCCAAATGACGTTACAAGGAGGATAAACCAAATAATCAAAGTCCAACAAAACAGGGTCGAAGTAGATTACAAACTTCAAAAGTACCAAGACAATATGAAATCCCTCTTTGATAAAAAAGCTAAAGACAGGGAGTTTCTTCCTGGTGATCTAGTTTTAAAATGAGATGCTAGAAAAGAAGATGCGAGAAAACACGGCAAGTTCGACCATCTCTAGTTCGGACCATTTAGGATTGCAGTTATAGAAGGAAATAATTCCTTCCTACTGGAAAATCATGATGGAAAAACTTTTGACGCCCCTATCAACGGGTGCTATCTAAAACATTTTATGCAATAATCATGTTTCACATTACCATTGTATATACCAGTTTGGTTTCTTGTTTAAATTTGCAATTTGATTTTCCTTCGTAGGTTATCTAAATTTTACTTCTTCTTTTTAAATAAACCAAGTTTTATTCGATATGATAAAAGCAAAATATAAAATATATGTACTTCATATCATTTCTATTCTGCGGAATTCTCTGATTTTTTTTTTTGTGTGCTCATGCAGAATACTTACTATCAGATGATAAATGAGGAGGTATTAGAACCCAACACTTAGTTCTGAAAACATTTTGTTTCTCTCAAAACAAGCGATGAATTAATAATTGGTTTGATGGAAAATGTAAATGAAATCCGAGGTATAAATTTCTATATTTATTTGTTCAAGCTGAAATTCTAAAGAAATCTTATCGAATATAAACTAGGTTCCACTCATGTAAATATAATCACCTGATCAAAGATGAAAAAAAAAAAAGAAGTATAAATATCTAGATTTCCAAATCAAATGAAAAAAGAAAAATGAAATAAAAAAGAAAAGAAAATAAGAATAAGAAAGGGCCTAAAAAAAGTGCTTAATAATCGAGAAATGAACTTATGAGCAAATGAGATTCTTTTGTGGTAGACCCTCTGAGTCCTCGTTCTGTTTCATTTTGCCTATCTTCGAACTTTACCCTATTATGATATTCACTACCTGGCCTTAAATCTTCATAGAAAGAAATAATTTTGCCTTGGCTCTGAAAGCATAAGAGCATATCTTCAAAACAAGATTAGGCAAAAATCTTTATGCTCCTCTGATTTTAAATGAAAGAAAGTATGTCTAGGATAATCCTGATAACTTTGGCTCTTCTAACAGATTTTAACTGAGTAGTTCGCCCAAGGCAAATACCTTGAAAATAGAAATTCCCCATAAAATCTTCCCTATAGGAAAATATGTATTGAAGATCGAGAAAGAATTAGTTCAGAGTATAACCAAAAATTGTTGACAGAACTTCATTGTCAAATCTTAAACATATATCATCCCCTGTATGATTCATACAAATTGATTGCCCCCACTTTAAAAATATATTAAAAAATATAAGACAGATGGTGAAAGGAAATTCATAAAATGATTGCCCCCATCTAGTCTAAGACAAATGGTAAAAGGAAATGCGTAATTCGATTGCCCCCATTTTGTCCAAAAGAGACGACGAAAGGAAATTCATGTAACGATTGCCCTCATCTCAATAAAATGCAAAAATGCTAATTGAAGTGGTGAAAGGAAATTCAATGGGAGACGTAGATAACTTCATCGGGGTACTGAATAGGCTCACTGGCAGTGAAGCAATATCTATGATATCTATACGGTTGTCATACATGTATAAACATACTCTGGTAGCTAGTTCTCTTTCCGGTAATATTTACATTCTAAACCGACAAGGGATTCCCTAAATAAATTGTTAAATCTACTTAGCCTTGATGCGAACGAAATTGACCGAAGTTTGATATTTCAGTTAAAGTTGTCTTGATTATCTTAAGCAAATCCGAACTCACTTTCAAGAAAAGGGAAATTATTAATAGCCTAACTTGAGGTAAATAATTAAATGTGTTTTGAAGGTTTTCTGAGATTCGGTTGAAGTTCAATTTTTCTCTGTACGATTTTTCCCAAATGTGTTCCCCAATAATGCAATATGACTCCATTTACCCAGTAAAGGCACTTGGTCTATTGTTCTTCCACGCCTCACAGGGAGACGCCATCCCCAAATGGAGCCTATGTTGGAACCTATATAATCCTAAACTTTGAGCTTTACATTCTCAACTTCATGAAAATATAATCTTTCCCAAAGTGGTAACTCAAGAAGTTAACTTTCGAAATTCAAGTCAAATTTAATTATGGTTAATTGAAAATAAGGCACACATAATATCCGTCGTTGGTGAAGTTCCCTTGTCTGATCGAACGATTCTCCTTTCCCTAGAGTTTTGGAGCCGCCTAATTGTTAAAGAGTCAAATCACTAAAGGTCGCTTCGGAGCTTCGTGCTTCGGGCGTTTCGATAAGTCTTCACGACTAAGTCCCGAAACCCAAAAGTGTCTATTATCACTTTTTCATAAACCTTTAAAGGATACGAGTCATAGTACACGCGTACCTTTTGAGTCTCCTCTGGGTTGACACATGTCATCCATTCTCGACGTTTTCATCTGAAGGTTCATACGATTTTAAGTAACACATGGCACCCCCTGGTCTCGACATGTCATCTAAGATGACGTCACCTTCGACATGTCACTACGGGTAATGGTATTTATGAGTTGTGACAATTTTGTATAAATGCATAGATTGAAGATCTATTAAGGGTTGTTTCTTGCCGAATGTAACAAAGAAAACTCTCCTTATTGAGTATTAATACAAGTGCAGACAGAGATTCCAAATTTTGTTGAGTTCCAGTTATGTGTTTCTTCTGTTTTTCCATATCTTAGCATTTCTTTATGCAATCCTTGATAAATGTTTGATTTCAATTCAGTACAACAACTATTGTAATCATATTTCATCAGCAATTTGTTAAGTAAGCAGTTTTTCCCCTGCATTTATTGTAAGCAAACCAAGACCTGTGAGTTGTGTGGATTATTGTATCTTATACTTTATTCAAGGTTACACTATCTAGTTTCTTCTACTGCCACAAGGTGAGACTCTTCAACAATTGATCCCTTGCTTTGTTTCACAGTTTTGCAATTTTCTTTCACACTATTGAATATTGCAATTTTGACTTAGACATGAAATACGACCTCTCTGTCGCAATACTATTAATTTCATTTAAGGAATTTTTCTCGTATAACTAAGGTAGAAAAATCACTTTTAAATAACACTCTCTTAAACTTCATGATGCCTGACATTACTCTTTGAGCCTTAAGTTTAATCTCATGAACAACATAGACCATCATTGTTTATTGTTGTAATAAATTGCAACAATGGTTTGACATTGTTATAGTTATATGTGAAACATGTATCACATTTGCGACGAGTGGCATGGTCTTCATCCACTTTGTTTTATGAGAATTGACACTCAATTTTTTATTAATGGAAAAAAAGTATATCCATATAAAGGGTTGTGTTGGTATTGGTACTGAAAATTGGCATAAGTATAAAGAGATTAAAAAGAAAATCAAACAAAAATTTGATAGTGTTTAAAGATTAAGATTAATATGGATAATCTATGTTGATTTAGTTTATTATGATATATTTTTACTTTTATTATGTTTTTGTTTTCATTTTTTTATTATTTTTAGATTTAATTTGTTAACATTATTAATATAACACATCTACTTAAAACAGGGGTATTTCGGGGTCTGTGACTAGGGTTTTTCCTGGTCGTAGATCACTCAATCTATTACTTCTCCTGGAGTACGCACACGGTCGTCCGCCTTCACCATCGAAGCCTTCTTCTCCCTGACTTCTTTCCCTATTGCGGTGCTTTTCTTCGGGGTTTTATTTCTCTACGAGGAGTTTTCTTTCTTTAGTTGTTGTGGATCAAGCTCTCCTCTTTGGATGAGAGTGATTTTTTATGGCAGTTGGGTATCTTCCTTTGTTTGTGTGGTCTTCCCAGTGCGGAAGTGATCTCGCCTTGGCTCTCTCATTTTTTTCCAGATGACATCTGTTCGAGCGAATCGGGCTCTCTGTTCTAGATGAGGCGATTTTTTTTTATGGTGGTTGTGCTTGTTGGTGCGGTTCTACTGGAGTTGTAGTGTTCTATCCTCATATCTCTCATTGGCCCATCTTGTGTTGTCTCGGGGTTTCTGGTAGTCTTGTCGTCGGTTTTCTTTGTGGGTGGCCTCTTCTTTGGCGGGTTTTCATGATGCTTCTTTGTTCTCCCTTTTACATTTCAGGTTCGTTCAGGGTCAAAGGCATACCCTCTGCTATGTGGGTTTAGCTGCAATTTTTCTGGTGTTGAGTTTTAGATCCTTTGTAGTTGGGGTTTGGATTTTTGGATCCTCTCTTTTTAGAGAGATATGTATGTCGCTCTGATCTGGTTCATTTGGCATCTGGGTTTTCTTTGGGGTTCATCTTGTTGCCCGCTCTTGGTAGGTATTTTTGGGGGTCTTCTCTCATCAATATGCAGCTCCTCTCTCTAGTTGTGTTGATATGTTCGGGGTTTGATGTATGCCCAGATGATGAAGGAGCTTCATACCACTCTAACCTGGTCAATCTAGTCACTAGTGTTGGTTTGTTCAGGGTTTGATGTATACCCAGTTGATGTGGGAGCTTCATACCGCTCTGACTTGGTCCATATTGTCTCCAGGGTCTTTTGTTTGGGACTGCTCTTCCGACTTGCTTCTCTGTGGTGGAATTTTGTGCAGTTATCTGGACATATATTTTATCTTTCAGGAATGTTCTCGGCTCTTTTTTTTGTATACTTTGTTGTGGCTTATCAACCAACTCATTGGCCTCTGTTGGTTTTTATTTTCTGACCTAAGTTTTTCCCATATTTGGGTCATTCTTAAAGCACTTACAAAATGTAATTTGGTTCTCTTCAAATGAATAGAATTACACATCTACCTCAAACAACTACAAATGAAATTTCCTATTTTTCTTAAAAATTATATCATAAATTATGAATTTAATTTTGTATTGAAATTGAATTTTCTACCTTATATAACATAATTTACTTTAACAACAATATTAATATATTTGAGCTACATATTGGTTTATACTTAAAGGACAAAGTAATAGCAAATAAAAGGTTGATGTAATTAACTTGATAATTGTTATTGTCCAAATTTCCTATTTTTCTTAAAAAGTATATCATAAAGTATGAATTTAATTTTGTATTGGAAGTGAATTTTCTACCTTACATAGCATAATTTACTTTAACAATAATATATCTTAACTACATATTGGTTTATACTCAAAGGACAAAGTAATAACAAATAAAAGGTTCATGTAATTAACTTGATAATTGTTATTGTCCACTCTTGTAAGAAAATATAACAATAGTTTATTAATGTTTATTCTTGTTGGAGACATTACACACTCACCTAGGTGATTCTTTTCTTAAGGTTGATAGTCCAATGTTGAGGGCGCTTCCATAGATGAGAATATTTCCCTACAAATTATGGCGCCTCCTACAAAATAGGGTGTCTTCCCTCTTCAGTTCATAGTCAGTTACACCTTAGTTAGACTAGTGGAGGTCACTCATGCATGACAACCTCGGTTTTATCACCAACAATTTCATGTTCACCTCGGTTTCCTCACCATGAGTGTGTATATCTCATGCATGTGTCCAAGAGGGCGCATATCTTGTGATTACATGTGTTTTTCTCACTTCCACAGTGTGACTCAGTTAACTAATGATTGCATGGACAAGTTAAGTAGGACCAGGTGGCAAATTACTTCGGTTTATGTCAATGAGTGTCTAGATCTCTCTAGATCACTACTATGGCGACTTCACTTAGCCATGTAGAGTATATCATGTGTATTTTACCATTTCTACTCATACAGTAAATACAATTAATTTTTTTCTCTCCTCTCTTCTCTATCTTGCAAGTTTGTGTGACTCTTCTACTAGCCAGGTTCACTGTGAAAACTTCACATGGTATCAGAGCCTTGATTGCTAGGAGAAAGAACATAAGCATTTCTACATGCAGGTATAGGAGGAAGATGCGGTCAGAAAAGATGGATTACTAACCAGAAATACTTCTCATGCCTCATAAGTACTTCCAGTGGAAGCTAAAAATTCTACATCAACTCATATGTAGAGGCTTGTACCAGAATACCATGGCTGCAAAGGTGGAGCCAATTTCTATATTTATTTGTTCAAGATGAAATTCTAAAGAAATCTTATCGGATATAAACTAGGTTCCACTCATGTAAATATAATCACCTGATCAAAGATCAGAAAGGTATAAATATCTAGATTTCCAAATCAAACGAAAAAAAAATGAAATAAAAAAGAAAAGAAAATAAGAATAAGAAAGGGCCTAAAAAAAAAGCTTAATAATCGAGAAATGAACTTATGAGCAAATGAGATTCTTTTGTGGCAGACCCTTTGAGTCCTCGTTCTGTTTCATTTTGCCTATCTTCGAACTTTACCATATTCTGATATTCACTACCTGGCCTTAAATCTTCATAGAAAGAAATAATTTTGCCTTGGCTCTGAAAACTTAAGAGCATATCTTCAAAACAATATTAGGTGAAAATATTTATGCTCCTCTGATTTTAACTGAAAGAAAGTATGTCTACACTAATCCTGATAACTTTGGCTCTTCTAACATATTTTAACTGATTAGTTCGCTCAAGGAAAATCCCTTGAAAATAGAAATTCCCCATAAAATCTTCCCTATAGGAAAATATGTATTGAAGATCGGGAAGAATTAGTTCAAAGTATAACCAAAAATTGTTGACAGAACTTTATTGTCAAATCTTAAACATATATCATCCCCTATATGATTCATACAAATTGATTGCCCCCACTTCAAATATATATTAAAATATACAAGACAAATGTTGAAAGGAAATTCATAATATGATATCCCCCATCTAGTCTAAGACAAATGGTAAAAGGAAATGTGTAATTCGATTGTCCCCATTTTGTCCAAAAGAGATGACGAAAGGAAATTCATGTAATGATTGCCCTCATCTCAATAAAATGCAAAAATGCCAATTGAAGTGGTGAAAGGAAATTCAATGGGAGACGTAGATAACTTCACCGGGGTACTGAATAGGCTCGCTGGTAGTGAAGCAATATCTATGATACCTGTAAGGTTGCCATACATGTATAAACATATTCTGGTAGCTAGTTCTCTTTCCGGTAATATTTACATTCTAAACCGACAAGGGATTCCCTAAATAAATTGTTAAATCTACTTAGCCTTGATGCGAACGAAATCGACCGAAGTATGATATTTCAGTTAAAGTTGTCTTGATTATCTTAAGCAAATCCGAACTCAATTTCAAGAAAAGGGAAATTATTAATAGCCTAACTTGAGGTAAATAATTAAATGTGTTTTGAAGGTTTTCTGAGATTCGGTTGAAGTTCAATTTTTCTCTGTATGATTTTTCCCAAATGTGTTCCCCTGTAATGCAATATGACTCCATTTACCCAATAAAGGCACTTGGTCTATTGTTCTTCCATGCCTCACAAGGAGACGCGATCCCCAAATGGAGCATATTTTGGAACCTATATAATCCTAATCTTTGAGCTTTACATTCTCAACTTCATGAAAATATGATCTTTCCCAAAGTGGTAACTCAAGAAGTTAACTTTCGAAATTCAAGTCAAATTTAATTATGGTTAATTGAAAATAAGGTGCACATAATATCCGTCGTTGGTGAAGTTCCTTTGTCTGATCGAACGATTCTCGTTTCCCTAGAGTTTTTGAGCTGCCTAATTGTTAACGAGTCAAATCACTAAAGGTCGCTTCGGAGTGATGCAGGAGCATCGCCTACACATCAAGCGAGCCAACGCGGAAGTCCAAAGGAGAGCTGGATGAGCGCCGACACAAATTTTGAAATCACCTTGAAGTTGTCGCGCGATCTTAAATGTAGTCATTAAGATGAGGCGCACTTGTATATTGTAATCGGACCTTGAGCCATTTGCTCTCATCCTTAGTAGGTAGGAGGCATTTAAGATAGTTAATGCAGGTAGATAGAATTTAATTCTAGATTAGACTGTTTGAAAGCGCAAGAGGGAAACCGGATATAGACACCCTCATTGTGCATTGTAAGATTAAATTCTGAGCATTGTAGAGAAGAGCAAGAGGAAACAAAGAATTGTGTAAGAACACCCATGTACATATATTTGGATTAATAGAAATCTTTGATTCAAATTCATGGTTTTGTGTTGTTCTCTGTGTATTGATGTTATGCTCATGAATGTTTGCTTCCTGTTATACATTTGCTTTGATATGCTGTGTATATGATTTCATGTTTGAGTTTGAAATCTGAGAGGGAGAGGGAATGAGTTTCAATTGTTTCTCTATCTGAGCCAAGGATTCCTGCAAGGAGTGCAGTCGAAGAGTCCGCAAGGAGTGCGTTGACAGAAGGCTCAGGTAGTTTAGCTTTTGTTCTCATTCACCCACAAGTGCAGTTGGGCACAGGAGCCGTGCAAGGAGTGCACAGGCCAAGTGAAACTTCAGGGTTGCAAACCTGAGAGAAGTGTTTAAAGACTGCTGCTGTAGGTGTGTGCAAAGTCGAGGGTCTTCAACACTTAGACATGGTTGAAGGTTTGCCACAAGGAGTGTGTGCAAGGGTTTTTCTGAAGGACTTGAAAGTCGGGGAAAAGCTCAGGAAGGATAAGGCCTTCGAACCCATTGAAGGGAAGCACAGAGAGCTTGTGCCGTGAAGTGGTTAAAACAGGCGTTGTAAGTTGCGTGCAGGTGGACGAGTTCCACGGAGGAACACTTGAGTCATTTCGTAGGTTTCATTAGGAGGAACGGATGGTCAGTATTTTCTGAGGAGAATACACGAATTCCCGTGAGCCGTTAGATCTCGCGGAGGTGCAGGGGAGATACTGTAGGCATTCCCGAAAGGTTCAAATCTCAGGAGGGGCAGGACCACAGATCCGAGCCACAAGGGCCGTCAGATCTATTCGTGGATTTGGATATCGGGGTTTCGTGGGTTGAAACTCCAGAATATTGCAAAGGAAATCGCGAAATCGCAATACGCGATATCCCGACGACTGGAGGACAGTGTGGGTCACAAGGGTCAGAGTGGTGGACAGGTGGCACAAGTTATCGGGGTTTCGTGGCGAGAGGTCCCGAAACATCGACATCAGGATTCGCGATCCTGCGAAGTCCGAATCGTCGATGAAGTGAAGCGTTGAACAGTAAATTCGCGCGCGTGTCGGAGTTTCGGCGTATCGGGGTTTGGGAGTCGGTAAAGCAAGTTGCTTGGTATCGCGAGTGGCGAAATCGCGATAGAAGAAGTCCCGATAGGAGAGGGAAAAACGTCAGCGTTGACTTGTATCGGGTTTCGGGGACTCGTGGAACCTACGCTCGACTTTTGGATTCGCGAAATCGCGAAGTCCGATCTCTCGATTCGTAAAGAAGGGGGATCCCACGAGAGTTACTGTGGGTGCAGATTTCTCGATAGGGAAATAAAAGAACCTTAGAGTTCTTCAGGCCAGTAGAGAAGAGAAGATCCTGTGAGCGGACGTGCTTGCGAGCGCTCCTGCGTCAGTTTGGTATCAGAGCACAGAAATATTCTTTGCTTTCTGTAGCAGAGAAGGGAGAGACTTCACCATGCCACCCAGGAGAAGGGATGCGCAGACACTCGATCCAGAGGATAGGGAAATGTCGAGAAGAAGAGGCAGGCATATGACAGATCCAGCTATGGAGAGACAAATGTGTGATCTCCGAGCAAGACTCGAAGACATGGAGACAACGCAAAGACGCACAACCAGTGCAGGGGATCTCAGTGATTCCGAAGACGAAGCTGAGGCTGAACGTGAAGAAGAAGTTGCAGCTGAAGATGCATCAAACAAACGTTTGATCAAAGCTATTGCCAGGATGGGTGCAAGGGCAAAAATGGACATTCCAGTTTATGGGGGAAACTTGGATGCAGAGGAGCTTCTAGACTGGATTAGAGCTCTAGACACATAGTCAAAGTATGTGTCTAGAG
>SNQJ01S0008467.1:104306-118378 GCA_010110895.2 Picea sitchensis | reverse complement strand
TGATTCATGATGGGTGAATGAACACATACACCCTGGAGAAGAATGGGAGGACACACATGTTACTTCCAATTAAGGATAAGGAGGTGAAGCCGGAAGTAAGCAATACAATACTTCTCATGAGTGGGAAGGAACTCCTTACCGAGGTTAAGAAGAAGGAGGATCCACAGTTCATTGTGGTCAGGAAACCGGAAATTGTTCTGACTAGCACAAGAGTGGATGATTTACCAGAGGAGGTTCAGGAACTGCTGGAAGAGTTCGCTGACATTGTAGTGGACGAATTACCTCGTTCGTTGCCACCGATCAGAAGTGTGAGTTATCATATTGATCTCATACCAGGAGTCAGTTTGCCAAACAAAGTCGCGTACAGATTGATGCCGCAAGAGTATGAAGAAGTTAAGAGGCAAGTCCAGGATTTGTTGGACAAAGGTTTAGTCAGGGAATGCTTGAGTCCATGTGCTGTTCCAACAGTACTTAGTCCGAAGAAAGACGGAGGCTGGAGGATGTGTACTGACTCGAGGGCGATCAACAAGATAATCATCAGGTACAGATTTCCATTGCCAAGGATGGATGATCTGATGGACTACTTGAGTGGAGCAAAATATTTTTCAAAGATTGATTTGAAAAGAGGTTATCATCAAATCCGCGTGAGAGAGGGTGATGAATGGAAGACAACATTCAAGACTAACGAGGGGTTGTATGAATGGCTTGTTATGTCGTTTGGCTTAACAAATGCGTCGAGTACCTTCATGAGGCTGATGAACGAATTCCTGAGGGAGTTCATCGGAAAATTTGTCATTGTGTATTTAGACGACATACTGGTTTACAGTAAGACAACAACGGAGCATCTGAAGCATTTGGCTACAGTGATGCAGAAACTACAGCAGTAGAAGCTACTGATAAATATGAAGAAGTCCTCATTTATGAAGACAGAGCTCATTTACTTGGGATTTTTTATTTCAGCGAATGAGTTGAGGATGGATCCAGATAAGGTGGAAGTGATCAAGAATTGGCCATCACCGAGAAGTATTTTCGAAGTGAGAAGTTTCCACGGATTGGCCAGTTTCTACCGAAAGTTCATTAGGAATTTCAGTGGAATTAGCGCAGCGATGATGGACACAGTGAAGAAAAGACATAAGTCTTTTCACTGGACTGAAGAGGCCGAGAAGAGCTTTAATCTATTGAAAAGGAAGATGACGGAACAACCAGTTTTGGTGTTTCCGGATTTCCAGAAGACATTTAAGGTGAAATGCGATGCAAGCATATTTGCAATCAGAGCGATCTTGAGTGAGGAAGACAGGCCGATAGCGTATTTCAGCGAGAAGCTGAATGAGGCGAAAGTGAAATATTCCACTTATGATAAGGAATTTTATGCTATCATCCAGGCACTGAAGAAATGGAGGCATTACTTGATACCGAAAGAATTTGTCTTATACAGTGACAATCATGCACTGCAGTTTGTGACTCAACAGTGAAAGTTGAATCAGAAACATGTCAAATGGGTTGAGTATATGCAGAATTTCACATTTGTGATAAAACATATTTCTGGTACTGCTAACAAAGTGGTTGATGCTTTGAGCAGGAAATGTTTGTTATTGCTAGAGTTCCGAGTCAAAACGTTGGGTTTTGATGATCTCAAGGATATGTACGCAGATGATCAAGATTTTAAAGAGGCGTATGAAGCAGCTGAGAATCCAATTCTCAGAGATAGAAGCCAGTGGGTCGAATAAATGATCCAGGAAGGATTGTTGTTTAAGGGCAATCAACTGTGTATTCCGAAATGCTCCATGAGGGAGAATCTGCTAAAGGAAAAACACAGTGGAGGACTAGCCGGACATTTCGGTCATGACAAAGCATTCGCGAAGTTGAATGAGTCATATTTTTGGCCAGGAATGTGAGCGGATGTCAAGAGATTTGTGGACAGGTGTAGAATTTGCCAGCATTCGAAGGGAAGGAAGCAGAATGCAGGATTCTATCAACCGTTGCCCATACCAGAGAGGTCGTGGGATGCAATTAGCATGGATTTTGTATTGGGGTTGCCAATAACACAAAGAGGTGCTGATTCAATCTTTGTGGTGGTGGATAGATTTTCCAAAATGGCACACTTCATTCCATGTCAGAAAAACAGTGATGCAAATCACATTGCGAACCTGTTTTTCAAAGAGGTCATTCGACTTCATGGGTTGCCGAGAAGTATAGTTTCGGATCGAGATACGAAATTCATAGGGCATTTTTCGAGAACCTTATGGAAGAAGCTGGGAACTAACTTGTGGTTTAGTTCAGCTTATCATCCTCAGATGGATGGACAGACGGAAGTGGTAAACAGAAGTCTGGGAGACTTGCTGAGGAGCTTGGTGACAGAACACCACAGCCAGTGGGACCACATGTTACCACAGACAGAGTTTGCGTATAACGACTCAGTTAATAGGAGCACAGGGCAGAGTCCATTTCAGGTTGTCGGTGGCATGCAGCCAAGAGGAATTTCTGAACTGAGTGATTCAGAACAGACTACGACTAGGAGCGCTAGTGCAGAAGAGTTCGCAAAAGCGATGAAGGAACTTCACAGCCAGGTGAAGGAACTATTGCAGAATTCAAGCCAGAAGTATAAGCGCAGAGCAGACCAGCATAGAAGACAACTTTAGTTTGAGGTTGGTGATCTGGTTCTGGCACATTTGAGAAAAGAAAGGTTCCCGAGAGGAACATACAATAAGTTGAAGATGAAGAAAATTGGGCCATGCAGAGTCTTGAAGAACTTTGGGACAAATGCTTATGAGATTGAATTACCCGATGGGATCGGAATTTCTCCGATATTCAATATCTCAGATTTGTACCCATACAAAGCTGAGGGAGCAAGAACAAATGATGAACAACCAGTGATTCAATGGCGGAAGAAGATGCCAGTTGTAGAGAAGCCACAGATGGAGCGCATACTGGACAAGAGAGTCAGCAAAAAGACCAGGAGGAAACAATACTTTGAGTATCTGGTCAAGTGGAAGAATCATCCAGTTGAAGATGCTAGCTGGGAGAGCAAAACAGAGATACAGAAGCATGGACAGACCGTGCAGGAGCTCATGGATAGGAGCCCATGAAAGTTTTCAAGCGAGGGAGTATGATGCAGGAGCATCGCCTACACATCAAGCGAGCCAGTGCGGAAGCCCAAAGGATAGCTGGATGAGCGTCGGCACAAATTTTGAAATCACCTTGAAGTTGTCGCATGATCTTAAATGTATTCATTAAGATGAGGCGCACTTGTATATTGTAATCGGACCTTGAGCCATTTTCTCTCGTCCTTAGTAGGTAGGAGGCATTTAAGATAGTTAATGCAGGTAGATAGAATTTAATTCTAGATTACACAGTTTGAAAGCGCAAGAGGGAAACGGGATATAGACACCCTCGATATGCATTGTAAGATTAGATTCTGAGCATTGTAGAGAAGAGCAAGAGGAAACAGAGAATTGTGTAAGAACACCCATGTACATATATTTGGATTAATAGAAAGCTTTGATTGAAATTCATGGTTTTGTGTTGTTCTCTGTGTATTGATGTTATGCTCATGAATGTTTGCTTCCTGTTATACATTTGCTTTGATATGCTGTGTATATGATTTCATGTTTCAGTTTGAAATATGAGAGGGAGAGGGAATGAGTTTCAATTGTTTCTCTATCTGAGCCAAGGATTCCTGCAAGGAGTGCAGTCGAAGAGTCCGCAAGGAGTGCGTTGACAGAAGGCTCAGTTAGTTTAGCTTTTGTTCTCATTCACCCACAAGTGCAGTTGGGCACAGGAGCCGTGCAAGAAGTGCGTAGGCCAAGTGAAACTTCAAGGTTGCAAACCTAAGAGAAGTGTTTAAAGACTGCTGTTGTAGGTGTGCACAGAGTCGAGGGTCTTCAACACTTAGACGTGGTTGAAGGTTTGCCACAAGGAGTGCATGCAAGGGTTTTTCTGAAGGACTTGAAAGTCGGGGAAAAGCTCAGGAAGGATAAGGCCTTCGAACCCATTGAAGGGAAGCACAGAGAGCTTGTGTCGTGAAGTGGTTAAAACATGCATTGTAATTTGCGCGCAGGTGGACGAGTTCCACGGAGGAACACTGGAGTCATTTCGCAAGTTTCATTAGGAGGAACGAACAGTCGGTATTTTTTGAGGAGAATACACGAATTCCCGTGAGCCATTAGATCTCACGGAGGTGCAGGGGAGATACTGCAGGCATTCCCGAAAGGTTCAAAGCTCAGGAGGGCCAGGACCACAGATCCGAGCCACAAGGGCCGTCGGATCTATTCGTGGATTCGCATATCGGGGTTTCGTGGGTTGAAACTCCGAAATATTGCAAAGGGAATCGCGAAATCGCGATACGCAATATCCCGACGGCTGTAGGACAGTGTGGGTCACAAGGGTCAGAGTGGTGGACAAGTGGCACAAGTTATCGAGGTTTCGTGGCGAGAAGTCCTGAAACATCGACATCAGGATTCGTGATCTCGCAAAGTCTGAATCGTCGAGGAAGTGAAGCGTTGAATAGTAAATTCGCGCGTGTGTCGGAGTTTCGGCGTATCGGGGTTCGGGAGTCGGTAAAGCAAGTTGCTTGGTATCGCGAGTGGTGAAATCGCGATAGAAGAAGTCCCGATAGGAGAGGGAAAAAGGTCAGCGTTGACTTGTATCGGGTTTCGGGGACTCGTGGAACCTACGCTCGACCTTTGGATTCGTGAAATCGTGAAGTCCGATCTCCCGATTCGTAAAGAAGGGGGATCCCACGAGAGTTACTGTGGGTGTAGATTTCCCGATAGGGAACTAGAAGAACCTTAGAGTTCTTCGGGTTAGTAGAGAAGAGAAGATCCTGTGAGCGGACGTGATTGCGAGCGCGCTTGCATCACGGAGCTGCGCGCTTCGAGCGTTTCGATAAGTCTTCACGACTAAGTCCCGAAACCCAAAAGTGTCTGTTATCACTTTTTCATAAACCTTTAAAGGATACGAGTCATAGTACACGCGTACCTTTTGAGTCTCCCCTGGGTTGACATGTGTCATCCATTCTCAACATTTTCATCTGAAGGTTCATATGATTCTAAGTAACACATGGCACCCCCTGGTCTTGACACATCATCTAAGATGACGTCACCTTCAACATGTCACTATGGGTAATGGTATTTCTGAGTTGTGACAGTTTTTTATAAATACATAGATTGAAGATCTATTAAGGGTTGCTTCTTGCCGAATGTAACAGAGAAAACTCTCCTTATTGAGTATTAATACAAGTGCAGACAGAGATTCCAAATTTTGTTGAGTTTCGGTTATGTGTTTCTTCTGTTTTTCCATATCCCAGCATTTCTTTATGCAATCCTTGATAAATGTTTGATTTCAATTTAGTACAACAATTACTGTAATCATATTTCATCAGTAATTTGTTAAGTAAGCAGTTTTTCCCCTGCATTTACTGTAAGTAAATCAAGACCTGTGAGTTGCGTGGATTATTGTATCTTATACTTTATTCAAGGTTACACTATCTGTTTTCTTCTACTGCCACAAGGTGAGACTCTTCAACAATTGATCCCTTGCTTTGTTTCACAGTTTTGCAGTTTTCTCTCACACCATTCAATATTGCAATTTTGACTTAGACATGAAATACGGCCTTTGTGTTGCCATACTGTTAATTTCATTTAAGGAATTTTTCTCATATAACTAAGGTAGAAAAATTAATTTTAAATAACACTCTCTTAAACTTTCCTGATGCCTGACATTACTCTTTGAGCCTTAAGTTTAATCTCATGAACAACATAGACCATCATTGTTTATTGTTGTAATAAATTGCAACAATGGTTTGACATTGTTATAGTTATATGTGAAACATGTATCACATTTGGGACGAGTGGCAATGGTCTTCATCCACTTTGTTTTATGAGAATTGACACTCAATTTTTTATTAATGGAAAAATAGTATATCCATATAAAGGGTTTGGAGTTTTGGATCCTCTCTTTTTAGAGAGATATGTATGCCGCTCTGATCTGGTTCGTCCTGCATCTGGGTTTTCTTTGGGATTCAACTTGTTGCCCGCTCTTGGTAGTTTTTTTTGGGTGTCTTCTCTTATCAATATGCAATTCCTCTCTCTAGTTGTGTTGATATGTTCAGGGTTTGATGTATGCCCAGATGATGAAGGAGCTTCATACCGCTCTAACCTTGTCCATCTAGTCGCTAGTGCTAGTTGGTTCAGGGTTTGATGTATACCCAGTTGATGTGGGAGCTTCATACCACTCTGACCTGGTCCATATTGTCTCCAGGGTCTTTTTTTTGGGACTGCTCTTCCGACTTGATTCTCTGTGGTGGAATTTCGTGCGGTTATCTGGACATATATTTTTTCTTTCAAGAATGTTCTCGGCTCTTTTTTTTGTATACTTTGTTGTGGCTCATCAACCAACTCATTGGCCTCTTTTGGCTTTTATTTTCTAACCTAAGTTTTTCCCATGTTTGGGTCATTCTTAAAGCACTTACAACATGTAATTTGGTTCTCTTTTGATGAATAGAATTACACATCTACCTCAAACAACTACAAATGCAATGTCCTATTTTTCTTAAAAATTATATCATAAATTATGAATTTAATTTTGTATTGGAAGTGAATTTTCTACCTTATATAATATAATTTACTTTAACAACAATATATCTTAGCTACATATTGGTTTATACTCAAAGGACAAAGTAATAGCAAATAAAAGGTTGATGTAATTAACTTGATAATTGTTATTGTCCAAATTTCCTATTTTTGTTAAAAAGTATATCATAAAGTATGAATTTAATTTTGTATTGGAAGTGAATTTTCTACCTTACATAACATAATTTACTTTAACAATAATATATCTTAACTACATATTGGTTTATACTCAAAGGACAAAGTAATAACAAATAAAAGGTTCATGTAATTAACTTGATAATTGTTATTGTCCACTCTTGTAAGAAAATGTAACAATAGTTTATTAACGTTTGTTCTTTTTGGAGACATTACACACTCACCTAGATGATTCTTTTCTTAAGGTTGATAGTTGAATGTTGAGGGCGCTTCGATAGACGAGAATATTTCCCTACAAATTATGGCGCCTCCTACAAAATAGGGCGTCTTCCCTCTTCAGTTCATAGTCAATTACACCTTAGTTAGACTAGTGGAGGTCACTCATGCATGACAACCTCGGTTTTATCACCAACAATTTCATTTTTACATCGGTTTCCTCACCATGAGTGTGCATATCTCATGCATGTGGCCAAGAGGGCGCATATCTTGTGATTGCATGTGTTTTTCTCACTTCCACATGTGTGACTCAGTTAACTAATGATTGCATGGACAAGTTAACTAGGACCAGGTGGCAAATTACTTCGGTTTATGTCAATGAGTGTCTAGATCTCTCTAGATCACTACTATGGCGACTTCACTTAGACATGTAGAGTATATCATGTGTATTTTACCATTTTTACTCATACAGTAAATACAATTCATTTTTTTCTGTCCTCTCTTCTCTATCTTGCAAGTTTGTGTGACTTTTCTACTAGCCAGGTTCACTGTGAAAACTTCACATGGTATCAGAGCCTTGATTGCTAGGAGAAAGCACATAAGCATTTCTACATGTAGGTATAGGAGGAAGATGCGGTCAGAAAAGATGGATTACTAACCAAAATACTTCTCACACCCCATATGTACTTCCAGTGGAAGCTAAAAATTCTACATCAACTCATATGTAGAGGCTTGTACCAAAATACCATGGCTGCAGAGGTGGAGCCAACTTCTACTATAGAGAATAACAAGTATCTCAACCACATGGATGAGGCCTATGACCTCCTCTGCATGTCTATGTACCACACCAAATGAGATTTGGACGAAGTTGGAGGATTTCTTTAGCAAATAGGATGAAATGGGAGCTCATATGCTCAAGGTCAAGTCGAATTCCTTAGATCGGAGGAATTTCGATAACATCCAAGACTTCTTTAGGAAGTTCAATTCCCTCGTCTTTCATCTAAAGGGATGTGGAATAGCCAAATCCACTCAACACAATCAATTAATCCTTTCTATCTTGGAGAAACCTCGTTCGAATTATGTTTTTTTCATCTCATCGTTCCATACAAACAAATTCACTTCAAGAGCAACTTGGAAATATCGACATTGGATCAGTTTATTGAAGACCTCACACATGAGCAAGATAAGTCCATCAAAATGGGGATAAACAAGGGACTTAATGTGCATGCACTTGTTGTGCATGAAACCAATGGCACTTCCATTTCAAAGTCCAAGTAGAAAATCAAGGGAAAGGTGAATGTAGAGCCAAAGAAGAAAGGGTACTCCAAGCCCTTCAATGATTCTCCATGCGCCAAAGGTGGAAAAGGAAAGAAAGGGAAGAACAAATGTTGTTGATACAACATGCCTATGATCTTGAATTGGCATGCATGAAGAAACAAATTGATCTTATGGCACAGATACTTCAAAAGAACAACCTTAGGGATCACATTCTCGAAGCTGCCATTAAGAAGTCAGAATATCAAGCACCGACAATGAGGTAACTCTCATCCAATGATTGTCATTAAATCTTCTCCTAATGCATGGATCTTAGATTCAGGTGCATCCCATCATATGGTAGCAATAGAAAATGTTTACTCTTCTATTTCTAGATGCACGGTTCCTCCCATCCTCATGGGAGATGATACCCCAGTTGAGGTCATTGGCTAAGGGAGAGTACAACTCCAACACAGAAGTTTTGAGAACATCTTGCATGTTCCAATATTCTTTGTGAAAGTGCTCTTTGTTTATTGGATAATGCATTATGGTACAAGAAAAAGGGTGGAGTTTACACCCAATTCAGTAACTGTATCTGATATTCATGATAACTCCACAATTGTTTTTGGTGAGGTAAACCACCAATCTCGTTTGTATATTTTCAGTAAGTTCATTGCTAAATTTGATTTTGTTTTACTGTCGATGCATGTTGATGATACTAGTAGATTATGGCACGA
This sequence comes from Picea sitchensis, assembly GCA_010110895.2. Lineage (NCBI taxonomy): Eukaryota > Viridiplantae > Streptophyta > Pinopsida > Pinales > Pinaceae > Picea > Picea sitchensis. The sequence goes on along the minus strand of SNQJ01S0008467.1, from coordinate 109,407 downwards.
GAGATTCGATCATCTAAACTTCAAATACATGCAACAACTATGCAAACATGATATGATCAATGACTTTCCCAACATACAATTTTCTAAAGGACTTTGTCAAGGATGCATTCTTGGAAAACATCCTCAAGAGAATTTTGAGAAAGGGAAGGCCTGGAGGGCCTCCTCTTCTTTGGAGCCCATCCACAGTGATATGATGGGACCCTTTATGCATTTGTCCATCATCAAAGCGAATTACATACCTACATTTATTGATGCTTTCTTGTAGTATACCTAGGGAGGTAATATGGGGTACGTAGGGAGGTACCCAAATGGGACTAATAATAGATATATGACCATGTACATTTAGGTGGGAAGGCTTTCTAGAAGGTTCTACCTACGAGAATATTCCTTCTCTACAATGTTCCTAGGGGAGAGAGAGAATGCTATATAAAGAAGTGTAAGCAATGTATCAAAGCATAGTGAAGCATATTGTTATTGTAACAAGTAAGGAGTGCTTGAGGAGTGGGTTCCTTCCATAAGAAATAATATATGGTGTTACCCTACCTCAAGGGTTTTGACTATTTCTTGTGTTCAATTTTTTGGTGAATGGTTTAGGTTATTCTTGTTGAGATTAAGGGTTATTTTTGAAGTTATATTTGCAGATAAATTCATTTATATAACAATTGGTATCAGATCTCTTTCCTTTGCCAAATAAGGGAAGAACTTTTTGGTTCTTTTGCAGATTTTTTAAAATGAAAAAAGGGGGCGACGCACTTTAGATTCAATTCTGAAACTTTCTGAGCAAAAATTTTCGAAAACAATTGGATATCTAAATTCCTCTCAGAAAAATACTCAATTTAAAAAAAAACAATTGGCCGAAACAGAGTCCGGGAAGTAAAGTTATCAACATTTTAAATTCGACAATTTTTTAGAGTTTTTTCATGAAAAAGCCGCACGATTTGCATAGTAAGTTATTTTTATCAACCCTAGTTTTTTGTTGAATATATCTTTCAAGAAAGATGTTTTTTAATGGAAAAGATGATGCCCATGGTATTGAAGAATTCCTAAAGGCCCACAAGTTAGAAAGGAAAGAGGAGTGGAAAGATTTGTTATTCTTTTATTTCAACAAAGATGCTAGCACATGGTGGAAATCATTGGACCATGTGAAGATGGGAATTTCCGATGAAGAAATGGAAAAATTAACTTCAGATAGGTGGTCTCATGTTGGAAAAAGAAATAAAGAGAACACCAAGGGTTTATTTTCATGTAACTCTATATTACAAGTTCATGGTTGTATTCATAAAGAAAAGGTCATAGTTTATGTTAACCCTAGTTGTTTGCAAAATTTTATCAATCTTCACTTGGTTAATAGATTGCAAGTTCCTGCACAGAATCTTCAAAGCACATGGGTTGGGGGTGAAACTGTTCAAGTTTTTAAATATTTGAAGTTCACCATGGATAAATATGTGTTGCATTCTGATTTTCATGGTATAGATATGAATGATGTGGATGTTATTCTTGGATATCCTTGTATGGAAACAATTGGTACAATTAATATTAATGTGGAAAAGAAGTTATTGAAAAATTGGTATAAGAAAAAGAAAGTTACATTGCAGGATGTGTCTCTTAGTAAGAAAGAAGGGCCCATGGGGGTAAGCAAAGAAGTTATTGCAGAATCCAAAGTTGAATAAGAGACCGGGTCTATAGAAGGACATGAAACAAATCCCCATGAAGGACACAATAAAGAAGCCAAGGAGATCACTGCATCAAAGGAACAACATATTGCAAAGTTGAAGAAAAAAGGACCAATTCCTAAAGTTGTAGTGTATTGCCATCCACACCATATAGAGAAACAACAGTAATCAAGGCAGGGGCATGTGTATCAACACACTTATTATGAAACAACCTTGCACTAGAGAGGAAACCAATCAAGAGGCACATGGGGGAATACCAACACTCCAAGACGATACCAAGATAGACCAATAATCCCATGGCACCAAAGGTCGTATAAGGATCAAGCTCAGGGTGGCAAGGCAATAGTTGGACGTCATGTTTATCTTCCATTAGGATGGATGGATAGTCGTACTTGGTACCAATTGCCTACATTACTTAGTCGATCATATTGTATGGTTTCTTCTCATGTTTTGAGGATGAAACATGCGAAGGGGGATGGAATGTAGTATACCTAGGAAGGTAATATGGGGTACCTAGGGAGGTACCAAATTGGATTAATAATAGATATATGACCATGTACATGTAATAATGTGAACACGATAAATGTGAGAAGGCTTTCTAGAAGGTTCCACCTACTAGAATATTTCTTCTCTACAATGTTCCTAGGAGAGAGAGAGAGAGAGAGAGAGAGAGAGAGAGAGAGAGAGAAGTGTAAGCAATGTATTGAAGCATAGTGAAGTATATTGTTATTGTAATGAGCAAGTATTGCTTGAGGAGTGCATTTCTTCCATAAGGAATAATATATGGTGTTACCTACCTCAAGGGTTTTGACTATTTCTTGTGTTCAATATTTTGGTGAATGATTTTGATTATTCTTGTTGAGATTAAGGGTTATGTTTGAAGTTATATTTGTTAATCTATTTAGGTACATAATATTTCTCACAATACACTTAGGTGTATTTTCTCAGGCATAAGTCCGATTTTTTTGAGCATCTCAAAGACTTCAAAGCACATGCAAAGACTCAGTCTGGGAGAAGATCAAAATCCTCCACACAGACAATGGGGGGAAATATGTGAACCGAGATGTCCAACATCTTTGTTCAGAGGAAATTATACAGCTACAACACACAATACCTTACACTCCGCAATAGAACGGAGTAGCCGAGCGAAAGAACATATCGCTCAAGGAAATGTCCACTTGTAGGTTGCATGTAAGATCTCTACCGCCCAAGCTTTGGGCCGAGGCACTTAACTATGCTAACCACATTCATAACACATCTCCTCATAGATCTGTCAAGGATTGTACTCGCTTTGAGGAATGGAGTGAGAACAAACCGAAAGTCACCAACTTCTGAATATTTGATCACGCGCAACGACTCGCGTACCCTCTGAAAAGAAAAGATCATTGGATTTGCAGAGTACCGCATGCATATTCGTGGGATATCCAGATGGTGTGAAGGGTTATAATTTACTTGTTCCCTCTACTGACAAGCTCCTCATTGAGTGCAGTGTTCAATTTGAGGAAACTCCCTTACATGCACTGTTAGATCCACATGTAGATACCTTTGCACCACTGCCTGCATCGAACATCAGTGATGATGAGTCCACTCACTCAGATCATGGTTCATATGTAAGCTCCAAATTTGATTTAGAAGATGATGTACATGTAGTTGTTGAGCCACCACATATGCCCAAGTAGGCACAGACCACCCTACAGGCAACAAGAGACCTTGTGGGGGATCCAATAGATCAGAGGAGGATGAGGTATCAGTTTGAGGATCCTCCTCGTGCACTCATAACTACCGAACCAATTGGAAGTGATGCCCATGCATTGCTATATGATTCTAGCTTCAGACCCATTAACCTATGTAGAGGATGCAAGGAATCCCTTATGGGAAGTCGTTATGCAGGAGGAGTATAAATCTCTCCTTGAAAACCAAACTTGGGATCTGGTTCCGCTTCCTTCAGGCAAGAACCTTGTAAGATGCAGATGGGTCTACAGGACAGAGAAGGAAACATGCGAACATGTGAATAGGTATAAGGAAAGATTGGTTGCCAAAGGTTTTCAACAGATCCACGGGATAGACTATGATGATACCTTTTACTCTTGTAGCAAAGATGAAATCCATTCGATTGCCCCTTTCCATTGCAGCAACCAGGGGGTGGGAAGTTCACTAGATGGACATGAAGAATGCCTTTCTCCATAGGGATCTCTCAGAGGAGTTTTACATGGAGCAACCTCAAGGGTTCATACATAACTCATCCTTAGTATGCCAACTGAAAAAGTCACTCTATGGCCATGATATGAGGCCATAGCATGTACTTGGTATGGTGACTTCACTTAGCTGTGTAGAGTATATCATGTGTATTTTACCATTTTTACTCATACATTTAATACATTTTTTTTTCTCTCTTCTATTCTCTCTCGCAAGTTTATGTGACTTTTCTACTAGCTAGATTCACTGTGAGAACTTCACAGTTCTAACTCGTCTTAGTTCAATTTGATAAATATTCAAGAATAAAAACATATAAATACTATTTTATAAATGTTAAAAAACAAAAATATCTAAATAAATTAGACAATAACAAATGGTAATAAAACATAACAATAATTATTGATATTTATTGTTTTTTTCTTTTTAAATTCAATTTAAGAAATATTTAAAACCAAAAACATACAAATAAATTAGAAAATAACAAATCAATACATGAATGATGACATAATATAATGTACAAGTACATAGATGACAAATTGGTCCATTAATTAATATCCATCCAAAACATATATCACATTTTGAATAAATCTTATAAATATCATAAGCATAAATCGATATATTACTTGTAAAATGTAAATATCAAATGCCAAAATTTAAATGCCATATCCATAAACATATATCACATTTTGAATAAATCTTATAAATATCATAAACATAAATCGATATATTACTGGTAAAATGTAAATGGCAAATGCCAAAATTTAAATGCCATATCCATAAACTAATACATGTTTTTATTAGTAGTAAAATGTAAACGGCAAATGCCAAAATACACAATACATACATAGTTAAAAATGATAAATGTTCAAAATAGTACATAGTTTAAAGAGAAAAAGGGACAATTTCCAAAATATATCCTAAAGCCTATCACAAATTTTGATGTTTTGCTTCAATCCTATTTATAAATGCTTGCTTCATCGGTTGTTATTGCATAGGCTTAAAGTTAATGTCATCTGAGGGTGTTCCAACCAAGCTTCTATGTTGGGATTGAACTACCCTCATCAATTTAGGAAGAATCTTCAACACCCACATCCCACCATGTTGTAAGTTCTTGTAAATACTTAAGTGCCTAAGTTCTTGTAAATACTCAAGTGCCTTTCTTGAATGACGGTGAACATTGTTATGGATATAAATAAGTTTTTCGACTCATTCATAGGTAAGTATGTTTCTCT
>SNQJ01S0008467.1:86969-99422 GCA_010110895.2 Picea sitchensis | reverse complement strand
CTTATCCTTGTATTTCTGCCGATTGACATTTCTATGGTGGGTTGGCTTCCTTGGGTCTTTTGTCTTTCTTCCTCTTCCTCCCTAGCTTCTTTACAGAACTTCCTTCCTGCTCTTTTGGCTGGTCTTTCTAAGATCTCATCCTCGGAGGAGCTTATTGGTTCCATTATTTTCCTTCTGGCTATGTTTGCATATGAGGGTGAGGGGGCTACCTCCGGGGAACCTGCCGTTTGCCCTTGTTCCCCGGTGTCTTTTTCTTTTTGAGGGGGATTTTGGGTGTACCCTGCTTTCCATAATTATATTTGGTTCTTCTGATTCCTTACTTAGCTTTTCTGCTTGAGTTGCTGGTTGCGGCGTGGGATTGGGGTCCCCATCAGGTTTCTCTTGTTCCAGTTGCCCATGGTTGTCACTCTTCGTTGTTCCTTTGTTTCTAGATCTTGTTGTCACTGTTTTCTGAACTGTGAACCACTGGTTTGTTTTTGCATTCTCACTCTCCTCTGCATTTTTTTTTTTGCAATGCCTTGCGAAGTGGCCATATCCATGGCAGTGCCGACATTTGAAAGGTAACTGTTCATAGTCTAGCTCCTAGATATGCGTCTAGTCTGCCGCTGTAAGTTTGATTGCCTCTGGTAATCCCACTTCCAGATCCAACTCCATGCAGATCCGAGCGCATGAGTATTGATCTTTCCTTGGTGCTTGATCAATGTACCTTCCGAGCTTGTTGCCGATTGCATGCAGTGATTTTTGGTTCCAGCAGTGCAAAGGAAGATGTGGTAGGCGAACCCACACTGGAACAACAGATGGCGCGTCCTGAGCTGGATCGAAATCCGGGGTCCATTTGTTCAGATATAGCCCCATGGGGTCCCATGAAATATGGGCCGTTTCTGAAAATGAGGTTTTTGTCTTCAGGGTTTGCAAAGACGAACACAAAGTAACCTTTCCCTACGAAGTGACTCTTTATCCCTTCTGAGATGAGCGGGCTCCAGCTCCTTTGCACCCAGGCTTCAACGGATTTGGGAGAGGGCCAGAGCCCAGTAAATTGCCCGATAAGACCTCTGTCTGCCAGATTGACTGCCGACCTGCAAGTTTCTTCTAATGGCAGTTCTACGCTTGGGATGCATTCCAGTTTCTTGACGAACTTCTGTTGTGCTACTGACGGCGGTCTTTTGGAAGCCTCGACCACCAGTTTCCTGAAGGCATCAATCTCTGGAAAAGGGGGGGAGGTGGGGACGGATCCCCCACCAGCGTCCATGGCTAGGGGACCCCTGCTCGCTGCTCGCTGTGCTGATCTCTAATTAGGTCGCACTCCACTCGCCCTCTCACTCCTCACGCTCTTAATGGAGTCACTTAATGTAGTTGATATATTAATATACTACAAGTACACCATTTTTTTTTAGCAAATAAAAAACTTGCAACCTAAGCTAACAAATGGATGGCAAGTTGATGAATCTATGAGGCCATGTCCCCATATATTCGCCACCATCCATTGATATACTTTTGTACACAAGGTTTGATGTCCTCTTCGTGATAAGAGTGAAAATGGGGCTATTAAATGTAGCAAAATCAATGCATTGTTTCAAAAGAAAAATTGTGTTTTCAAAGGTATACATCATAGAATCAATAAACCCCTATTTCACCTCATCGTCATATATCGGTAAAACTTTTTTTATCCTCTCTATATACTACCTGATTAAGTGCATATGTATCTATGTGAAGAGAGGCATTCAATTTCTTCCATCTTTTCTCTATTAACTTTTGAAATTTATTGAAAAAATCCAAAAAGGAGTATCATTGACAAATGATGGACTTTATCTTACCCACCATGTTTTCAATAAATTTATATATTTCCTCAAAACTAGGGGATTATGAATGATCATCTTCACAACTAGAGATGTCTAGGAGGCAGTGCATCTACATTCAAACCACTAATCCTCACTAAGGTTATCTATCATATTTTGTTTCTTCGTGCTAATTGGAATCCCTCAATGAACCACTTGACATTAGCAATAATGTCTTGTTGGGACACATGCACCTCGAGTATGCAATGATTAAGAATGAAGTATATGGTGTACCTTGTGTCTCTAGGTTCCAAGAACTACTTGTTTGTGTGCATCTTATAACTTGTTGAAAAAACATTGTGGTTTAAAATGAAAATGTGTGCCTCACTTGCATCCAAAATCATGTGTAATTCAAGATATTTTTCAATGTCTTCAAGTACAACATTAACGACATGTATATAAGTAGGAGTTCAAAAGATACAAATACACTAACTTTGAATCATCATGTACTGCATTAGAAGGACCAACCTCTTTAATTTCATCCTTCAACACCTCAAATAATAAGGTTGCATCATTTATTTTCCCTCTACATTCAATTGCTCAAGATAAGGCCTTATGTAGACATGATAATAATGTTCAGTTGGTGTCTTACTAAATTTTTTCCAACCATCCATAACATTTGAATGCCTTGAAACAACCAAATATTACCTAAGGACTTGTATTGACCATTGCATTTTTGTGACGCGCCCCCCCCCGCCCCCCCAACTATCTATCAATGATTATCTTGTTTTGTTGTAACCCGAGGGTACATGGCTTGAAATAATCAGAGGTTTCTTACCAGTTCTTATAGTAAGGAGGATTAATGACATTAAATGCAACCTCATTGCCCATAAAAAAAAAATGGTTACCATATGCTTCATCTTACATTTAAGCATTATGTACATTTTTATCAAATTTACATTTAGTGCATACCTCCTCTCAAAAGTAAAAGACGCCCAAATGTATTTACAAATATATTTTGAGAAGGCTCATCACTCATTCACATGATTGATCCTATCATGGGAGGTCTCTCATAGTTTGGGTTGCTTTGGTGGGGGGTGTCAAAGTTTATTTAGTGTTAGTTCATGTGTTAGCCATGTGAAGCTTAGTCATTTCTATTCTTTTTTCAAGAGCACGTGTAACAACCCAAATCAATTAATTTTTATCATAGCTTTTATTTTTTTTATTTTAAATTTAATTAATTATTAAAATATATTAAATCAAACTTTTATTATTTTATTATTAAAGGGTGGGTGAAGTAATTAATGGGGGGTAAGGGTGTTGGGGAATTAATGGGGGATAAGGTTGTTGAGAAATTAATGAGGGGGATTTGAGAGAGGAGGGGACTTGGAGAGGTGTCTCATTTTGCATTGGAAATTTCTGCAAGAGGTGAAGGAGGAGGAGGAGGAGGAAAAATGGGAGAACAAAGCATTTTGGAAACTCTCACAGGGCACTGCTGTTGCTGGGAATTTCGGGCTCATGGGTCAGGAAACCGCAAGGATTCCTGGAGCTAGGGAGCCGGAGAGGTTGTTCCTAGTTGGTTGGGAGGTTAATATTCAGTTTGGGCAATCAGGCAGGGTCATCAACAACCAGGAAAGGGGCTAAATCAACTAAGCTATAGGTTGAGGTAGATACTTTATGCATTTTACTAGTGATTTGTTGTCATTATATTGTTGTTGTTATTATTTTGTTAGTATGTTGTTATGTTGTTAGTATGTTGTTGTTATTATGTTGTTAGTATGATGCTATGTTGTTGATAGGTTGTTGTTATTAGCTTGTTGTTGATTATTATGTTGGTATAAAGAAAATCAAGAAAGGAAAACAATGAACTAAATTGAATTAAGGTCTTACAAATGGTATCAGAGCCCGGTTTCAAAACTGAAACCCTGGGCTTGACCACCCACAACATTAGGATTTTTTCTTTGTGCCAACCTGGTCTGTAACCTCTTCATCTGCAATCCAAATTGGGTTGTTGCAAACAATCCAAAACGATCTCAATGTTGTGCTTGTTTGTTTAATTTTGCTTTCTCATTAGCCTTATGCAGTTTCTTTAAAACATAATCCTCATATGCATGATATCCAACACCAACAATGTTGTTTAATTCCCCATCATTGTCAGCTTCTGCTCGCTTATCTTCAAACTGATATCATGAATTGGTTGTTGTTGACAGTAGAGGTAACACAAGCAAAGGATTCAAAATATCTCCACAAGGGCTTCGAGTGGCAACATCCGCTTAAGCTTTGGAGCCCATAACAATTATGGAAGATCCTTTCTTCTTGAAACCCTTGCTCGAAGATTTACCTAAGCCTTTTGGCACTATAATCGCCACATCCAGACAAAGAATTCCAAGTACCTTTCACCATCTTTTCCTTGTCCAAGGCCTGCCCATAATCCACCTTAGACTCCTTCGCAGCCTCAGTAAAAGACTGTGTGAAATTGAAGGATTTATGTGCATGCTTTGCTCGAATCCTGGAAATGTCCTCTCAGAGCTTCTTCGTGGCTCTGTCCTCCTCGGCCTTGTTGTTCTCCCCCTTCTGCTTATGCGTGTCAAAGGCCTTTTCTCACTCATTGAGCTCATCCATCTTTTTCCAGCGCTTCAAAGAGACATCAGAGGCCCTCTCGTGTTCCCTGTTGAGCCTTTCATCCATGAGGCACACGAGTTCATCGAAGGCCTTGTGAGCAATCTCGTCGGTGAGAAGATCGTAGGCGGTTTGGATCTTCTGGAAGAGGGCCGCTACATTGGGGTCGTCGGGCCTTTTGTTGGGATGGCAAACAAGGGCTCGAGCTCTGTAGGCCTTACGGATATCGGCCACCAAAAATTTTGAACCTTCTCGGCCTGACTGTAACCCTAACACTTGGTAATGATCCTCCTCCATAGATTCAAGAGCTTCAAATCCTTGAAGCTCTCAAATAAATGAAAAAAAAATATGATGGCAGCAGGGTTCTTTGCGAAAATTCCAACAAAGGGTTTATAAAATGGTAGTGCAGGAAGAGGGCTTTTTATCATCGAAGCCCATTACTCCAAGTGATTGAATTTTATATAATCCACCAAGCTCGAGCATCAAAGTGTGCCAATGAAAGAGCCCACGGGTCCATATATAGTGCATTATGCATCTAGAAGACAACCCACGAGGAGCTTGGCAGCCATGGCTGTTACAGAGAAAGAGGCAGTCAGGCAGATTAATGCGTGTTATGGAAGTGAGAAGAGGCAAAGTAAGGTTTTGATTATATATATATATATTTTATTTTTTTTATTATTTTTTTAATTACGAAAATTCATGGAGGAGGCACAGGGGCCTCATGTAAGGATCCCATGCCTATCCATAAGTTTGATTTTATTTATTTATTTTTTGTTAATTCATTTTCTTATTTTCTTATTATTTTTATACATTTAAATTTAATATTTGAATTAGTAATGGCACGATTTTTGTTTAATTTAATTTAAAATTTATTTATTAATTATATTAAATTCAATGAATAAAAAAAATATTTAAATTATTTAAAATATAAATATATTATATATATAATAAATTTCTTCAAATTATATGGGTTAATGGTTCTTACTCGAACTATATATATATATATATATATATGGGTTAAAAACATATATAAAAAGTATGGGTTAAAAACATATATAAAAAGGGGAGGTACATTAGAAGGTTTATGACACATATAATTTGAGGTTAGTTACATTTAATATAATTAAGGTTAATATTAATGATTAATTAATATAATGTTAATTATCAAAATGATTAATTAAAATAATCTAAAGTTATATATTGTTTGGGGTTTTAATAATTAATTTACATTGTGCTTAAAACACTGTATTTAGTTTCCAAGTTTCTAAGGACTTAAGGAGGTAAGTAACAGTAATTGGCAAGTATCTCGCAGTGCTAACATAGCTGGAAAGGCAAGGGAGTTAGCAACTTACTCGAACAAGTTACCAAGCTTAGAGGCTTTCGACCCCGACCTTTTGCCACTTACCCTAAAGAGAGTAACGTTTGTTTACAGACAAGTAAAAAAAAAAGCTTACGCCAAACCCTATGATTGCAAGTATAAGTTGAGAAAATGTGGAATGCCTTAAACTCTTCCTTGATAAGCATTTGGTTGATGCAGATCCCATTAGTCAATATGGTTAGGACTCGGGGAAATCGAGGGCAAGGGGCATCGTCGCAAGGACCACCAACGCCGACGCTGCCACCACCATCGCCTGAATTAACTCTCATTTTGCGCTCTTTAGAGGATATTAATGAGTCATTAAAGGGACACCAGTCAACTGATGTCGAAGGGGAACCCCCACCATCTGGAGTGGGTAACCCTGAAGCGGTGAGGGACTCAAAGGGAGGGCCTCCACCAAGGGACATCACCAGACAACTACAGAAGATCAAACTCCCAGAGTTTGTTGGGGGTCGTGCAAGTGAATGTGCAGAGGCATGGTTGGAAGGAACGACACAATGTTTCACCTTAAGAGACTATGCTTCCACATCTAAGGCGAAGATAATGATCTTTCAGTTGAGGGATAGTGCCTTGAACTAATGGGGTAACTTGGAGAAGCAGTTGCACCTTACCCATACACCGTCTCATGGGAGCTTTTTGAGGAAAGGATCCGGAGGAAATATTTGTCTGCATATTATGAGGAACAACAGGTAGGAGCATTTCATGCTCTAGTTCAGGGAAACAAGACTGTGGAAGAGTATGAGATCAGGTTCATGGAGTTAGTAAAATATGTCTCGTACATGGATATCGATCAATGACAAGCAAAACATTTTGTTTACGGGTTAAACCCTAAGATAAGGGCCATGGTATGGATGTGGAAACCGTCGTCAGTTCATCAGTAGTTGAAGCAGTTGAAAATGCACGTTACACAGAGGAGCATATGAGCTTAAAAGGAGGTATGAGATCAACCTTCCACAACATCCTGGATTCATGGGGAAGGCCCCTAGGACCTTCTCTAGGGGAGGAAGCTCTAGGCCACCTCCTTATGGCAATAGAGTCGCACCTAGAGCAGTTTCTACAGGTATTTCAATGGCAACGAGTGCAAGATACCACTCATCAGCATTGAAGCAGGTAGGTCCACGACCTTCTCAGGGAACAACAAGTAGGGGTAAGGGCTCTAGGGGAAGAAACTCATTTCAGAGACCTTCACGGGGAAGCACGCAGGTTCCACCCGAGGTTACTTGTTGGGGGTGTGGAGGACCCCATTACCAACGTGATTGTCCAGAGTCGCAAGCATGCTTTATGCATAGAGAACTAGGAAATGCCTCGATGTTACAAGCAAGTAGTAGCCACCAGATTTATGGAGCGATTAATAACCACTAGGCAGAGCATCAATCCACTGTGGTGGAGTCATCAGGTACGCTAAATCATCTCAATGTTAAAATTTTATTTGATTCTGGTGCTTCGGATAGTTTCATTTCACCTTGTGCGTTATAAAAGAGTGGGTTGGCAGCCTGCGAGCACAATGACTTTAAACAAGTCTAGATAGCTTCGGGGGAAAAACAAGTGGTAGGACCTAGCATCAATAATTGTCTATTAGACCTAGGAGTGTGTACTACTAGGTTGAAGGTGTATGTCACTCCTCTGGGGACATATGACCTAATCATTGAAATGGACTGGTTAGAAGCCCATTGAGATTTGGTAGATTGTTTCATGAAGAGGGTGCTTTAAGTTGATGATGAAGGGATGCCAATAGAGATCCATGGTGCACGGAGGAAGGTGTCTCTATGCTTTATCTCGACCATGAAGGTTAAACGTTGCATGAGGTAAGGTTGTCGATTATATGTAGTGGAAGCAGTCAATGAAGGGAAAGGCCCCTCCTTGGACCAGTATCCAGTATTGTCGGAGTTTACGAATGTTTTTATGAAAGAGTTGTCAGGGTTACCTCTTGAGAGGGAGCTTGATTTTACCATTGAGCTAAAACATGGTGCAGAGCCAATTTCCAAGACTCCGTATAGGATGACAGTGCCAACACTTTGTGAGTTGTAGATGTAGTTGAAGGAACTACTTGACTTAGGGCTAATACAGCCTAATGTCTGACCTAGGGGTGCACCAGTAATTTTTGTGAAGAATAAGGATGTTTCCTTACGACCATGTATCAATTACAGGTACTTAAACCGTGCCACAGTGAAAAATAGGTACCTAATGCCACGAATAGATGATCTCTTTGATCATATGAAAGGAGCAATAATGTTCTAAAAAATTGATCTACGATCAAGGTATCACCATTTAAGGATTAAGGAAGGCGATATCCCTAAAACTGCATTTCAAACTCGGTTTGGGCATTACGAGTTCGTCGTAGTACCTTTTGGTTTAACCAATGCGCCAACAATATTCATGAGCCTCATGAATGTTGTATTCTGAAAGTACTTAGAGCACTTTGTACAAGTCTTTCTGGATGATATCCTAATCTATTCCAAGAATGAAAGAGAACATGAGGAACACTTACGAGTGGTGTTGTCATGCCTTAGAGAGAACAAATTTTATGGCAAGTTGTCGAAGTGTTCTTTCTTCCAGAAAGAAATTCACTATTTAGGTGATATCATTTACGGTGAAGGAATCTCTGTGGACCCATAAAAGGTAAAGGCCATTATGGAATGGCCAGTGCCAAAAAATGTTCATGATGTAAGAAGCTTCATGGGGATAGCGGGTTATTATCGGAGGTTTGTTGAAGGGTTCTCTAAAATAGCGAAACCCATCACCACCCTACAGTGAAAGGGGGTCAGGTATGAATGGATAGAAGAATGCGATAGTGCATTCATCGAGCTTAAGAGGTTACTAACTACTGCACCAATTCTGCGAGTGCCGGATATGGAAAAAGACTTCACAGTCTGGACAGATGCCTCGAAGCAAGGATTGGGGGCCATGCTAATGCAGGATGGAGGAGTGATAGCATATGCGTCAAGAAAGTTGAAGCAACATGAGGAGCTTTACACTACTCATGATTTAGAGTTGGCAACTGTAATGCTAGCTCTGAAACTTTGGAGGCACTATCTAGTGGGGCGAAACTTTGAGATCAAAACATACCATGAAATCTTAAAACATATCTTCACTCAAAGGGATCTCAATGCCAGGAAGAGGCGATGGAGTGAGTTTATGAGTGAGTACGATTTTGGAATTTCATACATCAAGGGAAAGGAGAATTTGGTCGCGAATGCCTTGAGAAGGAGACCACATGTCTTCTCTTTGGTACCCTTAAAATTTAATTTGAGGGAGCGTGTGTTGGGGCAACTTCTTGGAGATAGTTGGTATTTAAAGGTTACTTAAACCGTCCAGAGTGGGAGGCAAGTAGATCAAAAGTATGAAGGATATAACCTAGAAGAAGATGGATTATTAAGATATCAGGGAAGGATGTACATCCCCGAAGGTAGGGATATTTGAAGCATCATACTCAAGGAAGCCCATAGAGCACTTTATTGTGCACATCTAGGTGTGAAGAAAATGTACGCAGACATGAAGAAGCTTTTCTTCTGGGTAGGCATAAAGCGTGATGTAGTCCATTTCGTCGCTAAGTTCCTAGAGTATCAACAAGTGAAGGTTGACCACCACCACCTGACAGGTCTCCTATAACTGCATGATGTTCCTATGTCCAAGTGGGAATTCATTTCTATGGATTTTGTTGTGGGATTGCCACTCACATCGCATATACAGAATGCCATTGTTGTGATAGTTGATAAGTTGACCAAGAGTGCTCATTTTATTCCGGTTAGAGACACTTATGATGCCAGTGATGTGGTACGCGTGTTTATAAGTGAGGTCATATGTTTTCACGGGTTAACCAAGAAGATCATTTCAGATAGGGACTCTCGATTCACATCTAGGTTTTGGACAAGTTTGCAGTCAGCGTTGGGAACTCAGTTGAACTTAAGCACAACTTATCATCCTGAAATAGATGGGAAAACTGAGAGAGTAAATCAGGTTATGGAAGACATGCTTATGATGTATGTTATGGATAATCAAATCCATTGGTAGAAGTACCTACCTTTGGTAGAGTTCGCCTACAATAACAGTTTTCATAGCTCCATTGGAATGCCACCCTACGAAGCTCTGTATGGAAGGCCATGTAGGACACCATTGAGTTGGGAAAGGTTAGAAGACTAAATGACAATTGGGTCAGAATTGATTCAAGAGATGGAGGAACAAGTGATTCAAATTAGGCAACGACTAAAGGAAGCACAAGATAGATAGAAACATTATGATGATGCACGTAGGACTGATCAAAGTTATAAAGTGGGAGATCAAGTTTTCATTCGTATTAGGCCTAATAAGAGTACCATTTTGTTTGGGAAGGGGACAAAGTTGTCGCCTCGATTTATAGGACCGTTCAAAATCCAAGAGAGAATTGGAACCGTTGCCTATCGTCTCGTACTACCACCCCACTTGCATAAAACTCATAATGTTTTTCATGTATCTATTCTACGTCATTATGTTGCTGACGAATCTCATAAACTGAATCGGAAGGAGTTATAGGTATCAGACGTGGGAACCCTCACGATGGAACCGTTATGCATATTGGACCGTAGGGTCCGACAACTCAAGAACCGTCTGGTAGACCAAGTTAAGGTCCAGTGGGACAAGTATATCCCATGATCTGCTACTTGGGAGGATGCCGAGACCTTACGATGAGACCATCCCTCACTTTTTTGACCACCTCGAGAATATGTTTTCTCGAAGGTTGGGTGTATGTAATGCCACCTTTTGACTTAGACAACTAGAATTACTTAAGGCCTAATCATCTTTTTTTCTATTCACTGTGAAACTATTAATGATACACTTGAACTTTTATGACACATGAACCTATGTGAATGTCAATTCTATGAATGTTTAACACTATTTGAATTATGATGGATATTATGAAATCTATTTATAACTTGAAAAATTTGACATTTAAAGTTGTTGGTATGTGGATATGGGATTGAGATTATGATTAAATGCATTCACATGATGATAATGCATGGATATGTATGAGTTGTGTTATAAACTAATCTGCAGGTCAAGAGGCTATGGAATAGCCAAAAAATAATAATCATAAAAGTTGATGTCGTGAACATCGACCAGGAAACAGTATGGTATAAATTTTGTATGTGAAATTATATTGGTTCAAATACATTGCTATGATATGTGGACAAGTGCAGGTTTTTCAGGTGGCGAGACTGCCTAAAACTGAATATACGATGACAAAATTCCCAACAACACAATGCCACTATATGGTCCATGTTAGGGTGTGGACCCTAGTTCTATTAGGAGGGGTGGAGGCATTTCCCACCTTGTATCCTCTGAAATATGGAGTCATGGGAGGACGGTGTTAGCTCATGCTCCCCTAGACATGTGATGGTGATTGTTAGTTGCCTGTTGGGGAAGCTTGGTCAAGAGAGTTTACACTTCCGCTTACGGGTTCTATTTGTTGTTAGGTCAATATAGTTGACTCTCCAAGATAGTCCAACAGAGGAAGGATAGGGATGGAAGATGGAAGTAAGTTAGGGAGGAAGGATGACTAGAAGTAGTTGAGACTGTGTGGGGTTTCTTCTTATAGAAGATTTTTTCTTGATTTCCTCTTTTTGAAAAAAAAAACAATATATTTATATTTATATTTACTTAACTAAACTACAATTATCTAAGTGAATGTTACTTGTGTTAAATTATTGTAATTGAGGAATTTCGTGAACATTTTAAATAGTTTACTATCTTTTATGAAATGAATGGTCTTGTTGATTGGATTGGACACATACAAGAATTACTTTAGGAGTGATAATTATTTTCATTAGTACATTTACGAGTCCTGTATGTGCTAGCTACACATGCATGCCTTGCACATGTACACTAGTATGTGTAAGTGTTTTAAATCCGGCGAAAAATTGTTGGATTCATAGATTTAAGTGATTATTTCTGTAAAATCCGAGTGCCTTGGGAGTTTTTTAGCATGTTGAATCCATTTCTGCATTCAGAAATGGATTTTTAACAACAAAAAGTAGTGATTTGTGTAAATTTATATCGTCGGATTCCGGCGAAAAAAGCCATTTCGTAGAACAGCTAGCCAACGCCATAAATAAGCACTAGGTTGAATATAAAAATTGAGAAAATAAATGAAAAATTATAAGAATATACAAAATTTATAATATTGGTCACATTAATAAGTACTTATCCTCATAAAACATTAAAACAAAAATATTTAGAATTGGTCACATCAAAATCAAAACACCAAACACTTGGAAAGTGACAATAGCCTTTTTATTTTTTTAATAAATAAAAGTTAATAATAATATTTGAAAGTTGACACAACACTTTTATAAAAGTCCATATAAAACGTTTTTAGTTTTCTTTTTATTTTTTAAATAAAGTTACATTATCAAAGATATATGTCCAGTTGACAACCTCTTTGACCAATCACAAAATGGAAATAAAGTCAACATTGGTGTGCCAAAATTGCCATATGACACTTTTAAAAGATTTTATATTAAATGTTTTTTATTTTATTTTTATATTTTAAAAATATAATTACACTCAATAATTTATGTCCCATTGATAACGTTTAACCAATAGAAAATTGAATAAGTGAAATTTAACTAGCCTAGATCCATCTTAACTTCGTATCTATCAAGCCAAGAGGGATCAAATCTCTCGAGGTGCATTTTTAGAGTGCAA
>SNQJ01S0008467.1:62804-86875 GCA_010110895.2 Picea sitchensis | reverse complement strand
ATATATATATATATATATATGAAATCAACAACTAGTTGGGCACGTACTCGCATGACACGTGGTCGCGTTATCCAACTACTACCATTATAACCTCCAGGTGTGCCCACGATGCCCCATACGCGACACACAAGGTAAGCCATGGTTTCAAACCGTTGACTTCACATAACAGAGTGTCTTAATAGTACACTCCATCACAAACTCCCATGAGCTACATAGCGAAACTGAAATCGGGCGTTGGACAACTCCCAAAACACTGTGGGACGAAATAATTTGTTCACCCTTGTGACACTAAGCGAGTAGAAGATGAAAAACACTTACTCTTGGATTTCCTTGCCTATACCCATATTAGATCCCAATTTAAAAATATTTGCCACGTTATAGACCTTCCTAACCCCCTAAGTCAACAAAACTATGGTGATCTTGAAACCGTTCTCTCAATGTTTTTTAGCATAGAAATACAATTATAAAGAAATTGAAGTAATCTCTTACGTGACCAATTGGTCTCAGTGTTAATCATCATCATCATCATCATATATATATATATATATATATTAAATAATTAATTATTTTAAGTTATAAATATATTTTGGATTTATAAATATTTTGTATTTATATTTATAAATTCTATTTTTTTTTTTAGTTTTAAAAAACAAATTTAAAAAAATGTTCTTTAAAATATTGAACAACTTTATAAGTTATGATGATGATGATGATTAACGTTCACTAAGACTGAAATGGTCTAACGAACCTGAAGAAGGTAAGGGATTACTTAGAATTCTTTAGAATTTTATTTATGTGTCCCAAATTCCTATTGATTATTATCATTCTGGTCTCTATCCCTAACAATAGTTTTTCAATTTCTAATTATTTCCCATTTGCCTTCCTTCTTGTCTTCTTTTACCTTTCAAACTTCCTTAATTAAGCTTGGTCTTCTAGAATGAGGTTTTCATTTATAAATATTCATGTCCCTTGTAAGCTTGGAGATTTACCGAGTATGCCATATTTATGGTCATTACAACTTACTTTGACACAAATCAACCTATCTTTATGTCTGATTATTTTTCCCAGCCTCTTTGCTTATATGATGTAAGTTGTTTCAATTTGTGATTTATTTTTTAGTTCTTCTTTTACTATTGCTAGTGTGTCCTTGTCTTGTTGCTCTTTTATACTAAAAGTTATGAGGTTCAAGTCTCTTTTATTATGCTCATGATCAAACTAGATTAGCTTATTCATTTCCTCTTTGATGGGTTTGATATCCAATTTATTTTCCAAACTAATTAGGGCCAAATTGTTAGTTAGTTTTTCTTCTAGCTCTTTAATCCTATCTCTCATGTTGAGATTTGCTTCGACCTCTCCTTCTTGGGTCAATTGTTTTTGTTTTTCCATTTCTTGTATTCTAGCCTCCATTTTCTACAATTGAGTCTTGACCCCTAATATTTTATTATCTATCTATATCTAAATATTGTCTTCTAACAATCTAAATTTGGTATCAAACATTGCCTCTAACTCTGTTTGGAGTTTTGCTTCTATCTACTCTCCTTTTCTCCAATGATTCTATCTGTTCATAAGGATTATCTAGGATGACTTTGCTAGGCCTCCCCTTAACATGTTGAGGTTTTGGAATATGTGGTGAAGTGTTTGTATTGAAAATAAAAGAAAACAAGTAAGAGAAGGAACATATGCACCTAAGTTACCAACAACAACGTTCAAATTTTAAGCCTCCTCTTTGTTTCGTTCCCATTCAAATTCACCACATGTATAAATCTCCATTCAAATATATTGGATACTAGTAATTCCATTCAAATAAACCTTTCACATTCACCACAGACTATAAATATCCTTTCAAATTCACCATAGGTATAAACCTCCATTCAGATTTACTGCAGAGTAGAAACCCTTCACCTTTCAAATTCACAACAGGTATAAAGTTCTTCGTTCAAATTCTAAACTTCTCCATTCAAATTCAGAGCAAAGTAGAAACCCTTCACCGTTCAATAAACCCTGCACATTCACCGTAGAGTATACAATTCCTTTCAAATTCACCATAGGTATAAACCTTCGTTCAAATTTACAGTAGAGTAGAAACCCATAACCATTCAAATTTACGACAGGTATAAAGTTGTCCATTATTTAATGCAAATTAAAAAGCTTAGACTTATAAATGAAAAATGTACTTATCAAGGACCAACAATAACTATAAAACTAATTATTAAACTCAATTACATGTGCGTTATTTATGTTATGCCAAGCATTGGTAGAAAATGTAAATCCATGCCGATGTGTATTGCATTGATATGAGAGGTGCGTAAATACAATCTAAGTGACTGTTTGTCTTCTCAAACGGATGACTCTTCCTATCACCTACGACTTTCATATTCACAATATTATTACAGTAACGCAATCCGAAGGATTACATGTCCAACATTCTCCCCCTTAATCCGAAGGGGTGTGTGTGAGTCCAAGCATCATTCTAAACTTTTCAAATTTTCTCTTCCAAGCGCTTTGGTGAAGATGTCTGCAATTTCCTCATTTGTGGAACAATGTCTCAAGTGAATAGTTTTGTCCTCTACAGATATCGAATCAGGTGATACTTTGTGTTGATGTGATTAGTTCGATAATGGAATCTCATATTCTTAGCCAAATTGATTGTAGAAGTATTGTCAACTAGAAGAGGAGTAGAATTCACCTATTTCTCCTGCAAATATTCAAGTATTTTCCTAAGCCACACAATCTCCTTCGTTGCTTCTGAAGCTGCCACATATTCTGCCTTTGTTGTGGAATCTTCTAGAACTGATTGTTTGCACGACCTCCAAGAGACAACTGTTGATCCAAGACTCATGAGATAACATGAAGTTGATACTCCATTTTCCTTATCCCCAACAAATTTTTAACCATAATCTTCGATCAAGTTGAAGTCATCCACCTTAGAGTACCTGAGTCCAACATCTTGAGATCCTTTCAAGTATTTTAGAACTTTTTTTGCAGAAAACCAATGTCCTTCACAAGGCTTTTGCATGAAACTGGAAAGAATCCCAACAACAAATGAAATGTCTGGTTTGGTTGTAGTAATATAGACAAGACTTCCCACAAGCCGTCTATACATGGTTGCATCATCAATTTCATTCCCTTATTTTGATGTGAGTTTCAAATTCTGTTTCATTGGAGTAGAAACAAGATTGCACTCAACCATGCCAAACTTGTTCAATAGTTCTCCAATGTACTTCTTATGGGAGATGAATATGAACCTTGGATTTTTAATCACCTCAATTCCCAAATAGTAGTGAATATGTCCCAAATCTTTCATCTCGAAGCATTTATTCAACTATTTATGTATGGATGCAATGTAGCGTTCATTGTTCCTTGTTATCAACAGATCATCTACATATACTACAAAATATAAAACAATTTTACCAAATTTCTTAACAAACAAAGTTGCATTGTCAAGTTTGAAATGCTTGTAATTCAATTTGAGAAGATGCTCAGTTAGCTTTTGATACCATGCTCGTGGTTCTTGTTTCAAGTGATATAAGGATTTGATGAGCTTGCATACCTTATGTTCTTGTCCCTTCACAACAAAGCCTTCTAGTTGAGACATGAAACCATTCTCTTTCAATTCTCCATTCAAGAAAGTAGTCTTGACATCCATTTGATGAATTTTCCATCCATCCTGTGCTTCCATGGAAAATAAAGAACAAATGGTAATCCATTTTGTTGTGGGGGAAAAAGTCTCGTCATAATCAACACCCTCTTTTTGTACAAATCCTTTTTCCACGAACCTTGCTTTGTGCTTGTCAAGTGAGCCATATGATCTGTACTTGTTCTTGAATACCCACTTGTAGCCTATTTGTTTGGTTTTGAATGGAGGATCCACCAAATTTCATGTCCCAGTCTTGATGAGAGCATCATACTCCTTATGCATGGCTTGTTTCCATTCATCATGAGAAGTGTCTTCTTCAAACAAAGTTGGTTCAAGGTTAGTAGACAAATTCACCTCACAATCATATGAAACGTCCATGTCATCTACATCATCTGAGTTTGAATTATCTACATTACCTCCATATTGTCTTGAGGATAATCTAGTTCCCGTCTTTCCGACCTGATTAGGATGAACACTTTCAAGTGATTTTGTAAGCCATTTTGGCAGACCTTTCTGAGATGGTCCAGGTTGTTTAGTTGATTGAGATGGTGTTGATTTCTCATTAAGCCTCAACTTTTCAATCCCCTCGATCACATCATCCAAATGAACTTCAAGTTTTGATGAAGTGGGGAGAACTTCTTCATTTGGGGAAGATGGTGCTTCAAAAAGAGATTCCAAAGATTGACCCAATATAGGGACCCCCACTTCAAGATGTGGAATCTCATCATCAAGTTGATGATATAATTTTACATGAGTGAATTTGTCTAGATGATCAAGCTACCTATCAACAATTTCATCTTTCCCATATTTTCTTCTGCACAATGTGATCTATCTCCCTTATTTGCAAAGGAGCTTGTTGTCCCTTGTGCACATGAGACAACAAGGCCACTCTATTCATATGATCGGTTGCAAAGTTGAAATACGAAAGAACTATGATAACATGCTTGTTATGACCAGAATGGAAGATGGAAGACTATTGAAGTTGAATGGGACATCTGCCCATACACAAAATGATGCATACCTCTCTCATCACGGTGAAGGTATAATGTCATCTAGTCTTTTGTGGCATGCTAGATTTGGCCATATCAATTATGACAATCTTTGTTTATTGAGAAAGAATGGTGTTTTTGGTTTGCCTACTATTCCTATGAAATTGAAGCAATGTGATGCTTGTATCCTTTGAAAGCATAACAAATATCCATTTGATGATTCTACCTCCAGAGCATACAAAAAACTTGAAGTGATTCATTCTTATTTGTGTGGCTTGTTATCGCACAATTTGTACTTTCCCAAAGCCCAAGGCAAGTGGATACGAAATTGGTGTTATAAGGAGTGACTTATCACTGTCACCTTAATAGGAAACCCCTTTCTATTTTGGAGTATGTCAAGACTACCCCAGGGGAGATATCCCTAGTGACCCGAGGGTTTGAGAAGGGTAAGGAAAATTATATAAGAAAGTCCCTCCCCTCTCATAGGTCACTCAAAAAGGTTCTTGTGTCTTATTAGAGATGAAGCAAAAGAGTAATGTTGTGTACCTACCCAGAACAAGACAACAAAGAGAAAAAAGGGCACTTTCCAAGTACCAAAACGATATCAATGCTTCATAAGAGAATGAACTTTAAAAAAACAAACTGCCTGATATGAAATTGAAGCAGTATAACAATTTATAACTCCAAAGATAAATTTGTAACAACCACAATAATTATGCTTCAAAATGCTTGATAAAAGACTATAAATGATAGATTTAACTATGCCAATTGATACTCAATAGTCACAACAAGTTTAGCAATATCTAGCTATCATAATATGTCACTTCTAAGGTGAGATTGGTGTTGTAAGATGGTTGTAGCAATCTTTTGCAACAACAAGAAGTTAATCAATAAAATAGGATAACCTAGGGTTTGTAGAAGTTAGTAGGTTTTCAAAAGAAGATGTTCTGAAAAATGTTTGATCAATCAACACTTATAGTGGGTATACTAGTGCCTTCTAGGGTAATGGAGTCAATGATAGCAACAACAAATCTTAGAGGAGAATAGAAATGATAATACTTAGTCAAAGGAGATGGAGAGGATGAGAGAGGTGTTGGTAGCCCAAGGCCTCAAACATCCAAGTCCTGGAGATAATTTCCTAGAAAGTAATGAAAATCAGGCCCTAACGATTTCTCTTTTCCTTTGAAAATTTGAAATAAAATATGCAATAGGAAATGAAGTAGGGTTACTAGAGTGCTACAATGGTAGGGCTCTAGTATCTACTTCTAGATAGGCGCTTTTCAAGAAATCTTAGCAAGTGGAAGATTATAGAGAAAAAGATAATAACATATGTCTTTCTCCTACGGTTTCAAGCAAGCAATTTCATAATCTTTGACATGAAACAAGTAAATTCATCGTAAGCATTCATTCACAATAAAGAAATGCATATTTTCTACTTACTTCACCAAGAATAATCAAGCCAAACCCTAGTTGAAGATCCTCCACAATGAAAATTTGCTAAAATACACCAAGATTTGCCTCCCCAAAAGTTGCGCACCACTTAATTTCAACTAATAACCCTTAAAGAGGGCCAAATTTCAGACCTCACACTTGTGTCCTGAATGAATGATGAAAAAATGAGAGTTTTTCTCTCTTATCTATACAATACTTATGACCTTTAATTAAAATTAGGTCATCAAAAGGCCGACATGGGCAAATTACATGAAAAATCCAGTTTTTAAACAAATTCAAATAATTAAACCCTAAAATCACTTTTACAAGTGATGTCATGCCCTTCTAGGGTGAAATTGAGTCTCCTGGGTGGAACGTTGGGCCTCATTTGCAAAACGTTAGGCCTCCCAAGGCCCTGGATGATGCCACACGTGCCAATCAACACACAACTACCTCCATAATGCCAATCCTGTCATTGGGTGACGTTTAGGGTCACAAAGGTGATGTCATGGGCCTCCAAAGGCCAACATCTAGGTGGAAGAGAAAGATCCCCCTGTGTCTAGGTCTGCCAAAGTTCTCTGGTAAAACATCCTTCTTTTTCCTTGGTGCAAGTCTTTGACATCTCTCTGCCCCTTGCTAGGGTCACAACACCCATATGTGGGCTTCCAGCCCCATGGAGGTCTGAGCTAATCATCTCCCCATATACACCTATCCACCAGGCATGGTCCTGTAACAACAACAAGTACGTCCTCCAAGGGCTCATAAGTCACATACATCATAGCAATGTCAATCACATCTTATAATCAAATGACCCAAACATGTGCATCAAACCCCCATTTACCTAGAAAAATGCTCAAAGACGTTATGCAGTTTAACATGTCAGGTTTGGAGAGGGTCTTAGGATGTCCTATTGGGACAATCCTCCTTGCGTTTGGTGTGTTTCCCAGGTGAGAACCAATACAGGTCATGTAAGTGTGTGAAATGGTGTAGGGGAAGTGTTTAGACAGAGGGTGCAATGATAACAGGGAAATGCAGGTCTTGCCTATGGGTGCCGCTATAGAGGGCGAGCTACACCTTATCCTGGATGCAATTGTTTCCTAGCCCATTCAATGCCTTTTATTCTTAGTCTTATTGGTTTTTTTTTTTTTTTTTTTTCTTTTGTTTTGAGGGAAAGGCAGAATCTTGTCCTGGTGTGGTGACGAGAGGTGACAATGTTACCCACAAGCATTTCACTGTCCTGGTGTGGTGACCAGAGGTGACAATGTTACCCACAAGCATTTCATGGAAATGAGAAGGTTGGCTCATGATGAGACCCCATTTCCGTTGGTTATGCCACCAAGAGCCACTACCCTGGTTTGGTGACCAGATAGATGGTAGTGTCATACTGCTACATTCCCATGGACATAATAGGCAAGCTCATGATGAGACCTCCCATCCACCAACTAGTACCTTGAATTTTGTTTTATTTTACGGGTCCCCTTTTCTTACTGAGCAGCCTTTTATTGCTTTCTCTAGAATTCCTTGGCGAAGCATCTCAAAGGTTTCATTTTGGATTTTAACTCTTGCCAGCTACTTTTACCCTCTGGGCCTTTAGCCCCTTCTTCCCGCAAGGCAAGGTACAACCCTTCCTAGTGTGGCAAACCCAATGCCCGAACCAAGATAGGGGAAGATGAGAGGAATAATGATGAAAAGTTGTAAGTATGGAAGGAATGGACGATGACCTTTCATAGACCCACCCAGTGGAAACTCATCCTAAAGGGGAACCAACTTACTAGGGAATTATCTCACACCCCCTGGTATGAACAAGTTAAAGAGCATAATTTCGAAGCAAACGTTGTGAAATGAAGGAGAGTTCAGTTCAACATATTCAAATGCTTCGAAAATCAGAGTGACACATACCATGATACCCAGACTCATTACCTCATGTAGCAAGAGCTACTGCTACTTCGGGACCAAGCTAGCGGGACAGATGTTGCTGCTCCTGATAGATGGGCTGCACTGAAGAAAAGATGGGCCCTCTGGGGCCAAGCTCAATTCGTTTGGCTCTCGACATTCCATGTCTAGGACTTGTGGGCCTCGAGACCTAATTTCCTTAGTTATCCCTAGGATAGGGGATAACATCTGGCTCCAACTCAGGGACATGTGATCACCATAGAGCCCATGAGAACCTCAACATCTCTGGAATGACCTGTATCTGCTAGATCTCAACAAAATGAATCAATAATCTTTAAGGTGGTGATATAACCCCTCGCTCATATATGATATAGTGAAAATAAAAATAAGCATGCATATATACAGAATGAAACTGTACTAGCATGATATGCAGATGGTATATACAATGGATGAAAATGCCTACCTACCTCTACTTACCTTTTGGTTGAATGTTAGGTGTAGTCAAATAACTAGTGAAACCATCCTAGTAATATATCATAATACCTGCCTTTGTGCTTCATCATAAACCAAAACAATGACAAGTTAAGCACAAAAATAACATGAGTTAGAACATGTATTACATCATCGGAAATCGTAAATTCTAGCTCAAGGAGGTGGGAGGGAGGGACAATGTTGTGCCAAGTCACACTTCTAGGAAAGTGCTCAATCCATCTTAGAAAGGGTTTGCGAAAAATTAAAGGCTCAAAAGACTGACCCAAAGAGTTTGAAGATTGGATACCTTGGACGTATTCACATCCCGAGGTCTGGAAAGGGACTAGTAAGAACCTAGAGGATGACTGACAATTTCCTAAGGGAAGCCTGAAAAACTGAGATAATAAACTTCGTGCTAAGGTTTTCAACCTACCCTTGAATTCTAAAAGTAAGCTTTGCCTCAGATAAAATTCAAGACAAAGGACATATTTTCCAACTGCATGCTTGGTGACATAGCGAGGCACAATAATCGATGGAGGCTGGAAAACCTTTTCACAAGTACCCTGATTCAGGCAAGCGAAGTCCTCACTGTTATCAATATTTGAGCACAACAGTGGTTGATAATCTTCTTCATGGAATAAATTCAAGTGCTCAGAGGAATACTCATCAAAATCCTCAAAGTATGACCGAAAATCATCATGAGATCATAGAACTAGGTCATCCTTGGGTGTTTGGATATCATTTGCAACCACATCATCTCCTTGTTTCCAAAAGTGAAAATTAGTAGTAACCTCATATGATAGTTGTAAAGGAAACTTTTGGAAATGACCCTCAATGTCGTAAATAGGATCCCTATCATATCCAATCACATCCCATTTATGTTTCCCGACATGTATGAAGTCATCAATATTATCAACAAAGTCATCACCTTTATCATAAAATGAAGGTCTTAAAACACCCAAGGGCTCCTCTAACACTTCCTCACTTTCCAAATCATAAAAGAAAGCATCATCAAAATCTTGGAAAGGGAAGTAACTTACCGTGTTTAGTTCTTCCTATGCAGGAGCTTCGAGGATTTAGATAACTTCATTAAATGGAAGAGCATGCATCATTGTCTCATCCTCATGACTTGTCTCTACATCTTCAACTTCATAAAAAGGAGGATCTATCTCGTCCAAGGATTCCCTTTCTTCTTCCTCCTTTGAATCATAGAATAAAGTATCATCAAAAACTTGAAAAGGAAAGTGACTAACCTCATCATATTCTTCCTGTGTAGGAGGAATATGCTCTTAGATGGCTTCATAAGAGGGAGGAGCACACATCAATACTTCATCATCATGTTTGATATCTTCAGGCTCTCGCTCTTCAACCAGGTCCTCATTATCTTCGGCAGTAAATTCATGCTCTTCCTCATGAGATTTGTAACCTTCATCAGGGACCCTCTCTTCAACTTCTTGTTGGTTTTGGTCTTCATTAAGAGGTTTAGGGTGTAACCCTTCCCTTTGGCGGTTGAATAATTTTTACACACTCGCATGGCTGGGTCCCACTTGTCGAGGAAAATTAAAATGAAGGCTCTAAAAGAAATTTTACTCTTCGGGATGACATCATGCTTAACCCACTCCCTTTGGTCTCCTCCTAGAGACAATAAGAACATTACCACTAATACATCATGGTTTCTTACCTTTGTCTCTGAAGCATATTTCAAGAATTTTTTAACATGAAGTTTAGCCAGGGATGGGTTCGCATCAACTTTTGGACAATTATTTACCAAAGCAAGAGGAAAAGGGTTTGGGTATCCCAAAATATTTAAGGTTGGAAACCTTTTATAAAGTGACCATTCATTCAAGAAGGTTCTCTCAAATTGATCCATGGTCTTGATGCCTTTATCAGGGAGACCATCATACCATCTCCTAGCATTGTCATGAAGAGTGGCAGAGAAACTTTTCATTGCGAGGTATTCAACATCATCACTGATAGGGTGGTGTTGAAAGAAGGCATACATGTTATCTATGTGGTTCTCAACATCCTTTTCATCACTACCAATGAATTTAGGGAGCCATTTTACATACGTTGGAGGCATTCGTCAAGGATACCCTGGTATTTTACTCATATCCAAGGGTTTAAATTTCATGGGTCCCATTGAGAATTTATATTTAGATTTATCATTAGTGGAGTCGCCAGATAATCTTTCTAGGGATCATCAAATAGAAAAGAGAAAATCACCCTCAATGGAGTTTCCAGGTAAGCTTCATAAGATAAAGGCTCTGAGGCAAAGGCTTACCGAAAAAGTGTCATTGAGGAATATTGACTTAGTGTTCCCCGACAATGACGCCAAATGTTATCACACAATTTGTACTTGCCCAAAGCCCAAGGCAAGTGGATACAAAATGAACGTAACAGGGAGTGGCCTATCACTGTCACCTTAATATGAAACCCCTTTCTATTTTGGAGTATGTCAAGACTACCCCAGAGGAGGCGTGCCCGGTGACCTGAGGGTTTGAGAAGGGTAAGGCAAATGATATAAGAAAGTACCTCCCCTCTCATAGGTCACTCAAAAAGGTTCTCGTGTCTTATTAGAGATGAAGCAAAAGAGTAATGCTGTGTACCTACACAAAACAAGACAACAAAGATAAAAAAGGGCACTTTCCAAGTACCAAAAGGATATCAATGCTTCATAAGACAATGAACTTAAAAAAAATAGATTGATTGATATGAAATTGCAGCAGTATAACAATTTATAACAACAATGATAAATTTGTAACAACCACAATAAGTATGCTTCAAAATGCTTGATAGAAGACTATAAATGATAGATTTAACTATGCCAATTGATACTCAATAGTCACAAGCAAGTTTAGCAAGATCTAGCTAGCATAAGATGTCACTTCTAAGGTGAGATTGTTGTTGTAAGACGGCTGTAGCAATATTTTGCAACAACAACAAGTTAATCACTAAAATATGATAGCCTAGGGTTAGTAGAAGTTAGTAGGTATTCAAAAGAAGATGTTCTGAAAATTGTTTGATCAATCAACACTTGTAGTGGGTAGACTAGTGCCTTCTAGGGTAATGGAGTCAACGATAGCAACAACAACTCTTAGAGGAGAATAAAAATGATAATACTTAGTCAAAGGAGATGGAGAGGGTGAGATAGGTGTTGGTAGCCCAAGGCCTCAAACATCCAAGTCCTGGAGATAATTTGCTAGAAAGTAATGAAAATTAGGCCCTAGAGATTTCTCTTTTCCTTAGACAATTTAAAATAAAATATGCAATAGGAAATGAAGTAGGGCTACCAGAGTGCTACAATGGTAGGGCTCTAGTATCTACTTCTAGATAGGTGCTTTTCAAGAAATCTTAGCAAGTGGAATATTATAGAGAAAAATATAATAACATATGTCTTTCTCCTAGGGTTTCAAGCAAGCAATTTCATAATCTTTGACATGAAACAAGTAAATTCGCCATAAGCATTCATTCAAAATAAATAAATGCATATTTTATACTTACTTCACCGAGAATAATCAAGCCAAACCCTAGTTGAAGATACTCCACAATGAAAATTTGCCAAAATACACCAAGAGAATTTGCCTCTCCAAAAGTTGCGCACCACTTAATTTCAACCAATAACGCTTAAAGAGGGCTGAATTTCAGACCTCACACTTGTGTCATGAATGAATGATGAAAAAATGAGAGTTTCTCTCTCTTATTTATACAATACTTATGACCTTTAATTAAAATTAGGTCATCAAAAGGCCGACATGGCCAAATTACATGAAAAATCCAGTTTTTCTACAAATTCAAATAATTAAACCCTAAAATCACTTTTAGAGGTGACATCATGCCCTTCTAGGGTGACGTTGAGTCTCCTAGGTGGATAGTTGGGCCTCATCTGCAAAACGTTAGGCCTCCCAAGGCCCTGGATAATGCCACAAGTGCCAATCAACACACAACTGCCTCCATAATGCAAATCTTGACTCTGGGTGACATCTAGGGTCACAAAGGTGACGTCATGGGCCTCCCAAGGCCAATGTCCAGGTGGAAGAGAAAGATCCCCCTGGGTCTAGGTCTGCCAAAGTGTCTCCAGTGAAACACCCTTATTTCTTCCTGGTGCAAGTCTCTGACATCTCTTTGCCCCTGGTTGGGGTCACATCATCCATTTGTGGTATTTCAACCCCATGGAGGTCCAAGCTAATCATCTCCCCATATGAACCTGTCCACCAGGAATGGTCCCGCAGGAACAAAAAGTACGTCCTCTAGGGGCTCATAAGTCACATGCATAATAGCAATGTTAATCACATCTAATAATAAAATTACACAAACATGTGCATCAAACCCCCCTTTACTCAGACAAATGCTAAAAGACGTTATGCAGTTTAACAAGTCAGATTTGGAGAGGGTCTCAGGATGTCCTATTGGGTTAATCCTCCTTGAGTTTTGGGTATTTCCCAGGTGAGAACCAATCTACGTCATCTAAGTGTGTGAAATGGTGTAGGGGAAGTGTTTGGGCAAATGGTGGAGTGATAACAGGGAAATGTAGGTCTTGCCTGTGGGTGCCTCTGTAGAGGGCGAGTTGCACCTTATCATGGATGCCATTGTTTGATATCCCATTCAATGCCTTTTATTATTAGTCTTATTTCTTTTCAAGGGAAAAGTTGTGGGACACTTTCCTGGCATGGTGACCAGAGGTAACAATGTTACTCACAAGCATTTTACATAAATGAGAAGGTTGGCTTGTGATGAGACCCTCTTTCCCTTGGTTATGCAACCAAGAGCCACTACCTTGGTTTGGTGACCATATAGATGGTAGTGTCATACCGCTACATGCCCATGGACCTAATAGGTCGACTCATGATAAGACCTCCCATCCACCAACTAGTACCTTGAATTTTGTTTTATTTTACGGGTCCCTTTTTATTATTGAGAAGCCTTTTATTGCTTTCTTGGGAATCCCTGGGCGAAGCATCTCAAAGGTTTCATTTTGGATTTTAACTCTTGCCAGCTACTTTTACCCTTTGGGCCTTTAGCCCCTTCTTCCCACAAGGCAAGGTACAACCCTTCCTAGTGTGGCAAACCCAATGCTCAAACCAAGGTAGGGGAAGATGAGAAGAATAATGATGAAAAGTGGTAAGTATGGAAGGAATGGACGATGACCTTTCATAGACCCACCTAGTGGAAACTCATCCTAAAGGGGAATCGACTTACTAGGGCATTCTGTCACCCCCCTAGGTATGAACAAGTTAAAGAGCATAATTTCCAAGAAAACATTATGAAATGAAGGAGAGTTCAGTGCAACATATTCAAATGCTTCAAAAATCAGAGTGACACATACCATGATACCCAGACTCATTACCTCATGGAGCAAGACCTATTGCTACCTCAGTACTAGGCTGGCGGGACGGATGTTGTTGTTCTTGATAGATGGGATGCACTAAAGAAAAGATGGGCCCTACGGGGCCAAGCTCAAGTCGTCTGGCTCTCAACACTCCATGTCTAGGACCTGTGGGCATCGAGACATGATCTATAACATGGCCCTATACATGTTCCTTCTTCAAATGGAAATAAATATATCATGTCTTTTATTGATGATTACACTGGGATGTGTTGGGTATACTTGTTGAAAGATAAATCACAAGCTTTTGAAACATTTAAAATTTTTCATACATGGATTCAAAATGAAGGAAAGTCTCGTATTGGCTCTCTTCGCACTAATAATGGAAAACAATATACATCTAATGAATTTGAAATCTACCTTCACCAACCACAGTTCCATATAATCCTCAACATAACAGTGTAGTTGAAAGAATGAATAGGAAAATCCTAAATATGGTTCGTTCCATGATGTTTTTCAATAATGTAAAATTGATGTTTTGGGTTTATGCAATTCTATGTGCAATTTATGTCGAAAAAATGTGTCCATCTCATGCTATTAAAAACAAGACTCTTTATGAAATGTGGTATGGCCACATTCCTTCGGTTAGGCATTGCAAGATCTTTGGTTCCACCTACCATGCCTTGATTCATAAGGAGCAAAGAAGCAATCTTGATGCAGGGAATCAAAAGTGCATCTTCTTGGGGCACTCAAATACCACCAAGGGGTATCGTCTTTACAATGAGACAAACATGAAATTCATCCTTTTGAGAGATGTAATCTTTCATGAATCCTCGTGTTTGGTGGGTTTTGTTGGTCATAGATAAACCGAACCTAGGGTCTTACAAATCGCGCGCAGTGCCAACAATGTTGTTATCGGGAATGTGCCTATCATTGTTAGGATTCTAGGGTGCTTTCAAACACTGTGACATTTCTTAATGACTTGTGTTGTTATCTCTCATTTCTCTTCAAATACATTTTAATTCATATATTATATTTTTTTTCTAAGGAAAATTTCATCACACAGTCATATATATCCTCTTCTAAATCACACTATCCATATATGTCTTTGTTATACTCCTCTTCAATATGTCCCCAAAGTTTCAACCTTTGGAATGCTTCACATTCTACATGCAATTTTTTCAATTGGTTATCGAGAAGTAGTAGTTTTGTCTGGATTACTTCAATGTATGAATAACCTTGATGTACCTTAGAAATTGTTCAATTTCAAGTAACCACTTCTTGTTGTGTTCTTCATACTACATAACAATTTTATTTTTTTTACAAAATAATATTCTTCCACATAAGTTGCATATAAACATATATATGCCTCAATGACGGGGTCTAATATATACATGTTAAATACAATATTCCACTTGTAGTGATCCTTAATAGAAAAACCCTTAAACTTCGTAATAACAAATGCATCCACAATAGAGAGAAAACCCTTATGGTAGGGTAAAACCATCAATTACTCCTTATGGAAGGAATCACACACAAGTCATGCTTGTTACGATACAATATACAACAAAATAAATGAACCAATATAAATTTGTATATATACTTTCTCATTAGTATTCCTAGGTGACTACACTAACTACCCCTCATTATTACATGTCTTACCCACCAAATACCTAGTTGACCTTATTGAATAAGTACGGTCCATTACATTAATTAATGGGTTCACACACCAACAAATTAGTGGGCCTTATTCCATGAGTGTGGCCACAATACATTAATTATCCTCCTTAGGTACCTAATTTTATAATTGTTATCTTCCCTATGTACATTACATCCCTTCCCTCCTCCTTAGAATATATGAATAAAGTGTGATAGCCTTAAGTTCCACCCTAAAGGGCCAGAAAAGAATCTAGCAGAAGATGGAAGCCAATACACAACTCCAACTTAGGATTTGGGTCACTTTTGAAGGTCGTCGCTTGTCATACAAGGACAACAAGTGACTAGCCACAGGTCATATATAGTACAACCAATGACAATCTTTGCAAGCTTATAGTTTCACGAAGTCTCGAAGAGGAAAGAGAGGGATGAGTTGGTTCTTCATGGCATGAGCCTTGGAACTCACATCATTCGAGTATTCATTGGTCTCTAGAAGATATAGAAGCTCTCCCAAGCCTCTTCCAAGGATGTATATAAAGAAGGAAAATATTGAGCATAAGGAGGAAGAATCATTTACAGAGTCATGTTGTCCAAATACAGAGGTGCTTATCCATATACCACAACCACTGTCAGATTGCCTAGTTCGATTAAGAATATGAGGAGGAGCAAGGAGAAATGGGCCAAGGAGGATGCATCCACACTAAAAATATGATGTTTGATGTATTCTGTGCATTTTGAGATAACAAATAATTTTTTTTCTCCATAAATGTTTGTATTGTGTTCATGAATGTTTAGATCTAATCTTGCAATGAATAGATCAATTTAGATCTAGATTAAATTGGTAATTTCTAACACTAGGAGAAGAAGTAGATTGGTGTTTATTTGTTGCTTGTGTGCAAGGAGTAGATTGCAAGGATTGGAGTTGCAACTCAATATATTCAACAACCAAGACATATAAGGACAACCTTTAGAAGTAAGGTATGCCATTCTCTCCCCTCTTGGTATAAAAATAAATTTCTTGTTTAGATATAGGAAATCCATGGAAATATAACCCTTTGTCTGTATAGGATCAATATGCAGATACTAGGGAGGTCTTGCTCATGTCCACCCGTTATGTTTTTTCGATAACAGAACTGACGACTCCACTGGGAAAGAATCTTTGATTCTTCTCTAGTTTAGAATCCCTTGCCAATCATCCTTTGTTTCTGTTTTTTATTTAGTTTCTACATTCACTATTACTCCCTCAGAGTTTATATATCTCAGAGTTGACAAATCTGAGAGAAATCTTCTCTTTTCAAAAAAATTTGAGTAGTCACTTGTTGCATTATTTGTGTCCAACAACTTGTCGCTTATTGCAGGTCATCTGACCCGCGACGATTCATGTAAACTGGGAAAAGTGTCGAATCATCAAGCTTATCCTATTAGATTTGATTTGTCTGAGCTCGTATATAAGTGATTGATCTGTACTATTAATATCTTGCCTTTGATCGATTCTTGTTGCCACACCTCCTGTCTTCAATTCAAGTTTTAAGTGTATTTTTGTGGCTTGCTTAGATTGGTTACATACACTTGATTGTTTTCTTGTGGTCCATTGAAGTTGGGCACTGCACCCAACATATATGATTAGATCCGATAGTGTCCTTTATTGATCAAAATTGGTTTGTTTACCATCTTGTGATCAGTGTTCATTTCTATATCTACATTCATAGGGAGTTTTGGGTGAGATTCTTGTAGAGACATTGGAGTGGACTTTTCAACATCACTACCAATTTCCAATAACCCTTGCTTACCGATTTGTTGGTTTTCTATTTGCATATTGTGTTCTTGATTAGGTTAATAAACTTTTGCATTATATTTAGAAAAATAAACAAATAAAAAATCTTTGCATGCTTACACACTTTTGAAGCATTTAGAAATAACGTGGAATAGTGGAGTGTTTGGTTTGAGTTATTGTAAGAATTTTTGGATCTGATTTGTTTGCATGGTTGCTTGGTGTTTGAGACTACATTTTGAAATTTACGAAGGAAAATATATCTTTTCCCTCCCATAGTTAGACTTCATCGAATTGAACAAGTGCATTAGCATGATTGCATTGCTTTGGTTGGGTCAAGAGAAAACACCATAAAAGTTTCATCCATCTTCCCTTTGACATAAACAACAACCATAAGAAAAAGATTAGTAAAGATAAAATCAAATAGACTCTTTTTTTTATTAGAAAACCAACATTAGATAGGTTTAGGGCCCTGTAATATGATTGGAGAGTAAATTATTCAAGGCCACCAAAACAAAACCTAGAGTCATTAAAGAGTGAAAAACCCATTTTTGCTACCAGTATTTTGGGAAGTTCGTCTAACACAGGAGGCAAGCACGAGGTCACATCGGGGCAAGTATGGAGATTACCCTTCTTTGTTCATTTTTGTGTTTGCGAGATCACTTCGATTAGTGTGTATATGAGGGTTTCATTGGTTCCATGCCTCTGTGTGAGGTAACGACTTTGAAGCTTTAGGCTTAGTTTCCTTACCCTTACGTGTGGTCGGACCTGCGACTATTCGCTCGGTCATTGATTGTGAGGTGGTATCCTTAGTCACCATTCTTAGATAGATTATAGAGGTGACTGCAGGTGGGACGTGCCTGTAGTAATTGGGGAAAACGTTCATTCATGGTCTCAGCTCCCCCGAAGGGTGCTCGCCTTAATAAAGGGTGCTTGCACTGGTGAGGGATATTTCAAGTAGATAATCGTAACTTCTCCTCATACCTTCGCTAGACAATATTGTGGGGAATTCATCTACCTTAGAGGGTTTGTTTTTGGGAGGCCCCCTGATCCATTGGTTTTCTTGATTTTTTCCTAGATTTTTTAGGGGTGTGCTCTTTGGTTTTGTGTCTATGTTGGTTTTAAGTTGAATTGTGTTTGGATTTGCACATATTTTTTTCACCGTGGCTGAATCACTGCGTTGGTCCCATTGATCATGAGGACTAGAGATAATCATAGAGGAACAACCACCTCTTAAGTGGCACACAATAGGTGATTGATAATTCGAAAAGTCTCATCTTTAGTTTGAGGAGACTAGTTTGGTTGAAGTGAAAGTGGTCGACAAAATTCCTCAACCAAAATTTAACCCTCCTTTGACTAATACTAAAGCATCCATACTTATTCATAAGTCTACCTAGTGTTCCCATGCCCATCCCATCCATTTAGCTTCCCACATATAGATATTTGTTTGGTGGGGAGTTGAGCCTTGGTTTCATCATCAGGGGTGGAGTCCCTTCCACCTCCACCATTCTTATGAGTGGCCTGATGTCGTCAGGTGTTGGTTTACCTTTTGGATGGAACATTACTAGTGGTTTTGGGGATGTCCCTATTCAGGATGGGGGAAGAAGTATGTCTGGAGGATTCAATTTCCCATAGGTTAGCACACCCTTCCATGAGGGTACATCCCTTGGGGGAAAATTTCGACAATGGGAAGGATTTCTCTTAATTGCAACCTATGGTCTCTGGGGATTCTTCTGTGGGACTAGTTTTGGGCACACATTTCCTTTGGGGCATACACCTACTCTTAGGAGAAATTCCCTTGGGGTTATGTCTAGTCCTGGGAGTATTCATGCTCCTCAAAATGCCACCATCCATGGGGGCACTTACTCTTTTGGAACATCTCAACCCTATGGTATGAATATAAGGGGACCACAAGCTTCATATGGGAAATCAAAGACTTCATCTTCCTCTCAATATTAATTATCTCATACTTCGTTGTCTTTCCTCGTAATGTTAGACTTACTCGATTTGTTGCGTTTAAAAAATGGCCCTATTGCCCACAACCCTTCATGGCCAACCATGCCTGCAAAGTTACCATCAAACATGCCAAAATTCGATGGAAATTTGGGAGAAGACCCCTCCATGCATGTTATGACATATTACTTGTGCTGCTCATTCAATTATTTGATGGATGATAGTGTGAGGCTATGTCTTTTCCAAATATCCCTAATTGGAAGTGCTGGAAAATGGTATATTGACTTAGAAGGAACTTCCTTCAATAAATACGAGGTGGAAAAGGGTTAATACTAGGAAGGCTCCTGGATGCCCTAGAAAATGCCTCCAGTCTCAGATCAAAACTCACCATGCTAAATCTCATGGGTTCTAAATCAAAGAGGATGGATTCTTGATGATGCTCATCTTTATTGGGCTTATCTATGGAAGCCATGACATCTAGGATGGCCTCTTCTGAAGGAAAATCAAAATATAGGATGCATGTAAACTTAGAGATTCAACAACCTGTATGGGTGGCGTAGGTTGATCGCACTCCATATGAGGATGGAGTTGTTGACCAGTATCAACGGATGTTGATGGGATTTCCAGATCAACAATATCAACCATAGTTAGCAAAATGGAAGCTCCATATGATTTAACATCCTTGGGGTGAGGTACCACCCAAGTATCGATAGAATTGAGGGATCCACTAGTAAATTATGAAATCATGTTGATAGGAGCAATGTTCATAGAAGGAGGTGGTGGGGGAAGGGGAAACATTCCCATGAGTGAAGAATATTTAAACATCCCCACACCCACACTCATATGAGAATGTTGGGTATCATCGATAAAGGATACATGAGACCCTATATTAGATCCAAGGCTTGGGGTACAAAACACAAGTTGATCGATTGTCACTATTTTTTCTTGATGAGGGAAGCATAAGAACCTAAATACTGACGAGACAACCACATTCAACTCGTAGAACCAAGTATGTCTGAGTAACAATTTCTGCTCAAGAGGTGCATCGATGACCTCCATGGTAATAAACGATCGTACCACCTAAATCAATGGGCAAGGTAGTGATTATCCCATGGGGATGGAATATATGTCTATCTAATTCTTTCAATAGTGTTGCCTAAGTATCGATATTCAGAGAGCCAAGGGCCTTCCAACAATACATAGACATGATACAAGTGTAGGAACCTTCATCAATCATAGTGCAAAGGATATTTTCCCCATCGTTCTCACTTGAATCTAGAAAGCGACTTTATGGGAAAGCCTATGATAAACCTGGTCAAAATCACAGGATTTCAAACTCAAATCTGATGGATCAACCCCACCTATGGCAGACAACAAGGCTTCCTGCTGCATTGGGTAGCTTTGGAGAACTTCGAGTGCATACATGGAATAGGGTTCCCGAGCCAATTCTTCCACAATAATGTAGTTGTGGGCAACCTGTGTATTTGGGTTGTGTGTCGTTAGTCAAAGAACACCCTTTGAGGTCGAAGTAGTGTGTCAAATGATGGATTCTCAATCTAAAGAGGGCCACCGGGTTGGGAAGAATATATTGATTTATGAAAAATAGGAGTAGGCTTGGAATTTTCATAGTTCTTGGCTCGAGTATGGAAGTTGACTATCTATTCACACATGAAAACTATGGCATTTGAGGAAGACCCCTGATGTTGAGGGGTACCTTCCATGCCCCCGTGCAGAGGGACAGGATTTGTCGCAACCATGTGTTGAGGTTGAGGGGGAAAATGATGAGTTAGGAAAGTGGGTTTCTAGGGGCCTCTTTGTTGAGCTAAATATTGATGGATTTCATCCTTCCTGAGAAACTGATGAGGAGGGTGGTCCTCCCCAAAAATCGTGCAGGGGAACTGAATCTTCTTTTTCTCTTTTGTGCCCTCCCTTGATTTTTTTGGGTGGGAGCGGTCTCTTGCTCGGTGTTGGAATGTTTCTTTTTATTCCTCTTCTTCTTTCCTCCAGGACGTTGAGGATTCTTCAGTTGTGTAGATTGCATTGAATTAGACAGGTGTAACGAGATAGACATGTGACCCATCTGGTCAACTAACTGGTCCACAGAGGCATGGGAAACATAACCCACCACACCATTGACATGGGGTCCTGGGTTTGGATATTTTGGATCGGTCAATGGCCTAGGAGCATGCAAGATAATATCATATAGGATGCACGACTGAGAGTAAATGAAATCCAAGTGTTGGGTAGGCATGATGGCTTTCTCCTCAGTAGCTACCCGACCATAGCTACATCCTTGGAAATGGTTTGTAGGAGAGGCTTGGTGAACCAGTCCATCAAGAGATTATCGAGGATATGGGTCTTGATCATCCTACGTCTTCGTCTCCATTCATGGATATGATCAGAAATGTGAGTGGCAGTATCTTGACACAGTGATGCCAGGAGCTCCGTTTCTATATTGTACTATATGGGTAATTGGTAATGCGTTAGAAATTCCATTGCTAAGTCATTAAAACTTTTGAAGGAAGGGCCTTCCCATGAAATAATACATGATGGATCCATGTCATCAAGAAAATATCATAGCCAAGAGCCAGTAAAATCTGGATCTATGTTAGTAAGAAGTTCATAACCACTACCTAATACAATGCGGATCTATGACACATCATATATACATAAGGAAGACAACGAGCACGAAGGGAAATGCCCACGACGTCTTCAAAGTACTCATAGAAAAGTGATATAATCCATTGCAACTTGGGAGGGGCCATTGTAAAGGAATGAGGTGGCCCCAAACCCAAGGTCTTCATAACAAACCCCTATGGTATGAAGCTACAACACGTGAATAAATGAGGTAATGTCTAACATGGTAGAAAGTATCTGATTTCTAGTTATTGATGTAAGCCGTTAATAGATGCGAGGGGACCCATTGATGATGAAGATGGACCCTAAGGTACCTAGTACAATATAGCAAGTGTCAATAGAGGATCTGATGTTCAACACTCATAGTATCAATCGATCATGAGTCAATGATGCAAACCCACTGTCGATCATGAGGGGGTATGCTAGTAAGGACTGCAAGTTCCAGGGTACTATATGTTTTCTAGATCCCTCTCCTAAATAATGTGCTGGAGTCGATAGGAAGAGATCCGTCAAAGGAAGGCCGTAATGTATCCCCCATCAATCGACATGAAACATACACCTAGAGATGATGTGAAGAGATAGAATCATCGAGTGCAACTGACATAGGGATGGGAAACTTGGAAAATCAACAAAATAACATATTATTGGCACCCAAAGCTTTGGGTTTAGTTTTGTGCATGCGCACAAAGGGAGTTGTGCGTGCTCATTCAATAGTTTTACACACACCTAAGGATATGCGCGAGGAATTCCATAAAGTGTGCATAGGATCTAGTATTTCTAGTAGCACGCCAAGTGTAAAGACTACCAAGTGTGTGTCGGTCTGAGTTTTGTTAGTTACACCAGATTCCAAGAAGACGACCATCGGAACCAAGAAAGGAATCATTGGGAATTCTCCCTGAATGATTATTGACAACAACATACAAATACATGGGGTGGCCAGAAGATGAGCTAGCCAAGAAGTTAAGATTTCCCCTTATGCAGAGAGTCAACGTGGAGTGCTGGCAGGCATTAGAAGCATGCAAGGCAGTTGGATCAGACAAGTGAGTGGAGAAGAGAAGAAAGAGGCAAGGATCCCCAACAACAAAATGTATAAAATGGAGCTCTAAGCTCAGATCGAGTGTTAGCTAGCTACTGAGTTGGTTGATTAGTCGATTGATTGGCTATCTGACTAGTCTAAGAGATTTTGAGTTAGCTTGGCTACAAACATCGAGCTCACTTTGAGCATGTTGTAACCTTGTAATGTTTTGAATATATTCTTGTGTCTTTGATAAGTCTAGGTGCTAATGCAAGGTGCATGACGCATCCTGTTGTATTTACATTGTTTGATATAGTAATGATATGAAGTTCCATGGCTGTCATAGGTAGTTGTTCAGTGCATTGTATATCTATGATGTGATGGAATACTTCCAGTCATAAAGCTATGGAATTTTTGATCTAATCCATGTCTGTTATGAATGAGTTGAATATGTGTGTGTATAGTTTTAATTTATAGTCCTAAATATATTATCAGACCCGAGTTACATGGATGCCAATTGCAATAATTTTTTGTATGTTTAATCCTTCATCCCTGTCACAAGACCTTATGGTCTCTGTGATCCTCTCTGCATCTTGTGTGAGACCTTCCTCAGCCTTGGACACACATTGATATGTTAATGCTTTGGGGTTTTTGTTGGACAACTTTGGATGAACATTAGGTCTAAAACTCTCCAGCGTTAAAAAGGACGGTACGCATGCAAGCGTGGCCTGAAGGAAAACCCAATAAATGGTTCCATTGTTGGGACCTAAAGTTTTGTTGATATCGATGGAGGAAGAGAAAAATGAGCTAGCATCCTTCTAAGGAGGAGATTCAAGATTGGATAGAAGCGAAAGAGGATGATTTTTCCATATGAGAGACATATGGATTGTGGTTTAACGCGAAAGAATGGAATGAAAAATATCTTTATTCGGACATGCATGAGCTCTTCTTTGTGGAATTTTCATGTCTTTTGTATGAATGGTTAAAGAGACAAGCTAAAGTCAACTCAATTGTGTTACCTTTGGAGCCAATAGTTTGGGATCAAGCTAAGCTTGATAGCTTGAAGGTGCTAAATAACAAGTGGAATTAGGCTATTGATTTTTGGTTCGCTCGAGTGAAGGAAGGCTACATTGTCGAGTTCACTATAGATTATAGTGATTCTCTTAGTGAGGCTAAAAGAAAGTTTGAAGAAGGTCCAAGGAAGAAAATGCTAGAGGAGATTCCACTTTGGATGAAGATGTTGTTTGTAGAAATAAGAATGATGTGCATGTAGCCTGATAGAATGACCGAATAAA
>SNQJ01S0008467.1:16588-62750 GCA_010110895.2 Picea sitchensis | reverse complement strand
GAGGTGAGGACTGGAGTGGACCCAGAAGAGTAGACGAGAAAAAGAGCCGAGAGATACACAAGAAGAGTTGAGTTGAGAGAGAAAGATGAGCATAGGGGGAGAGAAGAGTTAGCCAAGCGTGCACAATGAATTGTCAGGCCTAGAATGAAGAGGAAAGTCACACCAGGCAGTGGTGTGGGAGAGGATGTTGTGCCAGAGTGGAGCACAAGCGAGAACATACCTGCAAAGAGTCTTGATATTGAAGAATCATACTAGTAGTGACAATAGTGGTAGTGAGGGCCTAGGTGATGAATCCCGTACACTTTGGATTTTGTGGTATGCCACATACTTAAGAGAGAAGAGAGCGCACATGTGTGGTGTGTGGGCACAAATTTATGGTGTGCCAATAGAATCAAAGGAGGAAGCACTGCACGGTTACACTCTGACAAGAAGAGAAGTCATCACACAGTACAATGAAGCGCCAACCAGAAGATAATTCGACACTCAACGTAGTGTTAGTGCCCTAATAAGGAGAGATGATGACACATGGAGAAGTCATGTGTTGAGTGGAGAGAGTGATTCTGCACAAGGTCGAAGTGCATAGATCAGACTAGGAGAGAATGCGCACAGTGGCAGTGTGCGAATCGACCCATAAACAAGAGCGCATGTTTGTGGTACGCAGTTAGGTCAGGAAGAGAGGACATAGATTGTCGATGTGCCAAAAGAAAAGGAAGATGGAGGATCCCCTAGTGCTAGGGGAGATGAGTTGATATTGTCGGATGGTCTTGTGCGATTGCAAGTAGATATATCTTTGGGTCACCTCAAGAGAAGTTTAAGAAGAAGATGGTCTTGCCCCCCCTTTGTATGACCCCCCTTGCACATTTTTAATCAAGAAGAAAACACAAT
Organism: Picea sitchensis; assembly: GCA_010110895.2. NCBI lineage: Eukaryota > Viridiplantae > Streptophyta > Pinopsida > Pinales > Pinaceae > Picea > Picea sitchensis. Next base: position 61,865 of record SNQJ01S0008467.1, on the reverse strand, counting down.
AGTTAGTGAAGAGATTCGAGTCAAAGAGAAGAGGAAGAAAGAAGTGACGGAACATGTGAAGAAGAAGGTGAAGTTAGGAATAATTTACCCCAAGAGATAGTGGTGTGGGAAGATCCAACCAATAGGAGTCGAAGAAGAGGAACTAGCCCTAGTTTGAAGATGGAAAATCAATATAGTATAGCGTGGTTTCCCATCTTCCATGGAATGGGTAAGGATGATGCAAAGCAACACTGGTTCACCCGTGAAGAAATATGGTATGTAAAGAGAGTTACATATGATGCAGGGAAGATCACACAACTAGAGACAAATTTTAGGGATAAATCTCTGACATGGTACATGAAATACAAGGCTACTATACCAACGGGACAAGCAAGGTCCTTACCCAATATCAAGAAGGATATACTTTGGGAGTTTCAAAGTTTGAAGTTAGAATCCCAGTACATTACAAAAATGAAGGAGATCAAGCAGAAAGAAGGAGATGCCCCATGATTTGATGGCACCGAGATGGTGGAGACATATGTGGTACAGATGGAGAGAACCATTCCCATAGAGAAGAGACTTCAGGCCATAGACATTGTGGTTCGAGGGACCCCGACGCGGTGGTGGGAGACCCACCTCCCAAATATTCATAGCTAAGAGCAGGTAGCCAAATTTATAAAAGTCTAATTCCATCATATCGTCGAATTTGAACTAGCCAACCGATATAAGGCCACTCAGTACCCTAAGGAGTACATCTAATTATGTGAACAATGTTGGACCGCTTAAAGCATCCCCCAAGCTCAATGGGTCCATACCATGGATATGATTCCTAGAATCTGGTACATTCAGAAGGAACTTGGGAGGGAAACAAATGACTGGACTCATATGAGTGCCCAGTTTCTTTCCACCTTTGGGTTCACCATAGTAGATCAGGTTCTCAGCGAGGCACTATGTTGGGTGAAGGAATTAATTTTTCATCAACAACCAAAGGCTATTATCCATAGGGTGGTCTATTCTTTCCATCAACCACAAAATTGAAAGAAGTATGTGTATAGGTTGGTGAGTCGGGAACCTCTTTTGGCCAATGAGCCTGTTTAGTATTGCATATTTTCATTTAGAAATTAATTTCAGAAAACACGACTGCATGAAAACCATCCTGACAAGAAGAGTAAGGGGGATAAACTCCACTTGAGTGGTAAAGGAAGATAAGAATCTTGTTCAAAAAGGGATAAACCTAAGGATGTTTAAACAAAAGAGAATATTTTAATAATATTTTCTTAAGAGTCTAATTTATGGACACATGTTTATTGTGTTATCCCAAGTCCAAAGAGGGAGGAAGCGAATTACCAAGTGGGTTAAATAGGGTTCCTTAGAGTGACAAGTGTCATTTTATGGACATGCAAATACAATGGGATTGAGGGAACTCGGTAGAAAAAGACAAAAAAACTCGCCATGTGGGAGACATAGAGAGAGGGAGGGGTGGAATGTGCTACAAAAGATTTACTTTTCAGTTGAAGAGAGTTGAACGGAAAATTTATGGGGGAGAAGCGGAAGAGGCAAGTTGTGAGACCCGTGTGCATTCTCTCTAGGTGAGAGAATTGCTAAGCTGAAGAAGCGGGTTACGGTGCCATGTGGCGTGGTGTTATGGTCCTTTGGGAAATGAAGGGTGATGTGGTTTGAGTGCCACATATCAAGCCAAGAGACAACATTGGGTAGGTCCACGTGTGTAACGTGCATGAAAGAACAAGGAGACGAGACCACCATATCGGCTTCGCTACCAGAAAGGGATGTATTTCAGGTTAGAAAGCAAAAGCGTACTAGCCGAGAATTCAAGATGACAACAGATCTTGGTGGGTACGACATGGATGGAGTCATGTTGGTTCTAGGATCCAGTGTCAAAATTTTACCCAAGAAGTCTTGGGAAGTGATGGGTAAGCCTAAGTTGGTTTGGTCACCCATCCAACTCTGGTTATTCATTGAAAAGAAGATCTATCCCATAGGTCGACTGGAGCAAGTAGAATTGAACATCGAAGGAGTGAAAAAAAAGGTTGATCTTGAAGTCATCGAGAACATGGATGTGTCTGATCCCTATCCTGCATTGTTGGGAATTGACTAGGCATTTGACAATAACATGGGGCTAAAATCTAAGAAGAGGCAGACGTGCCTTGAAATTGACACCCTACGCATGGTCTCTCCACTGGACCCATATGAGGGTGAGTGCTATAATGAGCCCATAGATGAGGATGCATAGAGCTTGGGCATTTAAAATATTTACAAAGTTACGGGGCGCAAGGAGGACTACATCAACCCCACCGTAGATGGTAAATTAAGTTGGAGGAGTGTCAAATATTATGACATAGATTCTGAGGATGCCCTGGATAGATGGAAAAACAAGATCTACTAAGTGTCCATGCGCAGATGAACAAGATTAAAAAAAAGTGTCGCGATGGTTCGGGTCTAAACTTTCAGATGTCCCACGGTTTGATGGCACCTAGCCGGTGGAGACATACGTGGTACAAATGGAGAGAACCATTCCCACAAAGCATAGAATTTAGACCATATACGTTGTTGTTCGAGGGACCTCGATGCAGTGGTGGGAGACCCACCTCCCAAATATTTATAACTAAGAGTAGGTACCCAAATTTATAAAAGTCTAATTCCAACACATCGTCGAATTTGAACTAGCCAACAAGTATAAGGCTACTGAGTACATCTCATTATATGAACGATGTTGGACCACTAAAAACATCCCCCAACCTCAATGGGTCCATCGGCTCATCCATACAATGGATATGATTCCTAGAATCCGGTACATTCAGGAGGAACTCGAGAGGAAAACAAGTGATTGGACTCATATGAGTGCCCAGTTTCTTTCCACCTTTGGGTTCACTACAATAGATCGATTTAGCATCCCTCTCTTGTGCGCACTCATCAGACTTATTCTTTGAGGAAACTTGTGTGCAAGTGATCCGGTTCTTTATACAATTGGTTGTTTTGATTAAAATTACAAGATATTGTGGATTTGATGATATGTACTTTTTCTTGTATTTACATCGACATGTGCTATTGATTGGGTTCTCCTGAGTGTGCAAGACTCTGGACATTTGAGGATGCCGAGTCATAGATGAAACTCCATGGACTCCGGATTGAGTCAGGGAGTGGACCGTTGGGGAGTGCATATGATTAGATATTGTGATGTTTATTGTTATTGTTGACATGATTCGTTGATGGATGCAGGTTGACGATAACTTGCCGACCAGGTTGAGTAAAGGGGTCACGCATGACAACCAGAGACATTGAGGGAGAGGTGTGGAAGCAACCCTGCCACAACCTAGTAGCACTCCCGCCATGGCTCAAACTGTAGGTTAACAATTACCTAAATTGAGAGACCCATGATGGCACGAGGGAAGACTGTGACAGTCGCTCACGATGATTCTAAGGGGCGCGCAATAAGTCAAGGTCCTTATTCCTTAGAGGACCTTAGTCTCCCACAAGATCACCTGACAGAGTATTGACTCCAGGGGTTTGACGTCTACCGAATTCAATCAAGAGGCGAGTGGAACCCTTGGAGCATGTAGTGCGTCTTGAAGGGCACGACGCACAAATAAAATGGAAAGAGGTGAGTGGCACCCTTGGAGCACTTAGTGCATCCTGAAGGGCACATCACTATTTTAACTGGTCAGTGAATAAACCTAGTGCCTAGAAAACTATGCCTTCTTAGGACTTGGTCGGCCTTAAAATGAATGATGTGATGAGTAAGTTTAATAACAAATTTTCCCTTAAGAACTGTCGCCAAGCCTAGTGAATTTAAAACCTAGGTCTAAGTGGAACCTCTGAACAAAAACAAATTTATTAGACATATAACAAGAAGGGGGTAAAGAAATTCAAACTTTAGTTATTAAAGTAAAAACTATAATGGAGGATTAAATTTATTAGAAGGGTAAATGGTTGTTTTTCTACACTTGCTAAATCTGATTTTTTTTTAGTTAAAAAGAAAAAGGGGGAAACTTAAAGAAAAAGAGAAACTTGAAGAAAAGGGGAAACTTAAGGAACAAGGGGAATGTCTAACTTAGTAAGGAATCTAGCCTTTGGAACTTTCTATTTATGAACTCAACTAGGAATTAGGTAAGCCGTAAGTCAACTAAGAATTGTAAGGGAATAATAGGACATCGATGAACATTTTTAGAAACGCTTTTAGGTGGGTGAGGGAAATAGGAAAATTTAATTAATTAATAAATTGATTTTCTCGTGCAACTAGGGGATCATGCGACATGTGTATGGGGGAGGTTTTTCCTAATTAAATAAATGAAAAAGGAATCTAATGAGGGTTTGGGAAACTAATGACTAAGAAACTCTATACAAAGGATGACAGATGAGGAGTATGCATCACAACTGACTTGCGTAACGTTACACTGCCGAAATTTCATCTTGACTGAACTTTCTCTTGTGAGAGTTGGGATACCCAGCTCAGATAATGAGTGGTAGCTCGACCTTGTGAGGCGATATGAGTGCTAGTATTCTCTATTATTGTTTGCGTAGCCCCTTTGCGGCTCAGGGGGCTCAGGGGGAAGAAGAGTACCCCTAGTGTTGGCTGGGAGGTACCGGTGAGGTCTCATCGGCCAACAAGTCAGATTTGGACGGAGCACGAGCGCGGGACAGTCACTTCTGATTCTTCGCATTTGGCTATGATACGTATGTGTATAAATTGTATTGTATAGTAGTTAAATTTCTTGTTTATGCATTTCTCTAATGTCAAAAGCACGCATGTGTAGATGGTGTTAAAAGAAAAGACTTGTTTAGTTTATGAATATGAATATTTATCTAGGAGATAGTGCGCTCGTGTGAAATTGTAAAAAGGTAACTAAATTTCTGTTTCTGCGCAATAGAGTTATTGAAATTGTTAATATGAGGATGTGTTCTTCAAAGTCTATAGCGCAACAACAGTTCTCCATTTTAGTCAATTGAAGGTATTTTCTGTACTTATTAGTTTAATACTTGTAAGGTCGTTTTTCTTTTGGAGGCGCTTCAAGGCTGTCCAATGCTCCATTTTCTTCTACCCACCGCTTATTCACTCCACCCAACCCCAAGCCAAACTTGCTTTATAATTGGTGCGAAATGCCGGTATCTCCTTTGCGACCCTCAACTGCGTTTTTATTGCTGTTTTTTTCCTTATTACTGCGTTTTTTACTACTGTGCTTTTTATTTGGTGTGATTACTGTGTTTATTTTTATTACTGTGAGGGGAGTTTGCGAGTGTATTTCATTTCCTTTATGTGAATGCATTGACGGTTTGACAGTTTGATAACCCATTTAACTAACCCCGCATGCTACCTATTCTGGCGAAAATTTCTTTAAATCGTGAGTGGACTGGGGAGGATTATGTGGCATTTTAATCCATGTGACTGTTCTGAACAACGTTTCATTTACCTCTACTATATATTTATATTGCATTTCAATTTACAACACCGTATCCTAGAAGGCAACACCATATCCCTGGAAGGGTCTCTCTGTGATGATTACTCGAAATTATTTGTAAGCGTTACATTTTGTAATTTGAGATTCCTTGTCGGAAGTTATTGACAAATTCTTGGAAATCTTGCCATCCGTCATTATGAAGGTTAGTTTCTTGTGCACTTAGATTTGCCTTGCGTTTTGTCTTTTTAGTCATTTGTTTTCATTAAAATTTAAACGTTGATCCCTCACAGGAGGTAGTAGCAAGGTCCCATATCCCAACCACTATCAGATGGCTTATATGATTAACACCCGATGAGGATACTAGCCACAACAATTGGCTAAAAACTATAGGAAAAATGCTCTTAAATCTGTGTTGTTTCATTATTTTTTTCTCCACGGAGAAGATCTGGATGCAAATTTTGTTAGAAAAGTTTGTATGAAAAATTGCTTTGATGTGTGTAGTAACTGGGCTTCCAGAAGAAGAACAATGGAATTATGGCTTTTTTTTTTAAGGTTTTGATATTGACAAAGAACTGTTTCTGAATGCTCAGGCTCATTGCTATATATTCATTTTCTATTTAAAACAATAAATATACAAAAATTCGTTCAAAAGGATATGACAAACACACCAAGAATATCCAACCGTTTACTACAAGAATAAAAACAAATGAGAAACGTTTGCCCTGCAGTAATTTTTTTTTAGTTTACTGCAAAAAGGGTTTAGAAATAAACAAATTCCATTGCGGGGACTTGAACCCAGGTCTCTCTGGTGAGAGTCGACCAATCAGACTACAACGAAGAAAATATGAAGTAATTATTGATGACAATCAAATGGCGGGTTGTTAATTCCTGCCTTTACAGTCCTGAGCGCATCTAGAATGGAGCAACGCATTTTAGTCTGAGTTTTGGCCAAGTGGTTACTCCCTTGACTTATGTCCTGCGATTTCTGAGCATGGCAATAGCGGTTCCATTGTTGGGTGAATTTCGAATCACTCACATGTGACCATCTAATTAATTATAATCCACATTTAATATTTAATTATTTCCTTGTTGAGATTCACACTCACTGACCGCTGGTAAAGGTAATTTTTCTAAATCCTAGAATATTGGTTGATTACGCCCAAATTTTTATCTCCTGTAATAATTACTAGAGAATTTAATGTATTACACTACGTTTTAAATAACTACACCGACACTTAACAAATCACACAAAGACTTCTAATGTTAAGGGTTAGCGCTGACATGTTGTAAATTATGAATATTTTATGTAATGGCTTGGGCATCTGAATTTGAGGTAGGGAACCCACTATTGTGGTTAACCTGTTTAGATCATTTGTTTGTTTTACAGTTAAGGTATTATTATGAACAGTGTGATATCGCTCACTAACTTAATCTTTACAACAATTTAGAAATTCTTTAGGTTGCAACTGTCATATTGAATTAATTTTATTAATGTTGTCGCATGTGTTATCACATATTTACTTTTATCAATGTGTTATGCATATTTACTTTTATTAACATGTCATCACAGGAATAGTTCACTCATTTGGCATTTAGTCATAATGGTCTAACAACTAAATGGTTTATGGTTTATTTGTGTAATAGTTTAATGGCTTTGCGCAAGATTAATGGTTGCGGGTTTAATAGTTTAATAACTAAATTGATTAATAGTTTAACAATTAAATGGTTTATGGTTTATTAGTTTACTAGTATAATGGCTTAGGCACAAGTTTAATGGTTAATGGTTTAATATATCAATAGCTAAATTGATTAATAGTTTATCAGTTAATTGGTTACTATGTACTATGTGCGATTAAATGGTTACATGTGCTTACATTAGATGGTTACTATGTGCCTTGTGCCTTATGTTGAATTGTAAATGGTGGTTGTTCATAGATGTTATACCACATACACCTTGTAGGAAAACAAGAAATCCTTCGGTTAGTTGGGAAATTTAAATATTGAATGATGTCACCTTGCGTCTTGTTGACTCGTTGATTGGGTGCTTGGGTATAGTCTTCGTGTATTATTGGCAGTTAATTCGGTCTCCTAGCGCATTGGATTTTGCTTGGGTTAAAGTTCTAGATATGTTATGTTGCGCCTTGGTTACTGTCACGCCTATCACCATGTGGAGACATGATTACGGATGAGGGTATCATTGTGTGCCCTGATTGATAGATGCGAATGATAACCTGGCCAGAGTCTTGTGCTTCCCGATGTGGGTGTAATAATCGTTGTAATTGATGTTTGTACTTGGTTTTGTAACGCCTTAATGTGAATGGTTTTTTATCGATGTAGAGGTTCTAGTTACTGGTCGTCGAAGCCGTTCTGTCGGAATTGATTGATGTTGTATTTTAGCTTAGTAGGCGTGATTTTGTGTATGACGGGAGGGATGCAGACACCTCCTTGTTCCTCAGAACAGTCGCGAGCCTTGAGACCTTAAATGGTCAAAATAGATGGGAACCTAGGCTTGAGCATTGCTTATGTGTCCTGGAGGTCCTAACCTTGTAGGGTAGGATGAGCGGGTAGTCATTTTTATTTTTCGTCTATTTGATTGTCGTATGTTGCTTCCAGCTGCTTGATGTGCTAGTAAGCTAGGTCTTTATGTTGTCTGTTCCCTGAATTGCATGTGTTGTGTTCATCGTCGAGTTGCGTTGATTGACTATTGTTGTTGTTTCTTCCTACACACACACAAAAAAATAATATACCTATTGAACTGGTTATGCGTCGCATGTTTTCATAACGACATGGGGTCATTATATATGGTATCAGAGCTGGTTCGACCCGCGACTTTGGATCACTACGGCTTCGTTGATTATATATTTGATTATAATGTCACTAATTAATTTGATGTGTATTCGTGCAGGCAATCATGGTTAGAGGACACCACGGAGGCAGACGATGGGGTGCTAGGGGAGGAGGCATGACACCCCCAGTAGCATCCATGCTTGAGGGGTCTAACCCTTAGGGAGACGAACAAGTTGTCGGGTAGGAACATATAGCTATGGGTGATTTGGTTGGGCTGATGAGGTCCTTTCAGTGGATGTCTGAGGCACTGATCAACCGTTTGGATAGAGATGAGGCTAGGGCGCCGACACCCTCTAAGGGTCCACCGCGCGCTCCGATCGGTACTGGTAGCATTCACCGCGAACTCGAGAAGGTCAAATTTCTCGAGTTATTTGGTGCCTTGGATGACACAATAGTCGAGGCATGGTTGGAGAATATGGCGATGTGCTTTGCACTTCATGAATATACCTCCAACATGAAGGTCTGCATGGCGGTCTTTCAACTGAAGGGGAGCACTCTTCTATGGTGGAAGACCCTCCTGCCGCAATTGAAAATGGCAGTTGAGGACGTGTCATGGAACTGTTTGAGGAATGGTTCTGGGAGGGGTATGTATCTAAGGAATTCATTGAGAGTCATCTCAATGAGTTCAATGCCTTGCGACAGGGTGTTCGTACAATGCTCGAGTATGAGGCTCGTTTCATGGAGCTACTTCGGTATGCTCCGCACCTGAATACTGAGAAGCTTAACGTCAACAAGTTTGTGTTCAACCTTAACATCAACATTCATGCAAAGGTTAGGATTCTGATGCCTCAAACCTTGGAAGATGTTATTCAGAAGGCCCTCATAGCAGAGGAGGAGATTATTAGTGGGGGTCAGAGCAGGACTCCAACGAGACCAGCGGAATAGGTGTCATCCGGTGTGCAGCAACATCAAACACCAGCTAAGCATGCAACAGGGTATCGAGGTACTCCGAGAGGATCCACCTTCACTACACCTCAACGACCAATGCCTCAACAACGAACTCTTTACTGAGGACCACAACACCAACAACAACATCGACCACAACAACAATAGTTTAGGCATGTTCAACAGAACAAACCAGGGTTCTAGTCTGGTGGGCCGTCAGCTTCTACTTTAGGTACTAGGAGTACTGGACCAAAGAAAGGGTGTTGGACATGTGGAGAGCTACATTACTAGCGTGACTGCCCAGTGGAGAGGAACAGAGCATATGGATTAGCCAGACCCACTACCATGGGAGATTTGGGCAAGGCCCATTGGATTCATGCAGCGGTGAGTAACCGCTAGGCAGAGCACCATTCGATTGTGCTCGAGATGTTAGGTACTGTCATTGACCAGAGCCTTACTATTTTGATAGATCCAGGTGCTACAAAGAGTTTTATTTCTGGTGCAGCGCTAAAAAGAATTAAGGTTAAGGTTATCGAACAAGATGAGTTTAGATTTGTAAAAATGGCTTCGGGAGTCAAACAAAAGGTTGGAGGGAAGGTTATGGGCTGTAGCCTTAACCTGGGAGAGTTTGTCACAAGGGCCAACCTATACGTCACGAGATTAGGGTCTTATGATGTCATGATCAGTATGGACTGGTTGGAATCGCATGAGGTGATACTCAACTGTAATATGAAACGGTTGAGCTTGGTCGATGATGAGGGATAGAGATGCATGATTGTAGGTCAAAACCAAGGAGTTTCCCTGAGGTTCATCTCTTGCTTGCAGCTACGGACGAGCATGCGCAAGGGATGCAAGATTTATGCGATCCTTGTGTTAAATGAAAAGAACATGGCAGAAGGACTAGAAAACCTTCCATTATTACGATAATTTGTGGATGTCCTCCTAGAGGAGTTACCCGTGTTTCCGCTTGAGAGGGAATTGGAATTTACCATAGACCTAAAACCAAGGACTGAACCGATAGCAAGAACGCCTTATCGGATGTCGACCCCAGAGTTGCAGGAGTTGAAAATGCAACTGAAGGAGTTGCTGGACCTAGGACTTATACGTCCAAGTGTGTCAGTTACCGACCCAGGGACTTATACGCCCAAGTGTGTCACCAAGGGTGTCATTAATATCTTTATATATAGAAGTAGCGATGGGTCGCGGAGGATTTCCGTGATTGACTATCGCTGCTGGAACAAGGAAACATCAAGAATTCCAGATCTTACGTTGGCGATTGATGATCTCATTATCAAGAATGATGGGTGGGATAGTGTTTTCAAAGATTGATTTGAGATCAAGGTATCACCGCTACGGATCAAGGAGGATGACATCCCTAAGACCGCTTTTATGATGAGGTTTGGACATTACGAGTTTACTGTTTTACCCTTTGGATTGACAAACGCCCCAGGGGTATTTATGAGTTTGATGAACGAGGTGTTCCACGAATACTTGGAGAGGCTCATCCAAGTATACAGTGTCTACGATGGAGGAGCATGACGAACACTTCTGCATGGTACTACAGTGTCTACGAGAGAACAAATTATATGGGAAATTGTTTAAATGCTCGTTTTATCAAACGAAGATTCACTACTTAGGGAATGTCATCTCTGGTGAACGTATCACTGTGGATCTAGCAAAGGTCGAGGCTATTATAAAATGGTTTGCACTGACGAATGTCCCTGAAGTGCGTAGCTTCATGGGTTTAGCGGGATACTATCGACGGTTCGTCGAGGGTTTTTCAAAGATAGCAAATCCGATCTCGGAATTGCAGAAGAAGAACAAGAAGTTATGTTGGACTGAGAAATGCGCGAAGGCATTTCAAAGGCTCAAGGAGCTATTGACGATAACACCGATACTAAAGATCCCTGACATGGACACAGACTTCTTGGTATGCACTGACGCAACCAAGGAAGGCTTAGGCGGAGTTTTGATGCAAGACAGTCGAGTGATCGCTTACATCTCAAGAAAGTTGAGAAGGCACGAGGAGAACTATGCGACGCATGATTTGGAGTTGTTAGCCATTGTTTATGCCTTGAGAGTTTGGAGACACTACCTTATTGGACGAAAATTTGAAATAAAAATGGAACACTGTGGTCTAGAACACATCTTTACGCAAAGCGACTTGAATGCACAACAACGACGTTGGTCGGAATTGCTTAGCGAGTACGATTTAGAGATTAATTACATAAAAGGAACAATGTACAGAGTGGCTAATGCGTTGAGTCAATGACCACAAATATTTTCAGTGATGCCTCTTCAGACGAATCTACGTGAAAATATTGTAACTTTACAGCATGACGATGACTGGTACAAAGAGGTCAAGGATTTTATCGGACAAAACACAATGATGGTACCAAAATTTGAGGGATTTACTATGGATAACGACGGATTATTGAGATTTAAAGGTCAAATTTATGTACCGCCCAACGATGAGTTGAGGAGTTTGATCTTAAATGAGGGTCATAGAGCAGTGTACGTGGCTCACCAAGGAGTCACGAAGATGAGGGAAGACCTTAAACCCTTATTCGTATGGAAAGCAATGATGGAAGACATAGTCAATTACATGGCGAGATGTCTAGAATGTCAGCAGGTGAAGGCTGAATATAGACATCCGACATGATTAATAAAACCACACACTATTCCTGAATAGAAATGGGAGGTCATTTCGATGGATTTCATTATTGGATTGCCACTGACGATAAGGAGACACGACTCAATTTTTGTGGTAGTAGACACTATGACGAAGAGTGCTCATTTTATTTCTGTGTGTACGACGTATCAGGCACCTGGCATAGCTAGAGTTTTCATCAGTGAGATAGTAAGTTTGCATGGCGTGCCTAAGAGGATTATATCTGGTAGAGGATCTATATTTACAGGATGATTTTGAACTAGTTTCTAATAGGCCTTGGGAACCCAACTTAATTTTAGTACAACGCATCACCTGGAGACAAACGGGCAGACCGAACGAACAAACCAAATCTTGGAGTATATGTTGTGTATGTACGTGATGGACCAACATAAGCGTTGGGAAGAATTCTTGCCACTGGTAGAATTTGCATATAACAACATTTATCAAAGCACCATTAAGATGGTGCCTTTCGAGTTTCTTTACGGGCGACCGTGTCAGATGCCTTTGAGTTGGTATCGGCTTGAGGATAGGGTCCTGGTGGGACCTGAAGCAATCCAAGAAATGGAAGACCAAATGCAAACCATAAGACAAAGGATAAAGGAAGCGCATGATCGGTAGAAGAGTTATGCCGATGCGCATCGTGTCGACCGTAGTTATGAAGTTGGCGATCGAGTCTTCTTGCGGGTAAAACTGCATAAGAGTTCGATCAAGTTTGGAAAGGGTGCTATACTCTCTCCTAGGTTCGTGGGACCTTTCGAGATTGTGGAAAAGAAGGAGCCTGTGGCATATCAACTAGCCTTGCCTGATTCTTTGAGGCGTATGCATGGTGTTTTTCACGTATCTGTTTTGAGACACTATGTTAGTGATCCTACACATGTTATTGACATGAGTTCCTTGTAGGTATCAAACGAAGGTGCACACATGGAGGATCCAATCCGCATCCTGGACCATCACATTTGACAACTACGAGGTCGAACAATAGATCATGTCAAGGTCCATTGGGACAACTATATTCCGCACTCGACGACCTAGGAGGACGCATATGATATGCGTCAACAGTGTCCATTTTTGTTTGATAGCTAGACATATGATACTATGATACACTTTATTTCGGAACTTACATATTGTGAAACTTTGGGATGAAGTTTAAAACAAGAGGGGGTGTGTGTAACATCCCACTCATGCACGCACTGAGCGAAGTTATTCTTTGAGGACACTTGCGTGCAAGTGATTCGGTTCTTTATACGGTTGGTTGTTTTGATTACGATTATGAGATATTGTGGATTTGATGATATGTAATTTTTGTTGTATTTACATCGATAGGTGCTATTGATTGGGTTCTCCTAAGTGTGCAGGACTCTAGACGTTTGAGGATGCCGAGGCATAGATGAAACTCCATGGATTCCGGATCGAGTCAGGGAGTGCACTGTTAGGGTTTGAATGTTGTTGATGTGACATATGTGCATATGATTAGATATTGTGATGTTGATTGTTATTGCTGACATAATTCGTTGATGGATGTAGGCTGACGATAGCTTGCCGACCAGACTCACATTTGGAGTAAAGGGGTCACGCACGACAATTAGAGACATTAAGGGAGAGGTGTGGAAACATCCCTACCACAACCTAGTAGCACTCCCGCCATGGCTCGAACTATAGGTTAACGATTACCTAGTTCTCGAGACCCGCGATGCCATGAGGGCAGACTGCGACAGTTGCTCACGATGATTCTGAGGGGCGCGCAATAAGGCAAGGTCCTTATTCCTTAGAGGCCCTTAGTATCCCACAAGATCACATGACATAGTATTTACTCCAGCGGTTTGACGTCTACCAAATTCAGCGAAGAGGCGAGTGGCACCCTTGGAGCACGTAGTGCGTCTTAGGGGTACGTCTTGCAAATAAAACAGAAAGAGGCGAGTGGCACTCTTGGAGCACGTAGTGCATCCTGAAGGGCACGTCGCGATTTTAACTCGTAAGTGAATAAACCTAGTGCCTAGAAAACTTTGCCTCCTTAGGACCTGGTCGGCCTTAAAATGAATGATGTGATGAGTAAGTTTAATAACAAAATTTCCCTTAAGAATTTTCCCCATCCCTAGTGAATTTAAAACCTAGGTCTAAGTGGGACCTCTGAAAGAAAATAAAAATTAGACATATAACAAGAAGGGGGTAAATAAATTCAAACTTTAATTATTAAAGTAAAAATTATACTGGAGGATTAAATTTATTAAAAGGGTAAATGGTTGTTTTTCTGCAATTGCTAAATCCGATTTTGTTTTAGTTAAAAAGAAAAAGGAGGAAATTTAAAGAAAAAGGGAAACTTAAAGAAAAAGGGGGAAACTTAAAGTAAAAGGGAAACTTAAAGAAAAGGGGAAACTTAAGGAACAAGGGGAATGTCTAACTTAGTAGGGAATCTAGCCTTTGGAACTTTCTATTTATGAACTCAAATAGGAATTAAGTAAGGCGTAAGTCATTTAAGAATTGTAAGGGAATAATGGAACACAAAGGAGCGCTTTTACAAATGCTTTTAGGTGGGTGAGGGAAATAGGAAAATTTAATTAATTAATAAATTGGTTTTTTGATACAACTAGGGGATCGAGCGACATGTGTACGGGGGAGGTTTTTCCTAATTAAATAAATGAAAAAGGAATCTAATGAGGGTTTGGGAAACTAATGACTAAGAAACTCTATAAAAAGGATGGTGGAGGAGGAGTATGCATCACATATGGCTTGCGTAACGTTACACTGCCGAAATTTCATCTTGACTGAACTTTCTCTTGTGGGAGTTGGGATACCCAGCTCGAGTAATGAGTGATAGCTCGACCTTGCGAGGTGAGCTGGGTGATAGCATTCTCTGGTATTGTGTGTGTAGCCACTTTGCGACTTAGGGGGCTCAGTGGGAAGAAGAGTACCCCTAGTGTTGGCTGGGAGGTACCAATGAGGTCTCATCGGTTGGCAAGTCAGAGTTGGACAGAGCGCGAGCGCGGGACAGTCAATTCTGGTTCTTCGCATTTGGCTACAGTACATATGTGTATAAATTGTATTGTATAGTAGTTAAATTTCTTGTTTATGCATTTCTCTAATGTTGAAAGCACACATGCGTAGATGGTGTTAAAATAAAAGACTTGTTTAGTTTATGCATATGAATATTTATCCGGGCGATAGTGTGCCCGTGTGAAATTGTAAAAAGGTAACTAAATTTCTGTTTCTGCGTAATAGAGTTATTGAAATTGTTAATATGAGGATGTGTTCTTCAAAGTCTGTAGCGCAGCAACAGTTCCCCATTTTAGTTAATTGAAGGCATTTTATGTACCTATTAGTTTAATATTTGTAAGGCCGTTTTTCTTTTGGAGGCGCTTCAAGGCTGTCCAATGCTCCATTTTCTTCCTCCCACTGCTTATTCACTCCAAACAACCCCGAGCCAGATTTGCTTTATAATTGGTGCGAAACGATGATATCTCCTCCGCGACCCGCAACTGCATTTTTATTGTTGTGTTTTTCATTATTACTGCGTTTTTTACTGCTGTGCTTTTTATTCTGTGTGATTACTGCGTTTCTTTTTATTACTGTGAGGGGAGTTTGCGAGTGTATTGCGTTTCCTTTATGTGAATACATTGACTGTTTGAAAGTTTGATAACCAAGTTAACTAACCCCGTATGCTACCCATTTTGGTAAAAAATACTATAAATCGTGAATGGCCTGGGGCAGATTATGTGTCGTTTTAATCCATGTGACTGTTCTGAAGAACGTTTCATTTACCTTTACTAGATATTTATATTGCATTTCAATTTACAACACCGTATCATGGAAGGCAACACCATATCCCTGGAAGGGTCTCTATGTGATGATTAGTCAAAATTATTTGTAAGCGTTACATTTTGTAATTTGAGATTCCTTGTCGGAAGTTGTTTTCAAATTCTTGGAAATCTTACCATCCGTCATTATGAAAGTTAGTTTCTTGTGCATTTAGCCTTGCCTTGCATTTTGTCTTTTTATTCCTTTGTTTTCATTAAAAGTTGAACACTGATCCCTCACAGGAGGTAGTAGGAAGGTCCCATCTCCCAACCACTATCAGATGGATTATATGATTAACATCCGATGAGGATACTAGCCACAACAATTGGCCAAAAACTACAGGAAGGATGCTCTTAAATCTGTGTTGTTTGATTATTTGTTTCTCCACAGAGAAGATCTGGATGCAAATTTTGTTAGAAAAGTTTGTATGAAAAATCGTTTTGACGTGCGTAGTAACTGGGCTTCCAGACGAAGAATAATGGCATTATGGATTTGTTTTTTAAGGTTTTGATATTGACACATAACTGTTTCTGAATTCTCATGCTCATTGCTATATATTCATTTTCTATTTAAAAAAATAAATATACAAAAATTCCTTCAAAATGATACGGAAAACACACCAAGAATATCCAACTGTTTAGTACAAGAATAAAAACAAATAAGAAATGTTTGCCCTGCTGTAATTTTTTTTCGATTACTGCAAAAAGGGTTTAGAAATAAACAAATTCCATTGTGGGGACTTGAACTCGGGTCTCTCTGGTGAGAGCCGACCAGTCAGACTACAATGAAGCAAATATGAAGTAACTGTTGATGACAATCAACTGGTGGTTTGTTAATTCCTACCTTTACAGTCCTGAGCGGATCCATAATGGAGCAACACATTTTAGTCTGTGTTTTGGCCAAGTGGCGACTCCCTTGATTTTTGTCCTGTGATTTCTGAGCATGGCAATAGAGGTTCCACTGTTGGGTGAATTTTGAATCACTGGCAGGTGACCATCTAATTAATTATAATCCACATTTAATATTTAATTATTTCCTTGTTGAGATTCACACTTACTGACCGCTGGTAAAGGTAATTTTTCTAAATCCTAGAATCTTGGTTGATTACGGCCAGATTTTTATATTTTGTAATAATTACCAGAGAATTTAATTTATTACACTGCGTTTTAAATAACTACACCGAGACTTAATGAATCACACAGAGACTTCTAATGTTAGGGGTTAGTGCTGGTAGGTAGTAAATTAGTAATATTTTATGTAATGGCTTGGGCAACTAAATTTAAGGCAGGGGACCCACTATTGTGGTTAAACCATTTAGATCAGTTGTTTGTTTTACAATTAAGGTATTATTATGAAGAATGTGATATCGCTCACTAACTTAATCTTTACAACGGTTTAGAAATGATTTAGGTTGCAACTGTCATAATAATTCACTTTTATTAATGTTACTTTATTAATGTTATCGCATATTTACTTTTATTAATGCGTTATGCATATTTACTTTTATTAACGTGTCATTGCAGGAATAGTTCACTCATTTAGCATTTAGTCATAATGGTTTAACAACTAAATGGTTTATGGTTTATTTGTGTAATAGTTTAATGGCTTTGCACAAAATTAATGTTTGAGGGTTTAATAGTTTAATAGCTAAATTGATTAATAGTTTAACAGTTAAATGGTTTATGGTTTATTAGTTTAATTGTTTAATGGCTTAGGCACAAGTTTAATGGTTAATGGTTTAATATCTCAATAGTTAACTTGATTAATAGTTTAGTAGTTAATTGGTTACTATGTACTATGTGCGATTAAATGGTTACATGTGCTTACATTAAATGGTTACTATGTGCCTTGTGCCTTATGCTGAATTGTAAATGGTGGTTGGTCATAGATGTTATACCACATACGACTGCCTTGTAGGAAAACAAGAAATCCTTCGGTTAGTTGCACAATTTAAATATTGAATGATGTCACCTTGCGTGTTGTTGACTTATTGATTCTGTGCTTGGGTATAGTCTTCGTTTATTATTGGCAGTTAATTTGGTCTCCTAGCGCGTTGGATTTTTCTTGGGTTAAAGGTCTAGATATGTTATATTATGCCTTGGTTACTGTCACGCCTATCGCCATGTGGTGGCATGATTCCAGATGAGGGGATCATTGCACGCCCTGATTGATAGATGCGAATGATAACCTGGCCAGAGTCTTTTGCTTCCCGATGTGGGCATAATGTTCATTGTAATTGATGTCTGTACATGGTTCTGTAACACCTTAATGTGATTGATTTTTGCTCGTCGTAGAGGTTCTAGTTACCGGTCGTCGAAGCCGTTGTGTCGGGATTGATTGATGTTGTATTTTAGCTTAGTAGGCGTGATATTGCGTATGATAGGAGGGATGTAGACACCTCCTTGTTTCTTAGAACAGTCACGATCCTTGAGACCTTAAATGGTCAAAATTGATGGGAACCTGGGCTTGAGAGTTTCTTATGTGTTCTGGAGGTCCTAACCTTGTAGTGTAGGACGGACGGGTAGTCGTTTTTATTTTTCATCTGTTTGATTGTCGCATGTTGCTTCCAACTGCTTGATGTGCTAGTATGCTAGGTCATTATGTTGTCTGTTGCCTGAATTGCGTGCGTTGTGTTCATCGTCGAGTTGTGTTGATTGAGTGTTGTCGTTGTTTCTTCCTGCACAATATATATATATATATATATATACCTATTGCACTGGTTATGTGTCACATGTTGTCCTAATGACGGGGGTCATTACAATCGAGTTCTTAGGGAGGCACTATGTCGGGTGAAATAATTCATTTTTCATCAACAGTCAAAGGCTATTATCCCCAGGGTGGTTTGTTCGTTCCATGAGCCGCAAAATTGAAAGAAGTAAGTGTATAGGTTGGTGAGCCAGGAACCTCTTTTGGTCAATGAGCCTATTTAGTATTGTATATTTTCATTTAGAAATTAATGAAAGAAAACACAATTGTATGCAGACCATCCTGACAAGAAGAGTAATGGGGATAAACTCCACTTGAGTGGTAAAGGAGGATAAGAATCTTATTCAAAAAGGGCTAAACCTAAGGAGGCTTAAAAAAAATATAATATTTTAGCAATATTTTCTTAAGAGTCTAATTTATGGACACATGTATATAGTGTTATCCTAAGTCCAAAGAGGGAGGAAATGAATTACCAAGTGGGATAAATAGGGTTCCTTGGAGTGACAAGTGTGATTCTATGGACATGCAAATACAATGGGATCGAGGGAACTCTATAGAAAATGACCAAAAAAATTCGCCATGCGCGGTACATAGAGAGAGGGAGGGGTGGAATGTGCTACATAAGATTTACTATTCGACTAAAGAGAGATGAAAGTAAAATTGCCGGGGGAGAAGCATAAGAGGCAAGTTGTCAGACCTGTGTGCATTCTTTCCAGGTGAGAGAATTGCTAAGCTGAAGAAGTGGGTTATGGTGCCATGTGGCATGGTGTTATGGTCCTTGGGGAAACAAAGGGTGGCGTGGTTTGAGTGCCACATGTCAAGCCAAGAGACAACATTGGTTAGGTCCACGTATGTAACATGTAGACAGTGGAATTAGGAGCATGACGAGATCACAAATATGGGAAGGTAAGATGAAGGAGTTCACCAACCTATGAACCTGACATGATTCCAAAATAATCTAAGTGTTGAGACTTTTCTGACGGACTTATGAAGGGAAGAATTATGCATTCGTGAGTCTGCGAGCCCGTGTAGATGGAAAAATGACTAAGTGTTGAGACTTTCAGATGGACTTATGAAGGGGAGGTAAAAAATTATGCGTCCACGAGTATGTGAGTCCGTGAGTCTACGAATGAAAAAGAAGCTAAGTGTTGGTGGTACGTTCATGAAAGGTACAAATGTATACCATGAGTCTGCAAGACCGCTACTCGTGAGTCTGTGAATATAATAAGGTTGTTAGAAGAAGAAACAATTTTTTTGATACCCCATACATTAGAAGGTACTTAGGGGGTCTGTTATGTTACAAGACCCACCTTCACATTCATCCTATCTTATCCTCCTCCATCTTGGTTCCTTCTTGTTGTGCTCGTCATCCATTCTTCTAACATTTCCAGTGACTGAGCTCTCCATGCCTAGATGGATAATTGATCACTGATACATACCGCGTCTGTTCCGCTTCACGATCACATTCACAATCAAACATGTCTATGTCTCCAACAAATTTAATCGCACATGACTAAATTTGGATTGTGAAATCATTGTCTAGCATCAAATGGGTTAACCATGACATTTATTGGTCTTGTGTTGGCTCTGAAATGTATCTTGGAAGAAAACTGGTCACCTCGGCTCCTAAACAATACTAAGCACTCTGAACATCAGTTGAATGTTTTGGAAGATTTACAACTTCATGCTACTAATGCATCACAATAGAATCAATGGATGAGCTAAATATCCTACAACATAAATGACATAGAAACTAATGGAATCGAAATACGAGGTCCAGAAGTGTCATAACGATTGCCAAGGGTTTCACATCAAGAAAGTCTCGTTAACTGTGACCTTTGTTAAACATGAGTATACTAAAATATTTGAATGAATTTGTAAGGTCTCTCACTATAATCCCCTCCTTGTGCTCTTCGTATTGAAAAAAACGACACCTCAATCAGACATCGTATGAGAAAGTTATGGGCTTTCAAAATCAAGCTCTTGTTGTTTCTCGTCGGTAAAAGGGCACTTAGAAAGTTTTCGTTTTTGTTTTTCTTATGAAGAAGAAGTTCCTTTGATGAACTTCGGTTAATATCGAAGAATTTCCCACAAAATATTCTGAAATTTATAGAAAACTCCTCCGAAAAGTTGTTGAAAATTCCTCCGAAAGTTAGTTCAAACTTCTCTGAAAAGTTCCCTTAAATTCCTCTGAAACCATCAGAGGAGTCACCATTAACTCCTCTGATGCACATCGAAGGATTTACCATGAAATCCTCTGATGCATATCAGAGGAGTTACCATTAACTCTTCCAATGCACATAGGAGGAGTTCCCATGAACTCCTTTGATGCATATCGAAGGAGTTCCCATCTAACTCCTCCAAAATTTCAGAGGAGTTGCCATTATCTCCTTCAAAACCTACAAAACTTCCCTCCATGATTTGGCCATAAATTTTGACTCGTGTGTCTGTTTTGTGCATACTTTATACTGTTGGAAAGGTAGTTTTGAGATCTAGAACTTCCTAATTATATGATTTGATAAATACCTCACCTATTGCATAATTTTTTTTTGGATTAAGATCTAACACCTTGTTAACAAACCCAGAGAACACCACACCTCAACAACAAGCATAGGAACCATGAATCAAACTCATGGAAGTTTATACGAAATCTTGATTACTTGTATTTCTGTTTTATGGGTTCAAATTCTTGTTCTAATAGTTTATTTAAGTATCCCTCTGACACCACTCATTTGCAATATGTTGAATGGTGCAAGGTATTCAAAGTAATGCTAAAGTTATGCTACGAGTAGCACATACCTTACACATTTCCCTCTGTACTCGCTGTGCACACGAGTAACAATCACTAAATAATTATTGAAATGAAAAGTGTCCGAGCAGAGTAGATCTCTACGGTTTTGAATGGGAATAATACTTTTTTTTTTTTTTTTTTCGAACGGGAATAATATTTCTCTGCGGTTCTGAACTGAAATAATATTTCTCCGTGGTTTTGAAGGGGAATACTACTTCTCTGCGGTTTTGAAATTAATATTTCTCCGCGGTTTGGAACGAGCATAGTAGATCTCTGTGGTTTTGAAATTATATCTCTGCGGTTTTGAACCGGAATAATACTTCTCTCTCTTTTTATTTTTTATTTTTTTTATATTTTTATCTAAGATTATATATCGAGGGTTTTCAACGCAAATAATATTTTAATTTGTAAGATTATATATCTAGGGTTTTGAACAAGAATAATTCTTATTTGTTTATCTATTTTTTTAGGAGATATTTTATTTCTAAGATTATATATCTAGTGTTTTGAACGGGAATAATCTCTGTAGTTTTTACCTTTTTTACCCAGAATAATCTCTGTAGTTTCTTTGGACTTCTCTGTCATCTTCATAAATTATTTTTTGGCTTCTTCAAAGGGTTGAGCATTTGGACATCTGAAATGAGGTGAGTCACTTTTTACTTTGATTCAATTTTAATTTTATGTAAAGAGATTTAAATATATTTTATTTATTTTATGTTTCAGAAGTAAAAGTTGATTTGAGAGATAAAGTCAATCCATAATAATAATTGTTACATCTTATTTCTCTTCTTTTCAATATGAGCACTCCACCACCTATTCCAAAAACTCACCCTAACAAGGGGAGGCCCCTATGAGCACTCCACCAACACCCATTCCTAAAAAATTTCACCCTAACAAGGGGAGGCCCCCAAAATATCCCTAGAGATCCTTTACCATTATATGGAATCAAAGAGAAAGAGAGGAGAGAGATGCCAAAATCCAAATAGAGTTGTAAATATTAGAAAAGGAGTGAAGAAAGAGACGTAAAACCTAAAATAGAGCTAGAGGCAATCATTGAAAAAAAATTAAAGATACCATTAAAACCTGCTAAAATAGAGGATAGATTTTTTTTAGGGTTCAAGAGTGAATTGAAACAATGAAGGATAGAATTCAAGAAATGGAAAATGATAAACAATCAACCCAAGAAGGAGGTTGAAGAAAATCACAGCTTGAGAGATAGGATTAAGAGATAGAAGAAAAAACTAATCAACGATTTGACCCTCAGTATATGGAAACAAATTAGATATCAAACTCCATCAAAGAGGAAATGAATAAGCTAATTAAATTGGACCATGAGTGTAATAAAAAGAGCCTTGAACCTCATAATTTTGGTATAAGAAACAACAAGAGGAGGATACACTATAAATAGTAAAAGAAGAATTAAAAAATAAATCACAAATTGATAGCAACTACCTCATAGAAGCAAAGAGGCTAGGAAAATTAATTGATCACAAAGATAGGTTTATTCAGGTCAAAGCATCGCTGTACTCCACCATAAAAATATAGTATACTTAGTAAATCTCCTAGCTTAAAAGGTCGAGAATATTTATAAATGAAGACCTCATTCCCTAAGACCAAGCCGAATTAAGAAGGAAGTTCAAAAGGTAAAATAAGCCGGGAAAGAAGGAAAATGGCAATAATTAGAAATCGAAAAGCCATTGTTAGGGATAGAGACCGTGAAAGATAATAATAAATAGGAATTCAGAACACTCAGGATCCTTTTTTGGAAATATCGTGGCTTTCCATGTATAAAAGGTCCTATGTTAAGTTGTATCTCGAGTGGTATTGATATTAATTATCTTGTTGAAACTTGGGAGCATGGAGGACCATGTCCCTAACATGGTATGATTTGACTTGTGGTTGGTATGGAACAAAAATACCAATCGTGGAGGGTGGGATGCATAGTTTGTTATATTAGAAAAACATTTCTCCTCACATTCAACTCTATAAGATTGACCCTCTTAATCAATACATTTGATAGAAATTTTAGCCAATTCAATGCTGCTAAGATGTATAGTAATTTGTTATTTTGCACCTATTAATTCTAATGTGTATAAGAAAATAATCTAGATATCAATTGTCCCAGTAATAATTTAGAACAAGATATTTATAATTTGAAAAATGAAGGTAATATCCCATTGTAAGAGACTTTAATGCTAGGATTACAAGTAAACAAACAAGCTACCTTTTTATGATGATCTAAACTAGAATCCTTATGGCTAGATGAGGAATTTGTTTTATATAATAGCTACAAAAAAAGCTCTAAATACCTAATGGAGAATTTGTTGGCATCGAGAAGTTGGAATAAGCTCTCAAGCTTATTTCCAAGACCTGGTTATAATTTTCAATGGAGTAATGAGTGGCCAAACTCAACCAAATGACCTTTATTCATGGGCTAGGTAGTAGTGTTGTAGATTATGATATCTGATATCCCCGCTTTTCAACCAAATAACAATTTTTTGACCTTTAAATGACCATGAGTCTAATTTGATCATAAACCTTCAACCCTAAATCCTGCAACTTTCCATGCATGAGTACCACGAAGAGAAATTATGATAATCAAAGGAATTCAAAAGTAAAGTTGACATTTTCTAAAGGACGAAATAGTAAATTAAAACTCAGAATCCTATAAGGACAACATTGGAGAACTCTATCATACTTGCTAACTAATTTTTCCACTTCCATTAATAAGTTCTATTTCGAGTTGTCCCATAAAAAGAATAATAGAACCAATCTTGGTATGATAAAGAATGTAAAATTTCTAGAAAAGACATTAGGGATGTTCCAATGCATCTTTAAATTTTGATAAGATAAATAAGTACAAAGCCCTGCTAATTAAAAGAAAGAAAAAAGATACTATATCAATAAAAGGTAAGAGTAACTTTCACAACTATATAAGTTGATCCTAAGAAGTTCTAGAGTTAAATTCTAAACTAATACTAAAGAAAATAATAGATTCCCTTAACGGATTGGAATTCCTACCTTAAAATTCATTACGATTTCACTAATGCCATGGACACCATTCTATTGTCCCCAGCTAAAGGAAGAAGTGTTTTCTTAGATGACATAGAGTTCTGGGTTAAGAGGCTCGCAAATGGAAAAGCTAATGACATTGAAGGCCACTAAGATGAAATTTTAAAAATCAGAGGGCCAACTTATCCTCACATACACAAGCTCTTCAATTTAGCAACAAGTAGGGCTTCCCTAAACCTTGGACGAAAGCCCTCATTGTTCCTATTTTAAAATGGGGATAAAACATTCCCTCTAACTATAGTACCATTATGATTAACCCGATTTAGCCAAGCTTTATGGAATCATTTTGGAAAAGAAGATTAACATTTGGCCAGAAAGTCACGGTAAAAGAGCCAAGGCCATGCCTAGTTTAGGAGATATCATTCAATCAGGACCATCTTGTTACCTTTAGGATCATTGGCAGAGGAGTTCTAATACTAAAACCACCTTTTGTTGTTTTGTTGACTTTGAAAGCTTTTGACATGGTTGCTAGGAAAACTTTTGGAATAGGTTGAAGAGATAAAAGTGCCTCTCGTTGAGGGTCACTGCATTGCGATGTATGATAATGTTATTGCTAAGTTTAAAACACCGAGGGTTGGTCAAAAAAGATTAACCGTAATATCATATCAAACAAGGCTGTCCCTGTCCCCATCTTTTGGCATACATACATTTCGATAAATTGAAGAATGTTTTAAAAAGCATGTTGTGTCAGCCCTACTCTTAATAGTATAGTCATCAATATTCTCTTTTATGCCGATGATATCGTTTCTATGGCAAGGAGTCTCCATGATCTTGAAAGCCAACTAAGAATCCTCAAGGATTTTTGCTCCAATATGGGTATGATTATTAATACCGAAGACTAAGGTCATGATTATTAAATCCAATAAGATCCCTATGATACCTGCATAAGACATCAACAACTTGAGGAAGTGAATTCATACATATATATTCGAATTGATATTCACCACAAGCTAATTGGAATTATAGCATTGAGAAAAGGATTGGGGATGGAGCTTATTATGGGCTTGAAAACAATTGTAAATCAACTGAACTTTGGAGTTGGGATAAGAAGAAACTCCTCTTTGAGACTCTTGTTACACCTATTATTCTTTATGGATGTGAAGTATGGGGCTGTAGTATCTCTTGTGAATCTTGGAGAAATATAGAGCAAATACAAAAGAATTTTATAACCAATAATCTCAAAACTAAAGGAAATACGCCCTATCCCATCCTCCTCGTAGAAACTGGCCTCTCCCCTATTGAAAGCATGGCTATGACTAGAATATCTAAATATAAATATGAATATTTATATTCGATTATATATATAAATTTTATTTATAT
The DNA here is from genome assembly GCA_010110895.2 of Picea sitchensis. Classification (NCBI taxonomy): domain Eukaryota; kingdom Viridiplantae; phylum Streptophyta; class Pinopsida; order Pinales; family Pinaceae; genus Picea; species Picea sitchensis. Next base: position 36,388 of record SNQJ01S0008467.1, on the reverse strand, counting down.
CGGATAAGATTCTTCGATTATGAAATAAATATGAATATTTATATTCAATTCTAAATATAAATATTCTATTTATATCCGATAACAACCACTGGATTCATGGATTATGGAATGCCGGAAAATTGACTCTAAAGCCTTTGTAAACTTCTCCCTTTTGAATGGTGTGGACTCATTCAACTATCTTTTGAATGGTGTGGGCCCATTTGTTGATCGAAACCGAGTTAAGAACCCAATTTTGAGGGGATTAAGAAAACTAAATATGTAACTTTCTCAATTTTAAGAAATATATCTCACTGGAAACCACTTGAATTAACCGTTAAAAATATAATATATTTTTATTATAATATAATAATAATAATTCATTTTTAAAATTATTATATACTCGTACATAATTTTTTATTTTATTTTTGAAACAAAAGTCTTTCACATCAAAATTTAATTATTTAATTTATAAAGATATATAATACTCTACATCTTTCAATTTATAAATTTCATTATAAAAACTTATAAATAAATAAATAAATAAATAAATAAATAAATATATAATAATAATAATAATAATAATAATAATAAAAATAATAATCTAATTTTAAGGTCAATATTTAGGTGGATTGTATCTTGCTGAAGCTGGAGAGAGAAAAAATGGAGGTTCTAGGGTTCTGTGCGCGCATGTAGGTTGAGGATCCTTGGTAGGGAGAGAAGGAAGTTTGAATTCAAAGTAGGGGGGTTCTGTCTCTCAGGATGTCAAATCCTTGGATAGGAAAGGCCACATAGGAAGGGTCACTAGAGGAGACCCACAAGTCATTTAAAGAAGTAGTCAAAAGTACCCCTGGAAGTAGAGGTGAGGCTATCGAGATGGGTAGGGTCTACAATGGGCAGACAAACACCCAATAAAAGGATGAGAAGGAGACAAACCTGTATAGTCAGAAAGAGCGGCTTCAGAATGGACGCTTAACTAATACAACGAAGAATCCCAAGTACGAGGTAACCTTGAATGTGATAAGGAATTACATCCAATGGAGACGTGACCATGCGTTAATCGAGAAATTTATTGGGATCTAGACCTCAGAGAAATCCCTCCAACTTTGGATAAATGAGAGATGGAAGGTTAAGGGGCAAATAGATCTACAACTGGGGTCAAAAGTTTTCTTCACAACAATTTTTACGGAGTCAAGAGAATGAGATAAGTTGTTCGAGGAGGGCTCCTATTTATTCAACTCAGGAGGCCTCCATATGCAATTATGGACATAAAGGTTTTCTCTAGAGAAATAAGGCTTCACAACAACACCGGTCTGGATTATGGTGTACTCCTTTCCAAGGGAATTCTGGGAACTCGAGATTCTGGAGGGCATAGGCAACACGATAGGATCCTTTGTCAAAATATCTAGGGTCACAAAGGTGACCAAGTATATTTCCCATGCCATAATATGTGTTTATATGAACGTTGCAAATGCCCTACCCGAGTCCATAGTAGTTTCTTACTAGGATGAAGAATGGATCCACTAGTTTCGAGTGGAGGTGGTGGTGGATATGATTGGGAGACAGAGTCGATCAAGCCATCGATTGGATGGGATGTACCTGTAGTGGTTGAGTTAGTTGATCGAGAATGGGGAGAATCAGGAAGGATTGTATGAAGGTATCCAGACTTGGCGTATGTCAAGTCATATTGTTGGGCCTTCTAGATAGCCTCTTCCTTACTTTGGGGAAAGTTTATAGCAACAACCTTGGCGATAGGAGGAAGGAGGGACTTCATGAAAAATTCTTCAGGAAGATATCATCAAGCTTGTCTTTGCACAAGTCATGCCTTCTACGCCACTCATGGATATGGTCCGAGATATGAGTGGATGTGGTTTGACGACAATTTGTAAGGATATCAATCCCCAAGTCATGGCGAAAAGGTAACTGAAAGAAGGTGACAAGGAACTTGGAAATGGACTTGAAGGTATGGTGACTATTCTCAGGTTGGTCAATGTACCACTTGGTAGAGACGCTCATCAAGGTTCTTTGGAAAAGTTGAAGTATAATAGAGTCTTATGTGATGAAGTTTGAAGAACACCATATGTGGAAAGACATCACATGGTTGGATGGGTATTCTCCTAACTTTCCCTCAAACTTGGGGATGTAAGAGGGTAACTTCGTAGGCTTGGGAGGCCAGTTGGGGTCATGATGGATGGGGTCATTGATCAACTGATTAAGGTCCAAGATGCTTGATCCGACCATGAATGAAATGGGGGTTTGAGTAGTTCCAACCATGGTGGAACTAGGTGGATATGGTCCAATTGAAGGAGGTAAATAGTTGGGAGTGGTAACACCAGTACCTCTAAATGGGGATGAGGGTGCAGACTTAGAGGAGCTAGAACTGGAAGAGGGGTAGGGGTCGAGAACCCTACTTTGTTAGGTGGTGACAATAGAACACCTGATGGGAAACTTTGGTCGAAGGACTTTCAACCTATGAGACCGTCTCTTTGAAGGAGCAATGGTGTCCAAATTTAGGTTGAGTTTCTATTTTGGTTTAAGTGGTTTGTTTTTAGATTGTTTTGAAGAGTTGATGTGTTTGTGAAATTAGTTTAAATGATGAAAGTAAATTTATGATTTAAAAATGAACAACTTTAAAATAAAGTGCATAAAATAAATTTATATGGATGCAAGCAACCTAATCAAAAGTAATAGGGGATGAATCTTCCTTTTGAAAACTAGAAAATGTGTTGCATGCAAGCTAAGAAATCTAAAGATGTAAACTTTCTTTCAAATAATGAAGCTAAATTGCAATGGAAAATCCCTATTGGCAAGTAAAAAGAAAGGGTCCTAAATGGTCTTTCCTTTTCACTAAGGGTTTTGATATGAAAATGAAAGCTATTTAAGGTTCTGTAACAATAATACAATGATAAACAATGGATGTAGTAAACAACAAAGAACTGAGTGAAATGAAACTGAGTCCAAGGTTCTACCCTATATTCTTATTTTTTTTCTTTTGGATGCACTTTAAATGAGATACAAATAAAGAAAAGAAACAAAGGGGAAGAACACCAATTAAATGGTAAAGCTATAGCCTATTTGCAACAACAAAAGGGAGCCAAACCCTTAAGAAACCCCTTGAGAAAAATGGATTAAAACCCCCTGGGGGTTTTCTCCTCAATTCCTAAGGTTTAGTGGGGTTTTTAAACCACTCAATAAACTATTAAACTAAGGGAAAATGCAATCCCTAAACAACACCTACAACAATCAAATAAAACAATGAAAGTAGGGAAAAATTTAAAAATTGACCAATGCAAAAAATACTTGGAAATGTGCGTTGGTCAGTGGTAGAAAAATGCCCAAATATTACGTTGGTTAGTGGTATAAAAGTAACCAAATATTGCGTAGTTCACTGACAAAAAAATTCCTAAATATTGCATTGGTGAGTGGCAAAAAACTAGCCAGATCCTGCATTGATCAATGACAAAAAAAGGGCCAAATCTTGTGTTGTTTAGTGGTAGAAAACTAGTCAAATCCGACATTAGTCAGTGGTAGAAAAGCGCCAAATCCTATGTTGGCCAGTGTAACATCCCACTCTTTCGCACACTAAGAAAACTTATTCTTTGAGGACACTTGCTTGCAAGTGATCCGGGTTATTATACTATTGGTCGTTTTTTATTATGATTATGAGATATTATGGATTTGATGATATGTTATTTTGTTTTAATTACATAGACAGGTGCTATTGACTGGGTTCTCCTGAGTGGCCAGGAATTTGGACATCGAGGATGCAGAGGCATCGATGAAACCCCTTGGACTTTGGATCGAGTCAGGGAGTGGACTGTTGGGTTTGAATGTTGTTGATGTGACATATGTACTTATGATTAGATATTACGATGATTGATTATTATAGCTGACATGATTTGTTGATGGATGCATGCTCACGATAGCTTTCCGACCAGACTCACATTTGGAGTAGAGGGGCCAATCACGACAACTAGAGACTTTGAGGGAGAGGTGTGGCAGAAACCCTGCCACAACCTACTAGCACTCCCGCCGTGGCTCGAACTGTAGGTTAACGATTACCTAGTTCGAGAAGACCCATGATGTCATGAGGGAAGAATGTGACAATCACTCACAATGATTCTAAGGGGCGTGCAATAAGGCAAGGTCCTTATTCCTTAGAGGCCCTTAGTCTCCCACAAGATCATCTGACAGAGTATTAACTCCAGCTGTTTGACGTCTACCAAATTCAGTGAAGAGGCGAGTGGCACCCTTGGAGCACGTAGTGCGTATTGAAGGGTACATCGCGCAAATAAAACAGAAAGAGGTGAGTGGCACTCTTGGAGCACGTAGTGCATCCTGAAGGACATGTCCCGATTTTAACTGGTAAGTGAATAAACCTAGTGCCTAGAAAACTATGCCTCCTTAGGACCTGGTTGACCTTAAAATGAATGATGTGATGAGTAAGTTTAATAAGGGGCCCCTAGTCTCCCACAATATCAGCCGACAGAGTATCGAATCCCTGGGTTTTACGTCTACCAAATTCAATCAAGAGGCGAGTGGCACCCTTGGAGCACATAGTGCGTCCTGAAGGGCACGTCGTGCAAAGAAAACGGAAAGAGGAAAGTGACACCCTTGGAGCACATAGTGCGTCCTGAAGGGCACGTCGTGCAAAGAAAACAGAAAGAGGCAAGTGGCACCCTTGGAGCGCATAGTGCGTCCTGAAGGGCACGTCGTGATTTTCACTGATAAGTTAATAAACCTAGTGCTTAGAAAACTATGCCTCCTTAGGACCTGGTCGACCTTAAAATAGATGATGGTATGAGTAATTTTTTCTTTTAACTAAAAGTTCCCTTAAAAATTGTCGCCCAGCCTAGTGAAAATTAAAACCTAGGCCTAAGTAGAACATGTGGTCAAAAAATAAATAAATAACATGTAACAAGAAGCGGGGTAAAAAATTCAAACTTATTTATTAAAGTCAAAATTATAATAGAGAATTAAATTTATTAAAAGGGAAAATGGTTGTTTTATCTACACTTGCTAATTTGATTTTTAGTTAAAAGGAAAAAGGGGGAAACTTAAAAGAAAAAGGAAACTTAAAGAAAAGGCCAAACTTAAAGAAAAAGATGAATGTCTAAGTTAATAAAGAATCTTGCCTTTGGAACTTTCTATTTATGAACTCAACTAGAAATTAAGTAAGGCGTAAGTCATTTAAGAATTGTAAGGGATTTTTGGGACACCGAGGAGTGTTTTTAAGAATGCTTTTAGGTGGGTGAGGGAAATAGGAATATTTAATTAATTAATAAAATTGATTTTCTGGTGCAACTAGGGGATGGGCGACATGTGTACGTGGGAGGTTTTTCGAAATTAATTAAATGAAAAAGGAATTTAATGAGAATTTGGTAAACTAATTACTTGAAAACTCTATAAAAAAGATTTCGGAGGAGGAGTATGGACACATTTGGTTTGCGTAATGTTAAGCTTAACTCGGGTAACAAGTGGTAGCTCGACCTTGCGAGGTGAGCTACACATTTGGTTTGCGTAACTAAACTTTCTCGTGTGGGAGTTGGGATACCCAGCTCGGGTAATGAGTGGTAGCTCGACCTTGCGAGGCGAGCTTGGTGCTAGCATTCTTTGGTATTGTGTGTGTGTTCCCTTTGTGGCTCGGGGGGCTTAGGGGGGAGAAGAGTACCCCTAGCGTTGGTTGGGAGGTACCGATGAGGTCACATCGGTTAGCAAGCGGGAGCTGGACGGAGCACGTGCCGGACAACAACTTTGGAGCATTCACATTTGGCTAAGGTACGCCTGTTAAAGTTGTTAGTTGCAATGAAATTTAATTTACACATGTTTATTTTTTTGTACTCGGTTGGAGATTTCATTGCCATGAGCTTTCCTGCACATGCCTTCCTACGGTAATTGTAATCCCTGTGTCACTTGATTTATTCAATAAGAACCCTTTCTATCCACTGTATCCTTTATTTATGAGTCTCTTTGCGCGTGGCTAGAATGAGCCCCAGACTCAAAACCTTTCCTGTGTTCTTGTATCTCCTTCCTGCGTTTTCTTTATTCCTTGATTGCGCTTTTATTTCATTATTTGCTTCTCCACGGAGAAGATCTGGATGCAAATTTGTGTTTTTATCCTTTGTTCCGTGATCCTTTAAGTTATTAGTCTGTGCCTGAGCAGTCGACTAGGAGCTGAATCGACTGTCTTCACTCCGGTGTTTAAGACTGAGATTCAAATGCCCTACTTTCTTGTGCATGGATAATAACTGTCGGATCCTTTCTCTGCCCCACGAGGAATTCCCTCCTAAGCGTTTTCCCTCCTTAGCCTTTGTGTTTATTGTTTATCTTACTTTGCGAAGATTGCGGTTGATAGCCCAACTAATTCACTGCTAGGCGCAATGAAACCACCCTTCAAGGCTCAGAGTTATTGCTCTCTGCGTTTTTTTTATTTCTCCCAGCAAATAGCATTAATATCTATGCATTTTGTTCCACGAATTGAACAGGTCTCTCTGCATTTTTGAATGGTTCATCTCTGAATGATTGTCATTGCGTTTGGAATGATTCATTTCTGAATGTTTAACCTCTGCGTTTTCCCTGTGAATGATTGTCTTTTCATTTTGGGATGATTCATTTTTGAATGTTTAACCTCTGCGTGTTCCCTGTGAATGATTGTCTCTGCGTGTTTGAATGAATCACTTATGAACGATTAATCTCTGCGCTTTCTTGTGAATGATTATCTGTGTTCAACTTATCTATGCATTCCTTTTTATCCGCGTTCAATTGTCTCTACGCTTAAACAAACTTAGAAGAAATCTGCGATTTCAATTCATCTCTACGTTAAACAAACTTATCTCTATGTTTTCGGTTATGGATATTCTCTGCGTCCTTCCCATAATTAACTCAATGATTTCCCTTTAATTTTATTGTATGACAACGATTGTATGACAATAAATATTAATTAATTAACAACAATATCATGGATAGAGATTTAATATTATGAATAGAAATATCATGGATAGCAATATCATGGATAACGATTTAATATCATAGATAGCAATATCATGGATAGCGATTTAATATTGTTGACAATAAATATTATTAGACAACGATCTTGTATATATGTATGACAACGATTGTTGACAACGATCTTGTATATATTTGGACAACGATTATATATATATTGTCTGACAACGATCTTGTATATAATATGTATGACAACGGTTGTTGACAATGATCTTGTATATATTTTGACAACGATTATATATATATTGTATGACGGCGATATCATGTATTAATAGACAACGATGACATACTTTTAGTAGACAACAATATCATATTTTTGATAGACAACATATCATATATTTAATAGACAACCACATAATGTATTTAATAGACAACAATATCATATTTTTGATAGACAACATATCATATATTTAATAGACAACCACATAATGTATTTAATAGACATAGATATTATTGTTAGACATAGATTTATTAATAGACAACAATATTGATTGTTTGACAACGAATATTAATAGACAATGATAATAATGTTAGACATCGGTATCATTGTTGATACCAAAAAGGGAATTAAAGGAGTTTATAGATTACAAGGTACTGGGATGAATTAAATGGAGTATTTATATACATGACTGTTATAGATTCCAATTAATGTGGTTTAATATTGATAAGGCATTTTAGGGTCATGCATTCCCAAGTTTCTCATTATCTTATGCATAAGAGTGTGGATATGCCAATTATCATAATCTAAGGCATGTATGGTTGGGAAGGGTAATGATAGGGTTGAAAGATTTAACTTAGGCTATACAAGGAATTATAGGTTAGTGAATGACAATTGTAGTGATACTTTTGTTAATGAAATCTTAATTAGTTAATAAATGACTTGAAAAACAAGAGAGAGGATTTTAATTGATACATGTTATTGTAGAATGGATTCTCAAGGGAATATTTCATAGATGGCTAATCCCGTCCTTTAATTGATATATGTTTGCATAGAATTTGTTGCGCCATGAATTTCATGTGATGTATGATTTTTATAGTAGTCAGATTTCCTTGTGTTTTGTTGACTTGTCGATTGGGTGCTTGGGTTTAGTCTTCTTGTATTTTTGACATTCAATTCGGTCTCCTAGCACGTTGGATTTTTCTTGGGTTGTTGGTCTAGATATGTTATGTTGCGCCTTGGTTACTGTCACGCCTGCCGCTTGCGACGTCATGATTCCCGATGAGGGGATCATTGCGTACCCCGATTGATAGAAGCGAAGGATAACCTAGCCAGAGTCATGTGCTTCCCGATGTGGGCGTTATGTTCGTTGTAATTTTTGTTGGTTCTTGGGCTATAACTCTTGTTGTGCTTGTTCCTCGCTCGCCGTGAAGGTTCAAGTTACCTGTGTCATTTGATGTTGGTTGCGTCTGGTTGATCTTGATGTTGTCTCATAGCTTAGTCGTTTTGTTTGTCCAATTGATTTCGCTTGTTTCGTCCAGTTGCATGATGTGCCAGTATGCTAGGTCGTTCTTGTTTGTTGCCTGATTTGTGGGCGTTGTCTTCATCATCAAGTTGTGTTGATTAATTGTTGTCGTTGTTTCCTTCTTGCTTAAGATTTTTTTTTTTTTTGCTTTTGCGTTGCATCGCATGTAGTCATAATGACAGGGGTTGTTACAACCAGTGGCAGAAAAAGGGCTATAATATGTGTTGACCAGTGGTAGAAAATGGATAAAAAGTGCGTTGGACCCAGATTTGGGAGAAAAAGTTGTGGCTACGGCTTCAAGGGTTTCTTGAGTGGATTTCTTACACCTATAACCTGTAGAAAAGGAAAGAAATCTACTGGAAGGTAAAAAACCTTTAAAAAAATCAATAAGCCCTATAAAAGTGGAACTTTTTTTTTTACTACACACCCACAACTAAGGATCATGAGTAAAACTTAGATCCCTAGTTGAGTCGCCATTATGTTGTAGCAAATCTGTAGCAAGGGTCATCAAACTTGAATCTCTAGTGGTTGTTTTGGATCATAGACAAAAATGGGTATGAAGCACATTAAAATTACTTTTATAAATGGATCCACATTCATTTAGATCTCACTTTACCATAAAAAAAATAAAACAAAGAACATACTAGCTGTAAAACGAAGTAGATATATCCAAAGAATGGGATCAATATCTATACCCAATGGAAAGAATAATATAAACAACAAATAGGAAGAAACCAAATGAAGACAAGAATCCCTTGGTGGCCTCTCCGTGGGATGATTATTCTTCTTTCCTGAGTGTGTGACAAATTCTATGCTTCTCCTCTTCAATGGCTGAAAGCTATGTTGAAATGGGGCCAAAAGATGAGTGGAAATTCCGACAACATTTCGATAGTTTCATGTGAGGATAATCTAGAAATGGGATGGATATCTTTATTTTATAAGCAAAATAGTGGTTATCCTTTATAGGGTCAAAATAATTTGACCAAATCATTTCTAACCATTAATTTGAATTTTTCCTTTTATTTAAATAAAATAAAGAGGGGAAAATTCATAAAAGGGGATTTGACTTTAATTAAATGGAAATAACATTAGGAAAAGTGTTTTTCGAAGTTATTTAAGGCAAAATGATGTGAAAGTAGGTGTGGACATGGGACACAGATGATATGAATGGTGTAAGCCAACACGGATTAGCCTTTTAGGCTAGGTGTGCAATTTTATGGTTATAACACATACATACATACATATTAGGGTTATCTCAATTGATTGGTGCCATTGTTGCAAGGACATTGTTGGTAATCCAACAAACAATGAAGGTCCTTGGTTTTATTCACACAGGGTCAGGGGAACTAAGTCTACATGGCCTACTTTACACTGATTACCATCCTTAGAATGTGAGGAAGTACCTAGGAATCTCCTAGAAATTTATTTCCAAAAACACACATATACACACACTCGTGTTATAATTTTTTATTAAATACACATGATAAATGATCAAATAAAAGAAGTTTTGATCTTACAACATAAAATTGTAATAAAGTATTATTCTAAAATGTTGGTTTGTTCTACATTAAAATCCAAATGAAAAGTTTATATTTGATGATAAAATTCTATCCATCTATTATATAACAAACATATTCATTTATACTACATTAACATTCGAGAGCAAAGTCTATATTTAATGATAAAAAATATAGTGCATGAATTAAGAAATGAGAATGATGAACCAAAAACATAGTAAGTGCAATAGTCCAAATGATAAGTCCCCATATAAGGGGTTTCTTCATACCGCATCACTGAACATGTTCTATTTCAAGTTATGTAGTAAAAATGAAAGATAAAATGATGAATGCAATATTACTCTAAGAACGCCTCGTAGAAGAATGCCTAGGTAAAAGGTAGAAGAACGTTGATTTAAAAGAAAATGATGTAGAATTAGACTTATAAGACGAGGAATAGGTGCATTATTGGAAAATATAAAAAATATGAGAGAAATATTTATCTAAGTAGACATTAAATGAAGTTGAAGGACATGAAAATGAACACTTTAACTTTGATTAGACATTTTAAAAATGAGAGAAATTGATTTATCTAAGGAGACATTAAATGAAGTTGAAGGATATGAAGATGCATACATTAAATTGATTGATTACACATTTAAAAAAAATTATGGTATCGAATATTTCTCTCGAAGTGTATGAAAAAATATGTGTTAGAGCTAAAAGAGGGGATGATTATGTGAAGACATATATGAATTATGTTTATATATATAAAGGAGTGTATGAAAATATATGTGTTAGAGCAGGGGATGATTATGTGAAGGTAGATATGAATTATGTTTTTAGATATGATGGTTGTTGGTTGGTTGGGTGGTTGGTTGGTTATATATATATATATATATTTTTGAAGAACACTGTTTAAAGATTTGGTTTTTCTTTCTACACTAGGGTTTAAGGATGCCAATTTTTGTGTATCATTATTTATGATTGATTACTAAAATTTTCATTAATTAAATATGTTTATACAAATGAATTAATGAATGATACGTCAAAAGAGTAATGGACTTTCTATTCATTTAACTGAGTTTAAGCAGTGTTAATTGATTGTTTCCCTTGAAAATTGGAAATGTGTTTATAAATATGTTGGTTGCTAAGTGTCTGAATATTCATCTCATATCTTTTAGAAACAAAAAGTTTTTTTTTCTTCTTCATTTTGTATCAATTTAATTACTTTTATTTTAATAAATTAATATTACAAATTTATTGATCTAACATATAATAGATCTACATTCAATCATGGTCACCTATAGTCAACCATAATGAAGTATAGTAACTTTTTTTGTTAACCATATTTTTTATTGTTTAGTGTTCAATTAGTGTGTTAGTAACTATCCTAGAAATAATAGGGATATTAGCACCAACCATTTACATAATAGAGATACATTCAACCATGGACACCTAGTTAACCATGGTCAAATATTTTCAACCATATTTGTTAGTGATTATTATTTTATTAGTAGGTAGTCACCTGGTGGGGTACTATCTACCATGGGAAACCATATTCATCCATGATATACCAAAGTAAAACATAATTATTCAAGTTAGGAGGTTAGGGGTTAGTGGGTTTGTAGTGTTAAACATTCACTTATTATGACTACATTCAACCATGTACACTTATAAAATAAGTATCAAAGGAATTAGTCCAAACAAAATAGTTATCAAATTTCATATTCGATTTCATTACCAAAGGAAAAAAGTATCATTTTTTAAGTCATTTATAATAAACTTATTTGGGAATGATTTTAAACATTATTATGAAAAAATTATGTTGTAAATATATCCATAGAGGTGTCCACTAAAATACTATGGTTGAAACTATTTTAGAGTTAACATTAACTCTAATGTCAACTCTAAACACATCTCAAAAACTAATGCAAGGGTTTTAGAAAATCAACATTGTGATTGATGCAAAATTTAGACTCAAAACTTGACATAAAATCAACCATATTAATGTCCATACGATAAGTGTAGAAACCATGGAGAATCTTACTAATTCTTAAAATGTGAAATACAAATGTTTGGTGGTATTTTTGTAAAACTATTAAAATTTATAAGGACTTGTGTAGTTTTTAGAATTTTTTTTCCAATTCTTTTAGTTAATAATTATATCCTATAGAAATTTGGTCGAATCTTTTTTTTGCAAGAAAATGGAAATTGACGAATTGTTTCGAATTTGTTTTTGGAAAATTAGTCAAATAATGAAATTTAATTCCTAAAATTATTCTTGAATTCTCTACAAGTCCACATGGGTGCTTCACCTTGTTGACCAATATCTTATAAGTTCATTCACAAAAGGGGTTTTTTTAATTGTGAAAAATAAGGTCAATATATTGTAGGTATTAGAGGGTGATGCAAAGTATGGGGGGATTTATAGGTATTGGGGGGTATAAAAATGGGTATCTAGTAAAAAAATGGGTTTTTATTATTGGGAAGATGTGTTGAGAGGGGTGTCTAACAAAAGGATTTTGGGAGGTATTTAATAATATTTAGTGAAATTAGGGGCATTTTTTAATATCCCATGAACACACATGCTATGCCATGGGTTCACAGAGTGAACACCCTGTGCAAGTTCTCTCATCACCTTTACAAATCTCACTTCTTTTATGTTTGATTTGTATGATATGATATTAATTATTCTCACACATGCATATACCTAGATTTTGGGAGGTATTTAATAATATTTAGTGAAATTAGGGGCATTTTTTAATATCCCATGAACACACATGCTATGCCATGGGTTCACAGAGTGAACACCCTGTGCAATTCCATCAAGTTCTCTCATCACCTTTACAAATCTCACTTCTTTTATGTTTGATTTGTATGATATGATATTAATTATTCTCACACATGCATATACCTAAGTTTGATGTCTTTAACCTTGACCTTTAAAGTATATTGATTTGAATGTTTTGAGTTATATAATAAGAGAACAAGAAGTATTGATAATATCAATGGTTTATATGGAATAGATTCCATGCGATTGTTACAAGAGGAAAAAGAGCAATATGTTTTCCCACATCCTTGTGAGCAGGTAAGCACTTCCCTATCTATATATATAGCCTAGTGGGATATCTTAATTAGTTGATTTCTTTTAGCTTCATGGAGGGGATTTCAGGGTCAATCCCTAGGATAGTTTCCTTTGTTGCGTGCCTTGCTTGATGATCCTAAAAGTAAAGCGACTATATTAAGTGTCTCGGTCCTTTGAGCTTCATGTAGGTTGTCTTTGCATCAATCCCCTGGGATGGGTGCCTCTATTACATACTTCACTGAATGGCCCTCATGAGTTAGGTGTTGTAATCAACATAATTGGGTTTACACTAGTTACCATCCATGAAATGTGGCGAAGTGACCAACGGTTTCCTTGTGAGATTTTCCTCATGGAAACATGTGTGGTGTGTGTGTGTGTGTGTGTGTGTGTGCATGCATGTGAGGAGAAATGAGATGATGGAAGGGAAGGATGAAGGAGGATGTAGAGTGAAGAAGGGAAAAAAGGTTCGGTAAGTATTCCCCTTCTAGGACAATGGTTAGTAGAGGGTGTAAGGTATTTGGAGGTGAGGATATTTGGATTGGTTCTTCATGGGATATTAAATAGCTAGAGGCAAAGTTTAGATTAACCCTCTCAAAAGAGGTTTATTCTCTTTTCTTTTTGATAACTCAACTATTAAAGAGGTGGTTCACGCTAAAGGATCTTGGAGATTTGATTCCTTTGTATTTTTTTTAATGCCATGGACTATGTATTTAAAAACAAATTGGCCATGAAGGAGAAGTTATTACTTTGGATTCATCTTCCAAGTTTATCCCTTCACTTATGAGAACACTTTATTTATTTATTTAATTTTTTTATTTTTTTGATTTGTAGGAGACAAAATTGGTTCTTTCCATGGGCTAGTTAAGGAAACTCTAGCATGATAAGGTACTCCTCATCTCCTAGTTTAGACCTCCTTAATGGGGGGTGTTCCAAAGGAGGTTGTTATTTGAATGGGAGATCAAGTCTGTTTTCCAATGGTGGACTATGAAAAGTTACCCCTCGATTGATCTAGGTGGATCTCTGTGGCCAACCACCTTTTCCACCGAATCAACATTTTGAGCCTATGGTTTTGATAAACCATGATATTCACCTTTTGACGGGGAATGAAATGTAATACCCTATTCATTTGTTAATTACAAACATCATTTAATGTTTTCCTAGTGGTCTTATGTACATGCCTACAACTTAGTGTTAATGCACCAGATCTCATTAGGACTCTGCAGTTAAGCGCACTAGGGCTAGAGTAGTATTGGGATGGGTGACCGCCCGAGAAGTCCCACTATTTTACATGCCTATGGAATTTATAAACTTATATTAGTTTATCCGACATGCATAAGGGGAATTTTTCTCCTCTCACTCTCTCATATATAATTGAGTTGAAGGAGGCCCCTTTAAACATGCAATGGAGTGTGATGTGAAGCTTATTGCAAATGAAGCATAGCCAACATCTCTTTATTTTCAGAGATAAGCTACCCCATTATGCTAGTTTGTGTTCTACATTGTTTTTTCCTCTTATTCATTAATAGAAGTTGGGTTTCACTATATTTATGTGTTTCTTGCAATATCTCTGTGTATTTCCTTGTTATATCTTTGCTATATTTTTGTTTTCATTTCGTTCTCAAAATAATTTGGATCAGTTTTATCAGAGCAGTTTGCTCCTTGTCATTTCTCAGAGTAGGTCCCCGACGAGGTCAAGGTATAGAGATTTGGGTCTTGAGCTAGTTTCGCTTGAGGAAAAACACTCTCGCTAGCCCAAGCAACCTCCCATGGTGGACAAAAAGAGAGATGATAGAGCAAGAGATCCTTTCAAAACGTTGCTTGAGGAAGCCCTCATGCGACAAAGGAACAAGATGATGGAAAAATTCGTTGAGATCCTTCGAAGACTACCGATGGCGGCAACTACGACATCTTCGACAAACAACCATTTTTCAAGTGCGATGCTCTTCAACGTACAAGTCAATTTTGATATCCCCTTATTTGAAGTTCAGATAGATGCAAATGCTCTAGAACAATGGTTGAATATGCTAGAAGGTTATTACTCCATCCAAAACTTTTTCGAAAGTGAAAATATCACCTTCGTGCTCCTTAAATCCCTTCCCCATGTTAGAGATTGGTGGGAAGGTTACTGGGATAAGTACACCGCGGATGAATCTACACCATTCAGGAGAGAACCCACTTGGGATACCTTTTTAGATTCCCTAAAGGAGTAGTTCTACCCTACGAGAAACTATGATGACCAATACATGAGACAAACGACTCTTCGTTAGAAAATAGATCATGCAGTGTCAGAGTACACTAATATCTTTCATACCTTGCGCTCAAAGCTGGGTATCAAATATTTCGAACGACACCTGGTTTTGAAGTATCACAATGGTGATCGAAACATAGATGGATTTCTTGGACATCTCCTCACTGGGTGTTGCTTACCGATATGCAGTCAAAATTGAGCAAAAATTCAAGAAACAAAGTATGCAGGGGTTCGAGTTTGAAAATATGCCACAACAGAATCATGGCAAAGGAAACCATAAATCACAGAACAAAGGACATATAAATGAAGTCCAACCTCAAGAGAGCCAGTCCAAGACGCATGCAAAGAAGGGTAACGATGAGTCTAAGAAAGACACCAGAAAGTGGTGTAAGTTCCACAACAACCCTTGGCACAACACAGATGAATATCACTCAAAACGGTCATTGGTGGTTAAGCTCGAAGAAAAGGAATCAAAATCTAACTTGGACTTTGATTCAAAGCTCAATAAATGGAAACAAATCATCAATGCAGAACCCACTGCTACCATCGTGGAAAAAAAAATACGACTAGAAGAACTAGAGGAGCTTGAGGAGGGGGATCATCTCTTTCACTCACAAATGTGGGTAAAGGGGACCCCACATTAAGAGATCTTCATTGAGGTATCTATGTGCCTTAATTAGATTTTATAGTAATTTTTTCGACATTGAGAAGTTGATGTTTTATTTCAATTATTTATTTTACAGTATAATATTTTTTTTTATTACCCTACCACTTACCAAAAATGTTAGTAGGGTAATTGGTAAGTTAGTAGGTTAGTATGTTAGAAGGGAAAAATTTGAATCCCTTATGAGCATTTGGTAAATACTCTAAATATCCAAGTGAATGCACCCTAGATAGGATCTAGAGTGATATGAAACGCCATAGTAGTGATCTAGAGTGATCTAAACACTCACTGTAATGTCCCCCGTACGTTACGACAACATGCGACGCATAACATGCCCATTTTTTTTTTGCAGGAAGGTAACAACGAGAACGGTCGATCAAAGCAACTCGATGATGAACCAATGCACGCAATTCATGCAACAAACAAAACATGAACAAGATGCCCACATCAGGAAGCACAAGACTCTGGATAGGTTATCATTCGCAATGATCCCCTCATCAGGAATCATGTCGCCACATGGCGATAGGCGTGACAGTAACCATGGCGCAACATAACATATCTAGACCTTTAACCCAAGCTAAATCCCTCACGCTAGGAGACCGAATCATCTGTCGATAAATACACGAAGACTACACCCAAGCACCCAAACAACAAGTCGACAAGACGCAAGGTGAGATCAGTCAAATTAAGTTGTGCAACTAACTGAAGGATTTCTTGTTTTCTTATGAGGCCCCTTTTTAAGAAGTCTCCCACACTGTAAAACAAAATAGTTGAATAATATCTAAAAATTCATGTGCACGGATATTCTATTTTAATTCTCCATATAGTAGAATGTTATTTGAAAGCTGGCTTACTCATATGTGATACAAGAAATTAACACTTACATTTGTTATGCCAAATTAGAGTTTACCATCATAAACAAGGTAAGGTAATATATTAAGAAGATGAATTCAAGGGGTTTTCTTTTGGATTAAAGAGAACTTCCACCTCATCTTATTAGTCAGTTTAAAATTGTTGTCTAGAAATCATTATGCTATCTAACAACAATATGCTAACTAAAAATATCACTATCTAATGACAATATGCCAACTAACAACAATATGCCAACTAAAAACAATATGCTAACTAACATTGCCATCTAACAACAATATGCTAACTAACAATTTCTATCTAACAATATGCTATCAACAATAATTTCGCTGTCTAAACAAAAGATAAATTCGCTTTCTAATAAAATCACTATCTAATAAAAACGCTGTCAAATAAAATTCACTGTCAGACAATCAATATTGCTGCCTAATAATAAATCCATGTCTAACATAATAGCCCTGTCTATTAATATCGTTGTCAACAATCATTATCGCTATCCATTATTACACGTTGTCCAGAGATGATAACTCTGTCTAACACATATCGCTGTATATCAAGGATTTCTTGTCTAACAATTTTATATTACTATCCATTAATAATGATTCACTGTCTAACAATATTATATTATTATTTAAGACTGAATCACTGTCTAACAATATTATATTGCTATCCATTAATAACGTCCTTCCATAATTCATATTGTCGTCCCATAATAATAATTCTGTCCATTAATATTCGCTGTCAATCCATGCCAATGCCAATCCGTTCAAATGCGAATCCATTGAAATTCTATTCAATGACATTCCATTGAAATGCTATTCAATGCCATTCCATTCAATCACTATTCAATGTCAATCCATTTAATCACTATTCAATGCCAATCCATTCAAATGCTACCAATCGCATTGGTAAGGGCCAGGTGAATTCGCGGTGTCAAAGCTGGGTAAATCGCCCAGAAAACCGTGGGGAAAAATGCTGTTTGATATGCCATAGTGGTGAAAATGCTATGTAAAAATTCAAAGAAAAATTCCCAGGTATATGATGAACATTACTATTGATAGACTGAGCATTTATGCAGGAATATAACGATTATAACAGCCAACACAGAAGGTATGAAGATTCTCGAATTCGCCCAGGTATGAATGAGGAGCATTTGTGATTTACATTCAGAGCATTTATGCAGGGATATAAAGAATAGAACAGTAAAATAAAACACTGTGTAATCCATAATTGATTTACTGTCAACAACAATGATATCGCTGTCCATTGTGCATAATATATAAGAATACTTCATCGAATTTTCAACGCAGAAGGAATAATGATATCCACGATTATCATACAAAATCTACCATGCATGATTTACATACAAAACATTATGCATGAATATAAGGAATAGAACAGTAAAAGAAAACACTGTGTAATCCATAACTGATTTACTGTCAACAACAATGATATTTCTATCTATTTATTCTATCAATCAATAAAATCGTTGTCATACAAACCAACAAATACAACACAGTCTTTCACCTATTAAAAACATTGTCATTAACATATTAAAACGCTGTCATTAACATATTAAAAACGCTATCATTAACACATTAAAAACACAATCATTCTCATATTAAAAACACAATCATTCACATATTAAAACGTGGATATTTTACCAATCAAGGCGCTGGGTAATATGCCAAGAAATCACAGAGATGATATGCCAAGAAATCAATCAGAGATGAATCACATAGATAATCATTCAAAATAAAACACAGATATGAATCGATCAGAGAGGAATCAACAAAAACGTAGAGATATTCATTCACAAGGAAAACATAGAGGGTAATCGCTCAGGGATGAATCAATAAAAAACACAGAGATACTCAAAGTTTAAGAAACTAAAAACGCAGAGTAAACTCAAAGTTTAATCAATCAAGACACAGAGAACCAAACAACTCTGAGAATAAATTCAGAGAATCAGCACAACTCTAAGAATCAACGCAAAGGAACAAAGATGGTGGACTAGAGAGAATAAACGTCTAGGCGAGAATTCCTTGTTGGGCAGAAAATGGCCCTACAATTATTATCCATGCACAGGAAAGAAGGGCATTTGAATCTAAGTCTTTAAACACCGGAGTGACGACCGTCGGTTAGGCTCTTGGCCGACTGCTCAGGCACATACTAATAACTTAAAGGATCACGAAACATAGGATAACAACACAATCTGCAACCAGATATTCTCTGTGGAAAAGAAAATAATGAAATAAAAACGCAATCAAGGAATAAAGAAAACACAGACAAGAGATACAAGAACGCATGCAAGGTTTTGATTTCCGAGCTCAATTTGGCCATGCGCAAATAGACAGTACTCAGAAGCAAAGGATACTGTGGATAGCAAGGGTTCTTACTGAATGAATCAAGCAACAAGGGGATTACAAATACCGTAGAAATACATGTGCAATGAAAGCTCATGACAATGATATCTTCATCCGAGTACAGTAAAATAAACAAGTGTAAATTAAATTTCATTGCAAGTAACAACTTTAACCGGTGTACCTTAACCAAATGCGAATGCTCCGAAGTCGCTGTCCTGTGCGCGCTCCGTCCATCTCTCGCTTTCTGACCGAAGTGACCTCATCGGTACCTCCCAACCAACTCTAGGGGTACTCTTCTTCCCCCTGAGCCTCCTTAGCCTCAAAGGGGCCACACACACAATACCAGAGAATGATAGCACCCAACTCACCTCGAAAGGTCGAGTTACCACTCGTTACCCGAGCTGGGTATCCCAAATCCCACAAGAGAAAGTTCAGTCAAGATAAAATTTCAGCAGCGTCACATTACACAAAAATATGAGATCCATACTCTTCCTCCTCCATCCTTTTTATAGGGTTTTTAAATAGAAAGTCCCAAAGGCTAGATTCCTTACTAAGTTATACATTCAACTTTTTCTTTAAGTTTCCCTTTTTCCTTAAGTTTCCTTTTTCTTTTAAGTTTCCCCC
>SNQJ01S0008466.1:138160-154982 GCA_010110895.2 Picea sitchensis | reverse complement strand
TGTTAGGATATTTAGACACTTAGGAGTTAGTTAAGATCTACTTGGTCTAATATGTCGTTAGGTAAAAGTGTGTTTCTTTAGTATGCATTAGTATGCATTTGTAGTTAGGAAATTCGACGGTCGCGATATGTTCCCGACATAGAGTGATCTGACAGTTCATACTCTCCTCTATCTTAACGGCCATTGATCTGTGGCTTAACACCCAATTGGTCCATGATCTCTATTTAAAGAGCCTGGAGGGTCATTTGCCAATGATCGATTGTGAGAAACTCTCTTGTAAAATCTTTCTGTAATATTTTTCTTTGCATTAATAAACTGCTCCAATTGGCCGCGTTGGCTGGGGCCGTGGATGTTTCCCCGTAGGGGTTTTACCATGTGAAAACATCGGTGTGTTGATCTTTGATCTGGTTATGTGAGTGGTTACTGAAGGTGTATGTCCTCTGTTGGAATACCTGTGTTTTTGAACAATCAAGTGGCTCAAGCCATGAGAAAATCTGATAGAAGTCGGGATAACATACCAGCCACCATTGAACATTGAAGACCCAATGCCTACAAAAACTCCATCTTGAACAGGATCTAGCAGTTGCTTCTGGGTTTTATGGTGTGGGAAATCTAGAAAGAGCACAACAGAAGGATCTTTCTCTCCCAATGGTCAACCAAGGATCCCACCTTGTCAAATATTACAACTAATATTCAAGAAACTGTCATATCCCTGCAATAGTCTCGTGAATATCTGGAATGTGATCCTCAAGAGTAGAAAATTCTCTCCAAATAGAAAATTAATCTTAATAAGCTAATTCGCTCAAGCCCCTCCTACTCTCTTCTAGCCCGATGTCATGGGAAAAACCTCCATCTGGGTTCCTTAAGATGAATTTTGACAAGGCCTCCAAGGGAAACCGAGGGCATGTGGGCTATGGCGTCGTTTTCAGAGATGAAGGGGGGAATATTTGCAACATCCTCGCAGGCAGCTTATGGCATGACACCAACAACTCTGTTTACTTTTGGGGTCTCTTAAGAGGAATTCAAGAAGCCTCCCAACAAGGATATTGCAAGCTCATAGTGGAAGGGGACTCGTAGATCATCATCAACATGTTTTCCAAACTTTTCATGGGTATGAGTCGGCGAAGCTATCACCAAGTTGGAGGCTACTAAGCCAACTAGAACTTCTCCAGTCCATGTTGTTGCCTCACCAAGTATATGTCCCCTCCCATGTTCGACTAGAAGCTAATAAGATTGCGGACAAATTGGCTAATGTGGTGGTGGATAATCTTGAGGGGGACATCCTTCTTAACAATGACCAATCACGGTCTTCCCTTTTGCTTCAAGAATGTATTGAGATTGCTCTAATGGAAGGCTCGCCCCCGGATGGGGTGTCAAATGACCATTAATGACGAGACACCGACGGATCCAGCGAGGTGCCACCTGGTACCTCGCATACCTTCTATTTCCAGTGACACTCACAGCTTCTATTACCTTGGCGGCACATTTAGATAGCTTCATAAATTTAGCAGGTTCGTTGAAGGTTCATTCCACTGGCTTTGGACAGGTTTGTTCATGAGAGACTAACTCAGCAGTAATGGGGGCATTTAATGCTTCGAGCGAGGGAAAGTTTAGGCTTTAAAAAGGCTCGAAAATGGATCTTCACGCATTCCAACCTTTGTTCTCGAGTTGTGGCTTCTTTCTTCTAGCATATCTTTACTTTGGACCTGTTACAATTTTCGTCATCTGTCCCTCTCTCCTCGGGGTTCAATTGTAGTTGTTTTCATGCCGCGTGAGGGGCTTCCAGCTGGCGATGCCCTTTGTCTCCCTCTCTATGTAGCTCGGTTCTTCTACACCCCTCCATGGATTCTGAGCAAGAAAGTGGAAATGCTCTTGGGATTCCGCGGGAGGAAGAAAGATGGGGATACGCCATAATCGAAGAAGAAATCCATGTGAATCAAGAGGAATCCCCTAGGAGGACTCAAGAAGAGAATATGGTGAGCAGAGATACCAGCCTGGAAAATAGTGGGAATGCAACGCAGGCTAGTAATTCACAACACAGCAAGCGACCTCACGTTCTCTTGACTAATGACCAGCTTCAACTTCTCTTTGATCTTCACAGGGATTCAATAGAGATAACCTTTCGTCGAAAGGAAATGATAGTCAGGATCGATGATATCCAAAATCAACTCTTTGGCTCGCAGCCCGACGTCATTTTTCCACCATGGACATCCCCAAGCCAACATCACGATGAAGATAATACTCCCTAGGCTTGACGACTTCTAGACTCTCTTTTTGTTTATATATACTAGTTTAGTCTTTATTTTCAGTCATTTTAGTTTGTATTAATCCATAGATAGTAAAATGCATGGAACAAGTTTGATTTTTGGCCTCACAAACACATTTCATTAAAATGTGATTTCATTAAAATGTGATTTAATTATTATTTTCCATAAAATAATTCTAAGTTTTTTTTTTCATAGTTCATAATATATGGTGATTTAATCAAGTAATAGAAACAATATAATCGTACAAAATATTTCATTCCTCATATATTGAATAAAATGTGAATGATGACGAATTACATTCCTATATATTGGTGACGGTGTATTATCAAAGCACACTTGGCACCGTTCACATATTAGAGAGGATATCTCTATTGATGAACGAGTTGAAGGATTGTCTTAAGTGCCTTTATCCTCGTCCATATTAGTTATCGTTTCCCATTTAGTCTTTTCACAATTTACAAGTACAATTTCTACAATTTACAAGTAAAATTTCTAAAAGAATTTAGATTATAGAAAGTTAAGTATTATGACAATCATCTAATAATCTAACATAATATTAAGGTTAAGGTGTAAAAAATATGAGTTTTGGAAATCTTTCATTTCATAGGTTTTATGGCTTAAGTTACTTGTTCATCTCATGCAAAAATATAATTTATTAAATTACCTATTATTTATTTACATATGTGTTACTCACATGTACATGTCCACAAATAATTTCTTATTTAAAAATATAAAATAGTGAATAATCCTCACCCAACTACCACATTTCCTATTTTTAGTTTTCCTCTTGATCTCCTCCTCTTTATCTTTTTGAGTGGGTATACATGTAGTCACTACTCTTGTTAATTATTAACTCTAATTAATATCACACAAACCCACTTTTCTTTTCCTACACTTTTATTTGAATTTGAAATCCATATTCCTATTTCTTCTCCTAAATTTATGAATACATTAGTAATTAGTTTTTAGTTAATTAAACTTACTTTATTTTATTTCATGCATATTCTAGAATGCATTTTTTTTCATTAACTTTCACAACATTGTTTACTTCATTAACTTTTCTCTTTTTAACTAAAATGCATAAACTAGATAATTATTGTTCTCATACTAAATAAAATGCACTTGTTAAATCAACCATCCTTAATATGCTTAACCAACCATCTTTTAATGTATATTCAACAACTTATAACCAATACTAAGGGTGACATTCTTAACTGTTTACTTCGTTAACTTTTCTCTTTTTAACTAAAATGCATAAACTAGATAATTATTTTTCCCATACTAAATAAAATGCACATGTTAAATCAACCATCCTTAATATGTTTAACCAACCATCTTTTAATGTATATTCAACAACTTATAACCAATACTAAGGGTGACATTCTTCCCCATCGGGAATCAAATTTGAAGGGTAGGGTTCTATTACACTTTGAAGGGCTATGATCAATTTGATCCTTCAATGTTGACAAGTTAAAACAAATCATTATTTTCATTTGAAAAAGTAACAATATATTAAAATTTCATTGTGTATCAAAGGCAATGTAATGAGTATATAGAGACAAAATTCACCTTCTTCCAACCTATAGCCTATGATAACCAATGTCCATCTTAATCCAGGTTTGAGTTCATTTTAATCAACTTCTATTATGTTAAGATATGAACTAAGTAGAAATACAAGTTGAATAATCCCAAGATTCAATGAGAAAAGGATTCAAAAACACCATCCATAATCCTCTAAAAATCGCAAGTTGAAGCAACCCTAGGCATTTATCTATATACAAGGATTTTAAGAAATGGAACAATAACTAGCAATATGAATAACTCAATTGAAAAATAGTTATAACCTGTGGAGCTTAGCAATTTGGCAAATAAAACAAAGAAAGCAATAAAAGGGATAAAAGTTATGACCTTCTAGGTTGAGCTACCCCAAGCACAGATGTTGTCTTAGATCTGAATTCGACGAGAGTCTTGGTGCAATGATTTAATGCAAGATATATGTCCACAATGATTGCAACTTGAATTGGTGTGACATTGTTAGTTCCCATCTTCTTGGGCTTCTTACCCCTCCCTTGCTTTCCCATCATTTGGACTGGATTGTGTTAGGATATTTAGACACTTAGGAGTTAGTTAAGATCTACTTGGTCTAATGAGTTGTTAGGTAAAAGTGTGTTTATTTAGAATGCATTAGCATGCATTTGTAGTTAGAAAATATGATGGTCGCGATATGTTTCCGACATAGAGTGATCTGACGGTTCATATTCTCCTCGATCTTAATAGTCATTGATTCGTGGCTTAACACACGATTGGTCCATGATCTCTATTTAAAGAGCATGGATGATCATTTGTCGATGATCAATTGTGAGAAACTCTCTTGTAAAAATCTCTCTGTAATATTTTTCTTTTACATTAATAAACTGCGCCAAGTGGTCGTGTTGGTTGGGGTCGTGGATGTTTCCCCATAGGTTTTCACACGTCAAAACATCGGTGTGTTGATCTTTGATCTGGTTGTGTTAGTGGTTATTGAAGGTGTTCGTCCTCTGTTGGAATACATGTGTTTTCGAACATGGTATCAGAGCATGTTTGAAGACCCGCTCCTGTTGTAGATCGAGATCGTGAAGCTGAGTTGCCTCATCTTCATTTTCTACCATGTTTGTACATTTTTGGGCCGAGAGGACTGTTTCATTATGTCTGGAGCGCTCATTTCAGTTACGAATGTTTTTCCTTTCACTCGAAAAGGTTTATGTTTTCCCAAGATACGACCATTTCAGTTAGATCCGGAGGTATAAAGCCTCGATACGCCCTTTTTAAATTTTTGCAGAGTATTATTTAGGTTTTATATTGTTTGTTTCTGGGTTGCTACTCTTTTATATTTGCGTATGCTCTTTGCCCTGTGCCCTGTGAGATCTCAGAAAATCAGAAATAGATAGGAAAATGAGCATTTTCAGAGTAAGCTAAACAAGATCTAACCCTTGTTGTCATCCAGAAGAAAAAAAAAATCTTCTGTGAAAAGAGTTTTTTATGAGCACGTTCTCCAAGGCCAACAACAACATAGTTTTTTATGAGCATGCTCTCCAAGGCCATCTTCAACAACAACAATAACAAGCCCAATCCTCCTTCTAAACAATACAATATGTTTTGCTAGCCCACTTGGTTAAAAGTTGTCTTATTAAGTAAGAGGTCTTGAGTTCAAGTCTATTTTTTGTTACTTTTTTTGAAAACGTTCATGCTCTATTGTAAAGTGTATTTCACTTCAAGTATAAAAGTGAATAACTATAAGTAGCTTTAATATTTTATTTTAGAGTTATTTTACATGCAACTTTCTTTTATAAAGTAACTTCATTGTAAAAGTGATCCCCGCTTCTTTTTATAAAAGTGGGTCACTTCATAAAGCAATTTACACCACCACATGGTCCTTTGGTTACCGTTTATGTTTTTTTTTAAAGGGCATAACTTTCACATCCGAAGTTCGTTTTCAGTGCCGCTTTTTTTTTTAAACCGCCTAATTTTTTTAGATCTTTCCATCCAGATCATCAATTTTGGTTTTTAAATCCATATTATCTACATATTTAATATGACTTCTTCTAGTAATATTTTGCTTACCAACACCAACTACTTCCAATGGAAATCTCATATACAGGATTTATTAAGAAGTAAAGGCTTGTACCGAATTACTTTGGGAAAGGAAAAAGAACTTACTAATGTTGATAAGAAATTCAAATGGGCTAATAGAAGTCACGAAGCACGTGGACTGATCGGGATGTCCATCTCTCTCGATTTAAGGTTCCACCTTAAAAAAATTAATGACCCCGATGAAGCTTGGGAAAAAATTGAATATGTGTTTGGTAAACACAATATTATTCGAGCACATCAGTTAGAAAATTAAATACTAACTTTCAGTCCAAATGATTTTTCTTGCATTGAAGACTATCTATCTAAGTTTAAAACACTCAAAATTTTATGTGAAGAATGTGAGATAAAGATGGAGGAAGAGCGTTGCATCTATATTATTCTTTCTAAGCTAGGTAGTGCATATTTTGTGTTTGTATCTACCTTTTATGTCATGAGAGAGGTTCTAGGGAAATATTATCAAAAACCCACTCTTGAGTCCTTTTGTGATGTTTTGATTAAAGAGTAAAATAAGCGTGTACAACTTGGAGTGATCAGCGTTGCAGGTACCTCCAACAAAGCCTTAGTCACCCAGCAGAAAGATAAACCCAAGAATCCCAAGAAGCAACATCCTCACCACAACAATAAGAAACATAAGGGTCTCAAACCCACTCAGATAGCTTCAGCTCCTAATGGTGATAAAGGAGAAAAATCTAAAAATAAGAAGACTGACAGAGATTGCAACTTTTGTGATAAAGATGGTCATGATGATTCCAAATGTGTTATGAGGAAAATATCTCTATGGCATAGGGTAAACCACAACAGTCGGAATGACATGCAAAAATCAACTTCAATCCCAAATATGCTATATAAATGAAATGCTAACAAGACAAGGCCAAAAGCCTACCTCGTCCAGACGTTTGATGGAGACCATCGTTGAGCACACAACTCAAAGTTTTATACCTGCAACTTGTCCTCAACAACCAAGATACGCAACCATATGGTGACGATACATAGTGTTAGCATATAGATTAGCATAATCCATTAACATTAATGAAAAATATGCCCATGGAATAATAATTCAAATATTTGCAAGATATCAATTGGACGAGAAAAGAGTATTTCTATTAAAATAACCAGCAGAAGTATATACATGACAAACTTCTATACCGACACATATCGGAACCGAGAAACTAAGTCCCTCCAACTGGGCCTCCACCACTTCAATGCTCCACCAAAGGAAAACTCATATAAAGGAGACAATGAGGTTTTCCATCACAAAGAAAGAAGAGCTTGGGGGCTGAACAAGGAGTTCAGACTTTCAAGGATAAAGGGATGCAGACTCAATATGAAGTGAAATTTCTCCGAAGTGTCTTTGCTCTCAAATTTGAATTCTCTCCATTTTCCAAGGCTTATATATGGCTCAATTTATAGCCTTCAAATGGAACTAAAGGGTCGATTTGGAGAGTTTTCAGTATATGGAAGGTCAAGGATCATGGATCTCGTGACATGGCATGGAAACCCGACATAATTTTTAATTTTGAGCACCAAACCCGATGTATGCGGGTTGTAGTGGAGAAACCTACGTATACGTTTGTTGTCTAACTGATAGAGCACATATATGTGGAAAAATGTTTTTTTTTTTGCTCTGGAAGGTACAAAAGGGGACTTCAAGTATGCATAGGGAAATGGAAAGGTCATCCAAGCAAGTTGCATGAGCTGAGGAAAAATTAGTTGTAACAGATGCCCCCTAATGTGTGAGGTCAGAGGAGTATCTACGATGGTCGAAATACATTATAATTCCCAAAAGTGGAGTAATGGAGACTCAGTTGGAAGTGCTAGTTACTCATGAGAATATTACAAGCCATAATGACTTTGTACACATGGCTGCTAATCTGAATTATACTGCAAATCCAGGTGAAAATATATCAGACAGTTGTTCATGGTCATGAATAGGAAAAACAAAGTAGACATATTCCATAGGTTGTCATAGTCACGAACAAGGCCCAGTAGAATCCAGTCTCAAAATCAATCTAAAGATATTCGTATACAATGAAGTACAATCCGATCTCCCATGATCATTGAAGTCATATAGGTACTGGTCCAATGAAAGACAACAACATATTATGAAAGCTGCTACTGTAAGCTTGAGGTATTCTACACAATCCGCCAAAGGTGCAAGTCTACATCATGTGAATAGAGTAGTTGAGGTCGAACACAATGAGACTTAATCTGATTATCGTTCATTAAGGTATATCGTTAACAAATGTGAGACAACCTATCGATAATAGAAGTAGGTATCAAGGTATCGAGTACATTCTTAAAAGTTTGAATAAGGGTGTTGAGGTCAAACACTTGAATAATCCATCGATTATGAGACATTGATGTATTCCCAACTATCGATGGCAGGAGAACCTGCCACTAATGACTACAAGCCTCTAGGTACTCATAGGACTCTAGGGCTCATTTCCATAATAGATGAGTTGAATTCGATGGAAGGATACCCACTGAAAGGAGAGCATTAGGTCATATATCATCGGTCAGCATGAGCTATAAAGCAATAGCTTGATGATTAGAAGGAGCTCAAACGAATAGGATGTTCACGAACCAACGACCCTGTGCATATCCCGCATGCACCAGATACAAGTAGTGCACAAAAGAGACCCTCTAAATAACAACCAATGAGGAAGACTGACGACAAAGGCGAGTAAACCACCAATAAGGCTAATGGCATCCAAGACACTGCATGAATCCCAATGTGTGAATATATTTATTGTCGTCGAACATAATGGAAACCCCCCAATCAGCGACCAACAAGGAGATGTCGATTGTTGGTTTCAAGGTTACCTACCCATAATGAAAGTAGGACCAGGGTGCATGGTAGGACACAACTTCATGTGACTCTGAGACACATTGAGGGTATGGCCAACATGCAAAGTCAAGAGTTATGAGAAATGGTTGACACATGCTTATAGACATCCTTTGAATGAGAGCATGAGACATATGGATAACGCAGACAGGATAGACTTGATGATAAAAGTTCGCGATGCAGGATGCATCAACGAACTCTCCATAGGGACTGGAAGAATAACCAGTCAGCGGAGTAAACTCTAAGTAACAAGCTCAGCTTCCTAAGGTCATGCTAAACCCAAACTTTGGATGACAGTGGACTCAAAAGTTTGTGCTTTGTTCAAAGGTGACACGAATGTTGTCAATATGAGATAATATTCTTTTCTTGCCCATTTTTTTTTGTTTTTTGCATAGGTAAAGAAATGTTATGATACAGGAGAGGAAACGAGTGTCGTGAGTAAGAAACTAGCTCCAAACAGTGGAACATACCTATGCTCAATGCAAGGAAGTGCATGCGGGGCATGGACACTCAGGGGGGGATGTTTCCTCTTAGGGTACAGGATGTCAAGTTGCAAAGGATATAAAAAAGGCTATGCTTGGCTAGTGATGCAAATTGTTGAGGCAAGAGGCTTATGAGAAAGTGGGAACTGGCAATAGGCTCAATACTACAAGCAGGGTGATGGAATGTGATTACAACTTAAGTCCAAAGAATGTCATTTTTCATAGATTTAGTCCCCTAGGCCCGAAAAAGTATAAAATAATACCCAGGAGAACTCTTCTAGACAATGGTGACTAGAGTATTCATTTTTCATAAGTAGTCTACTTGGTTCGAAAAAGGGTTAAAATTACACCAAATAGACGTCCTTTCAAAGCCATTTAACGAATGTGAAAGAAACAAGTTCACTCGATAATCTTTTCATGTTTAAGGAGTCTTGAAAAGAGCTTAACTAAGACTCGGGGATGCTTTTCTAAGCAGCATATCATGGGGGAGGCTAGGGCTCCCGTGCTGGAATTCTATCGAAAGTCATCAAATCACAGGTAGCTGACACAAGCTTGGGAGAACCCAAAACTTTCCAAGCCAAGGAGGATAAAATACTTACAAAGGATATTTCATCTACAATATCATTTGAATCAAAGGAAACCATCCTCGGACTTGGAGGGAGCGTACTCGGAGAGAGTGGAATGCTCCCTTGTTCAAAATTTACAGGACTAGAAATGCTAAGGACATGGTCGAAAGATGCATCACCCCCAAAAACAAGAGTGGGATTGACCGAAGATTGCATCGGCAATGTCACTTCCTTAGACTTGTCACTCTCCAAGAGAAGAGTGGGATTGTTCGAAGATTGCATCAACACAACCACTTCTTCAACCATTGGTTGAATAGGATGCAAGACAACATGGTCAAGAGACGCATCACTCGTCAAAACATGAGTGGTGTCGATCAAAGATTGCATTGGCACGACCGTTATGTCAACCAAAGAAGGAATAAGATGTTGGGAAACCAAAGACGACTCAGAACCTGAAGGGCCACTAGACAAGGACCGCGCTTCTCGTACCACTACAATAACAGAGCATAAACGAGTTAGATGATCTCCTTTGCAAAGCCTACAAAGGAACTTGGGCTTACGTCATATATGTCAAGGCTTATCAATCGTATGGCCGCCAATTTTGTTACGAGAAAAATCTCTCTATGGCATGGGGTAAACCACAACAGTCGAAATGACACGCAGAAATCAACTCTAATCCCAAATATGCTATATAAATGAAATTCTAACAAGACAAGGCCAAGAGCCTACGTTGTCTGGGTGTTTGATGAAGACCATTGTTGAGCACACAACTCAAATCTTTATACTTGCAACTTGTCCTAAACAACCAAGATACGCAAGAATATGGTGACGATATATAGTGTTAGCATATAGATTAAAATAATCCATTAATATTAATGACAAATATGCCCATGGCATAATAATTCAAATATTTGCAAGATATCAATTAGACGAGAAAAGAGTATTTCTATTAAAATAATCAGCAAAAGTATATATGTGACAAACTTTTGTACCGACGCATAACAAAACCAAGAAACTAAGTCCCTCCAGTTGGACCTCCACCACTTCAATCCTCCACCAAAGGCAAGTTCATATAAAGGAGACAATGAGGTTCTCCATCATAAATAAGGAAGAGCTTGGGGGTTGAACAAGGAGTTCAAACTTTCAAGGATAAAGGGATGCAGACTCAATATGAAGAGAAATTTCTCCAGAGTGTCTTTGCTCTCAAAGATGATTTCTCTCCCTTTTCCAAGGCTTTGAGATGGCTCAATTTATAGCCTTCAAATGGAACTGAAGGGCCAATTTGGAGTGTTTCTAGTATATGGAAGGTCAAGGATCATGGATCTCATGACATGGCATGGAAACTCGACATATTTTTTTATTTTGAGCACCAAACCCGATGTACATGGGTTGTAGTGGAGCAACCTGCGTATACGCTTGTTGTCTAACTGATAGGGCACGTATGTGTGGGAAAATGTGTTTCTTTGGCTCTGGAAGGTACAAAAAGGGACTTCAAGCCTGCATAGGGAAATGGAAAGGCCATCCAAGCAAGTTGCATGGGCTGAGAAAAAACTTATTGTAACAAAATGTTTCAAGAAGATGGCAGTTTTAGAAGAAGCGATGAAGAAGCACAACATAAGTATTGATTCTACTTCTTCTTCTTCTTCTCATGGACATGCACTTTCTAATTTTGGTTTCACCTTCAATGCAAATTCTACTTCTTCTTCTTATGAGTGACTTATTGATTTTGGAGCATCTTATCATATCTCTAAGGATAAAGACATATTTTATGCTCTAAATTAATGTAACACCAAGAAAATATTTGTTGGTGATGATAGATCTCTTAGTGTTGTAGGATCTATAACAGTTCAAGTAGATAATGGTCATTTCAATGATGTATTGTGTGTTCCAAGTATTTCTTGTAACTTTCTATCAGTGTATCAAATCACTCATTCAAGTGAAGGTAAAATCGTAGAGTTTTCACCTCACCAAGTTGTAATCAAGGATCTAAAATATCATAAGCATGTTCTTGCAACTGAAGTTGTTGATGATATTACCAGGTTGTACAAGTTTGAAAACTTTGGGTCATCATATTTTCCCTCAGTTTTTGTTGCTCATAGTGATGACTTCAGCAAACTTTGGCATGAGCAATTTGGTCATCTAAACTATCGCTCATTGCAGCAACTATGTAATCAACAGATGGTGACTGGTCTTCCTCTTGTTTCATGCAGAAATGGTGTTCGTGTTGGTTGTGTTCTCATCAAACATCATCGGGACAGTTTTGACAAATGTGCCTCTTGGTACGCCTCGGGCCTTTGGAGCTTGTTCACAGTGACTTGTCTGGTCCACTCTCTTCTCCTTCTTTTTCTGGGTGCAAGTATTTCTTAACTTTCATTAATGACTTTTCCAAGCGCACTTGAGTTTACTTATTAAAACTTAAGAGCAAAGTATTTGACAAGTTTTTGGCCTACAAGGCCCCTGTAGAATAGCAATATGGACATCAAATTCAAAGGTTAAAAACATACAATAGAGGTGAATATGTGAACAATAATTTTACAATTTATTGCACTACACATGGCATCCAAATGCAACACATTGTTCCATATACACCACAACAAAATGGTGTTACTGAGAGAAAGAACCGCACATTAAAAGAAATGGTCGATTGTATGATCCAATCTAAGGAATTAAATCTAAAGTATTGGGTGGAAGCCGTCAACTGTGCAAATTACATAGTAAACTGCACTCCCACAAAGGCTCTTAAAAGTATAACATTGGAAGAAGCTTGGACTAAAATTAAACCAGATGTAAGTCACTTCTGTGTATTTGGCAGTATAGCATGGGCTCACATTCCTAATGAGAAAAGAAAATCATTGCAGCCTAAAAGTGAGAAGTGTATATTTGTTGGTTATTCTAAAGATGTCAAAGGTTATAGACTTCTTCAACCACATTGTAATGAAATTATTATTAGAAGAGATGTTAAATTTGATGAAAATCTTCTGGCCTATGAGCCTAATTCGGCGATTATGCCTTCTTCAGCTTGTGAGCCATCTTCGACGTTTGTGCCTTCTTCTGTTCTTATTCCGGTTTCCTCTTCAGATGATGATGGTGAGGATAAAAATACACCTCCACCTGCTCACCTTCCTCCAAATGAGTCCTTTGAACCCAAACCAGCACAAACTCCTTTGCTTCTTAGATGGGTCTGTTCAACATGAGAAACAACTGGTGATCTTGTCAGTGATCCTTCATATCAACGTCAGACACGTTCAAAGTTCTAGCGAGTCTCTTCTCTTTTGGCTCAATTTTTAGAGACTCGTGATCCAGAGACATTTGCAGAAACTTCGGGTCATCCATATTGGGATACAACAATGAATGAAGAGTATCGTTCTTTAATGGAAAACGATACTTGGGATCTTGTACCTCTTCCAAAAGGAAGAAAACTTGTCAGATGTAAATGGGTCTATAGAACTAATTATGCATCAGATGGAAGTGTTGACAAACACAAGGCTCGATTAGTTGCCAAAAGATTTTCCCAAGTTGAAGGAATTGACTATAATGAAACCTTTTCCCCTGTAGCCAAAATGAATTCCATCTGCCTTGTTCTTGCCCTTGTTGCCTCACATAAAGGGGAGGTCCATTAGATGGATGTTAAATCCGCCTTCTCGCACGGAGATTTGCAAGAATAAATCTACATGGAACAACCTTCTGGCTATGTCCAGAATGACTCTAGCCTTGTTTGTCGCCTTAAGAAATATCTTTATGGTCTTAAGAAAGCTCCCCGAGCTTGGTATGCCAAAATGGACAACTTTCTTATTGACACTTGATTCACTAGATGTCATTCTAATCCTAATGTCTATACCAAGTAAGTAGGAAGCCATCTCATCATCCTTATCCTTTATGTTGATGACCTTATCCTTACTGGTAGTGACTCAAAACTTTTAAACCATGTGAAAACCAACCTTAAGAAGAAATTTGGAATGACAGACTTAGGCTTTTTGCACTATTTCCTTGGCCTCCAAGTTTTGTAAACCAATGAAGGAAATTTTCTTTCCCAGTCTAAGTATGCTTGTGACCTTCTTTGTCGCTTTCACATGGACGATTGTAAACCAACCCCTTCTCCTTTCCCGTCTGGAGTCAAGCTTACTGCCACCTGTACTTCTCTCGAAGTTGATGCCACCCTGTACCATTAGTTAGTTGGTAGCTTCTTATACTTGACTCATACTCGTGCTAATCTTTCCTTTGTTGTTGGTCTTGTTGCCTAGTATATGTAAACACCCCATGAAAGCCATTGGAAAGCGGCTAAAAGGATACTTCGTTATGTACGTGGTACAATTCAGTTCAGGATACATTACAGTTCAGGGGGGACTCCTTTATTGGTTGGTTTCACTGATTCGGATTGGGTCGGTGACCCTGATGATCGAAAGTCTACTGCAGGTTATGTTTTCAACCTTGGTTCACTTGGGCCTGTAAGAAACAATAGGCTATAGCACTTTCTTCAACAGGAGAAGTGAACCAAGCAGCAGTAAATGCAAGTCAGGAAGCCTTGTGGCTTCGACAAATCTTTTCAGAGTTTGGATTTCAGCAGCAGCATCTGACCAGCCTTTGGTGCGACAATCAGAGTGCCATCAAGCTCGCCAAATACCCAGTTCAACATCAACACAGCAAACATATCGAGCTACACATGCACTTCATCAGAAATCTCATTCATGATCAAGTTATTGAAGTGCTCTTTTGCCCTACATAAGATCAAGTTGCAGACATTTTCACAAAGTCTCTTACAGAAGCAAAGTTTTCTAAACTTCAATCTATGTTAGGAGTTAAGTAAGTTGTCACCAAGGGGGGATAGGCTCTAATGCCTCCTTCCTTCTCCTATTGTGTCACTATTGTAAATCCTTCAATCCTATCCCAAGTTGTTCTTAAGAGGGGATGTTAGGATATTTAGACACTTAGGAGTTAGTTAAGATCCACTTGGTCTAATGAGTCGTAAGGTAAAAGTGTGTTTCATAATGTGTTTCTTTAGTATGCATTTGTAGTTAGGAAATCTGATGGTCATGATATGTTCCCGACATAGAGTGATTCGTCAGTTCATATTCTCCTTGATCTTAATGACCATTGATATGTGGCTTAACACTTGATTGGTCCATGATCTCTATTTAAAGAGCATGGAGGATAATTTGTCAATGATCGATTGTGATAAACTCTCTTGTAAAAATCTATTTGTAATCCTTTTCTTTTGCATTAATAAACTTCTCCAAGTGGTCGTGTTGTCTGGGGCCATGGATGTTTCCCCATAGGGTTTTACCACGTTAAAACATCGGTGTGTTGATCTTTGATCTGGGTGTGTGAGTGGTTACTAAAGGTGTTCGTCTTCTGTAGGAATACATGTGTTGTCGAACACACTACACTAAAACAATGGGCAATCAACTTGTTAATTGATTGATTTTGTCTCACAAAGGACTTCAATGACCATAAAAAATCACTCGCATATCTATGACTTCATACACTACAAAATAAAAGCAATGGGAATGGAAGGGAAGTGCCCATTGAGCTCATGAGAACAATAAACTGAAACTGAAATAGAGAAACAATTGAGGATACTGCAAAAAATCAAAGGATTGTAGAGAATAAGTGTGTGAAATGTGAGTCTCACTAAGCATTGCCTACACGAGGTAAAATAATAAATGGTGATTGAAGAAAATTTGGAGTTGATGAATGGAGGGAATATGCAAAGCTAGCTACCCAAAGCCAAAATTTTAAATTTGGGAAGGGAGGAGAGCGTGAGTAGTCAAAGTAATTTTATTGGCACCGACAAAAAAAAACACCAATTGAAGTCACATCCTTTTGCGTGAACATTAATTTTAGCATGCTCATATGTTCATGGGTCCAATGAAGTCGCATATGTCCAATGAGGTCATTTGATTCTCTTCATTCCTTCTTTTCACCATCAATATTAAAATTCTACATGGTATAATTCATTTACTATGCATGGAGATAGGACATTGACTTCTAAGGTCCATGCTAAAGCCCCACTTCAAAACTTGAAAACAAGTTGTGATGTAAAGAAGGTTATACGTAAACGTAGAACTCATGGAAGACGTACATGTGACGGGAAATTTGAAGAATAAATCTTCTTATGAAATAGGTTATCTATAAACGTGTCACTCACTGATGACGTACAAGTGACAAGTGGTTTGAAGAATAACTCTTCCTATGAAATTTTAATATGCACCTTGCACTTCTTCGAAAATGGATAAAAATGAAAATGATCTTTTTTGTTGGATGACCATTTTAATGACACTTTCGGGACGGGTTGGGAGCATTTTGATGGGCTATGATGTGCACAAGTTCAATCCATGTTCCACGTGCCCTTCAAGAGTTACCATTTAGTAGGTGACCAAGGGTCCAATGTTCACATATGCCCTTTAAGCATCTAACTTTCTTAGTGGGGGAAATGGTGCAATTTTTTAGACCATCTTAACTCAACTTGGTCACTACCTTGTTGAGAGACTAAGGGTCACTAGGGAATAAGGATACCACCTTATTGCGCATCCCTTAGCTAAAGCTCATGAGTGACCTAATATGCAACCTAGCCTCATAGCAACTTGCAACCTCTAAGTAAAAATTATGAGATTTTCAACTTAGGTCATGGAAAATGAGTGTTAGCAGGTGGAAACATGAATTTGTTCATCCTCTCTTGGTGATACTTTGTATGCTTCTATACAACCCCATTACCCATACATGGATAGATTGACCAACATATTCATTGTGTATGCACACACTAAAATCAACACATCAAATTGTTCCATAATAATAAATTAAATCATATTATTAATCATGTAACATATTATAATACATTGAATCAATCTGGAGTATATACAATGTTGACTCAATCTCACATCAATGTACACCAATTGATCCGGATTTATGTAGGAACACAATGAAATACATAAATACACATAAACGTAGAGATGCAGCGGAAATAAGACTTCATTTCATTAATAACAAATGACTGAAATATGCTTACAGACAAAATGGAAATAAACTAGCTAGGGC